>JARYHS010008074.1:98570457-98636104 GCA_031002005.1 Vandiemenella viatica | reverse complement strand
AAAATAAGACCACGGTTTTTGACGATAGTTCTTGAAGTTTAAGTATTAAAATGCTTATGAATATGTATTAATTTATTTAGTTGTACTAGTAATTGTTATATCAAAACTTCGCGTGCCACTCCAAAGCATGCTAGGGTAGTTAATAGTAACAAATAAGCTGCTTTTGTAAGCACCGTGATAGTGACGACGTGTATCGTGAAGTAAAGTACTCCAGTACTGCTTCTTGAAACGAAAATTTTCCACTTCAGGCCATATATTCGTTTTAAGTGGAGGATTTAAGAGGTATTTACTGAATATTTAATACTAAGTAAAAAGCATTGTTTTGTTACTCGTAGGCTACGATTAGTTCCAATTTGTACAAAAAAATTATCACAAAATAAAAAAAGGTTATTTACTTTCAGTTAAGTTTTAAATTTCATTAAAAATAATTTGTAATGTTACAGAAAGTTGCAAAATGGAGACACACAGGAAGTAAACTGAACCGAGATGGAATCAAAACCGTTACATATTTGTCATGAACATAAAAGAACAAAGACATTTCGAAGGCTACCATTATTGTTCTTTTAGTGAACCGACTGGTGTGATAGTAGCATTTTAGAAATTTTTTCAAGCTTTTATTTTTCATATTTAGCATAAGGCATATATAACGAAATGAATTGCGTTGTGATACTTGAGTTGTCATACAACTTCATATACACAATTCAAGACATCTCTTTTTAAACTTACCACCAGTACGATTAAAAAAAAAAAATGTTAAGATTAAGTACAGATTTATATTTTCGGCTCCAGAAAAAATTTCCAAGTGCGTCAGTTTTAGTATTTTTAAACTAAATACACACATGAATATATCCGAAGTGTCTTGCTTCGATTTCTGGAAAGCAGCGTTTGCTATGTACGTAAAAAGCAAAGAGTAAGTGTGGCACTGCTGTTTTCGAAGTAATAACGTCTATAGTGTTTGCGAATTCATAATGGAAATGTCTAAAGAAACTATTCGTTTTTGTCGGATAAACACCTACCCTATGTCACTAAGCAACTAATTTACTAATGGTGTGCCAAATTTCATTTAAATCTGTTTAACAATTAGGCGTGAATAATGAAGATAGTATATCCAAACATACTTCCAAACTTTCTCATTTATATAGATATAGATGCACAAAATAATTTCTCCACACCTTTTCTGTTATAAAAATTCTATTTATTTCTTTGGTATTGGTAATTATTTCACCCATTCAATCTTCCAGCGTTCCAGTTAACAATATATATATATATATATTTTTTTTACCTCTCTGAAATCCTGATTAGGTCTTTCTACATACAATCGGCTGTATGTAGTTTTCCCAGTTACATCTGTTGTTATTTTCTCCATGAATTCTAACACTATCACTTGGCTTACAGCAACAGTATCTTTGCAAATGTCCACTTTCTCCGCAAAGATAACAATTTCATTTTTTTTAAATTTATTTGTTTTTGTAATAGAAATCATGTGTCGTTACTTTACGTTAGCTCGACTGCATTTGTTTTACTTGCTCAAATGTTACTGCGTTCCACGTCTTCCGCCAAGGTACTTAATTTTTTACAAATATATCCAATCCACAATTTCGCATCCTAAACTATTATATATACATATAAAAAAATCGAGTGCCGTTTCATCACCCTCAAATAGCATTATTATTATTAAGAGCCAGAGTTTTACTGTTAGTGGCCTTCATTTCAAAACCGAACTTTCCCACTTGCAAGGATACCTCTTCGGGGAACAAATTGAAAGCACGTGATTGATAACAGTTCCTTCCGAGTCACAAATTAGTCCCCCTTTAAACTTTATTTCGACCACCTAAGGTAAGGTCCATCAGACTTCATTAATTAATTATTCTCGGCCGCCACCATTGGCTGGCTAGGGTAGAAATCAAAAACAAATATAACCAAAAGTTTCTTCAAATAAACCCACGTGAATGCAGAACACATGCCAAAGATTTATTCAGAGTGCACCCGGCCACCAATGGAAAAATAATATTAAACACACACAAGTAAATTACTAGTAGTGACAAATAATCCAAAGATGCAGGTTCTTCAGAGTGTAAAAACAATACATTCAATCACATTTCACGTAGCTGTTCATACCAACACAGTTCACCAACATCAACAACGTAATATCGTAGTTTCCTTCTGTCAGTGAAACGTTTTCTAGATGCGGTAGCCCGTAATTAGTAACTCACGGGGACCTATACACTTCAATACAAATCATTTGTTAATTATTTTCGGCCACGACTTACACCGAGCTACAACAAGACCCAGAGGCATGATAACCACACGACGTTCTCTTCCAGACTCAACACACTCTCTGATCTACTAATCGATTGTCAGTCTTGCCAGTCACCGATGCACATAACATTTGATACTCGGCATAGAATAAATGTAATAATTAAAATAAGTTAATTACTGAAGCCTATTGTAATGTGAACACCTTCCCTAACCGACCAATTTTTGCTGAGTATAACAACATTGCGCTTGTTTCTTTTTTTTTTTAATATCATTTAATGCTCCTTTTGTTATCTTACGATTCTTTTTTTTTTCTTACTTTTATCATAAGTCACGTACCTCTTCTGTTAATCAGTATTTACTAATTTATGATTTCCCTCACTAGTCAGATCAGAAAAATAAATCACATCTTAAAATGTAACGAAAAACCCTTCTGCCGATTACTTAGCCACCCTCCCAATAGTAATTTGGCATAGCATCAATGGATTCTGGATCGCCCTAATGACAAATTTTGAAGTATTAGAATTAGTTGCATTTTGCGGCGTTAATTTGGCCAATTCCTGTCTTAACACTTTAATCGCGTCTGAAGACTTAATTCTATACCTTTTAAATTTACAGCCTCTACCACATAGTTGCAGACTTACATTATTTTTTTGTTTGTGGAGATCCGCTCTTTCACGTCTGATGGGTCCAGCTGCCAGCGCCCACTCCCACGTTATCTCTCTCGCTGCTGTATTTTATTAATGCGGTCCAGCGTCGCGTGGCTGCCAGTCTTACTCCACGTAGGCGTTTGGCCCTCCTGCTTGTCCGCCGCTGTGCGCAGTGTAGAACAATAAAATTCCCCCCGCTCCTCCTCCTCGGAACTCGAATTCACAATATCCTGCACGACGAGACCAACGGATAAATTTTAATTCTACTTAATCACTAGGGTTAGGATCTCTAGGACCAGTCATATTTTTTTCCTGCTTTCTTTTTGAATTGACATGTTGAATAAACACTGATTCAACGATTCTGATTGTATTTAAATATATTTTATTAGCATATAAATGCAAATTCAGGCTATTTTCTTAATTTACGTCATGTTACTATAATATTTATAATCATATGGTCATATGTTGAGGAAATAATCTGCGTAATGTTTTAATAAAAGTAATAGATGAGAAGAAATGAAGTGTAAGTAGTTCAAGAACCTAGACACTAAAATAAGATATAGGATTACAATTAGGAGTCACCAAAAATCTGGAACATCCGGCTGGTTGTGAATGAGCATCAAAAACATAAAATACCTGAAACGAACAAACCTTGTGGCTGGAATGTGGAGACGAACTACACACGAAACGCTTTAAGACATTAAAATGCCATGCTGACCTTTGAAGGGGCATCTGGAAATTAAAACACATTTATACAAAAAAAAATAAAAAAAATGAAAACTATAAAAATCAATCGCAAATGCCCATATATGCCGATATAGGACTTCTGGGAGAACTGGAGAAAAAAGAGAGAAAAATTATTAGAGGAATTCTGGGTTCCAACATTAAGAATGGCGTTCATCAAAATATATCCAACAAAGAAATCTACAGAAAAATAGATAAAATCATTGAAACAATCCGCAAAAAGACGGGCTCGATTCTATGTCCACCTCAAACGGATGGAGGAGAGCAGACTAACAAAAAAAAATCTTTAATTAATTTGATTCCAGACCAAAAATTGTAATTCCCTGGTATGTAAATATTAAAGAAGATTTACATTTGATGGGCTAGAACCAGGAGATGCTTTCAACAGAGATGTATTTCGGAAGAAGTTAATGACAAGTGGGACAAACCGAGACGAACAATCCAACGGTAGACGCGGTACACTCTGGACCGAGAAGCGTAAACAGGCAAATTCAAAACAAATGAAGGAGTTCAAGGCCCAAAAGAAGAAGAAACTCGCTGCCAAATGCACAAAGGCTTAACATGTTCCTAGTTGGCCTCAACGAATAAATAATAAATAAATAACAAACGCAATTTACTTGGATTTGTATCTGAAAAGTAACTACCAATCAAATTTAAATCAAATGCGATCTGCTCAAGTTATTTTTGGTCAAGACAGCTTAAAACCTAAATGTAAGAACTTTTGGACCTTACCACTTTTCTTATTTAAAGCTAGATTTTATCCATTGCTTCGTGCGCGTGTTCCTTATTGTGTATAGAGATGCTGTACTTTTTTTTCTCTCTCTCTTACCAAATATAATGGACAGGCAAAGCACAATTCTGTGTAGCTGAAGGCAACCAATAATCCCTATTCAAAGATGTCAGATAGAAACGCGTAATAAAGGAAAAGGAAACTCATCCTGTAGTTTCGAAGGATACTAGTTACATAATCTTCACGATGAAATAAGTATGGTTAGGCACAACACTAAAGAGAAAACAATAAAGACAAACAATAAAAACTTTAAATGGGAATGCAAATCAGACATTAAGCAGAGAAGCATATTTCTTTGAGCAGTCCTTAAACTGAATTAGCTACAGTAATTTTAACTGACAATATTGAGCAGAGTGTAGTCCTATTTGTTCGTAACAACCGCTTGTGATTGGTTTCCGATTATCGCTACGATTCAGTGCCAATCGCTTCTTGCTGTGCACATTCGTTTCACTTCTTTCTATTTATATTTTTCATATCGATCTTATGCTGGTTAGTAGTTTCTATAGGATGACTCTGGAAATTTCTCACTTCCAGGCTCTTCCAGCCAATCAAAGGCCTTGACAGAAGTAAAGTCACAATCGCGGTTGATTTGAATGCACCAATGGTGGCCAAGGTCTTATGACGATAATAGTGCAGGCCATTCGAGTGGGCCAATGCTAAAATTTGGTGCGAATGGACGGGCGTAGCCACAGACAGTGGAAATTCCGAGCACCAAGAATATTTTCTGTCTTTGTTTCTTTTAGTGGAACCAATGCTGCACCGCGAACAGTGGAAATAGCCATGACATCATAATTGAAGGCGTATCTTCTGTCTGTGTTTCCCTCAGGAGCGAATGGCAGCCCACAAACAGTGGAAATTGTCCACGTTGGTGATGGGAAGAGAGAAAGGGCTTACCTCAAGCCTTTTAAATACGGTTAATGGCTGACTGCGTCTCTTTCTCTCTCCCTGGTGGCTTAAAACATCGGACGGCCTCATCACTTGTCGATCGCAAATACCTGTCACCACACGAAATTGCCAGCCTGAGGTTTTGTCCGAAATTACGGTGGGAATTAGCTGATTGCTATCGCACAAGCGTTGTTATTGAGAATCCTATACGCAATAGAAATATCTGGTAGCCTGGTACAATGACGGCAATGGAAAATGACTGGCATGACAGAGACTTAACTCTTCCCACCACCAACGTGGACTATTTCCACTGTTTGTCTCCTGAGGGAAACAGAGACAGAAGATAATCCTTCGATTATGATGTCATGGTTATTTCCACTGTTCGCGGTGCGGTATTGGTTCCACACAAAGAAACAAAGACAGAAAATATTTTTGGTGCTGGGATTTTCCACCGCCTGTTGCTCCGCCCGTCCATTCGCACCAAACTTTAGCATTGGCCCATTCTAATGGCCAGCACTAGTATCGTCATAAGACCGTGGTCACCATTGGTGCATTCAAATCTCCCGCAATTATGACGTCACTGTTCTAGTCTTCAGACTGGCTGGCAGAAAGCGGAAGTGTAGTAGTCACACATTTATCCTTTAGAGACTACTCTGGTTACTGTAATTAATTGACTGAAAAATATTATTAATTTAATGAGTAAAGTCATAGAAACTATTATTTTAATACTTTTAGTTCACTTCACGTTGAATTGTAGTTAACGTCGTTTCCCTGTATTTGTACTAGTTAAGAATTTATTACTAACATCTTGTATACAAAATTAAATATATTTTTTTACCAAAGGACTCTGTGCTTTGGTTCTAATAAACATTGGATCTCTACATAATAATCCCTGGTCTAATTTATATGAAACATTATTTCCTACAAAAGAATTCTTGGGCTAGATTGTAATGCGGACCCTGCAATTATAATTTCTGCAATTGTTCACACCACCCTAGCCCAAATATTTCGTTAACTTTCCTCCTATGTTCACGCGCCGATACCACTGCTCCCTGGATTATAGCTTAAACATAGTATGTAAAGCAGCTCGTACTATAGAAATAACAAATTTTGGGTATGAAAGTAATGCACGGGAAATGTTACGTTTTGCAGTGGGCATGCTGCATTTAAACTTTACCCCCCAAAAAGCGATTATTTCCTTGGTCAACAACTTTAATGTTAATATTGATGTGAGCTTTCAGTGTGATGGGCAAATAAATGACATTTTACTTCTAGAATCTTAATCGTGTATACCCGTGGAACTGTTGAAAAAACTTGTCTGTTGTATGCCCCAGTTTTTGGTTGACATATTCTTCCTGTACATATGCTGCACTCTATTCGTAATGCATTAACTTTGAATATTTGCAAAGTTTTATACGCAGTATCAAATACAGGTTTTAACACACAGCTAGAAAATCAGAAGAGAGACTCATTTCAGTTTTGTGTAGCAAAGTCTAATTCCACAGTGTATCTTAAGTCTACTATAATTTGCTTTAATAACCAACTTCTCGTTATTAGTGTATCGAACGAAAGAAATTGGGAAGTCGTCAGTATCATAAGACCCTGTGGATATGTTAACTGTCTTAATTGTCTAGTAATGCAATTCACAACTCGATTCGTTTGAATTCAGAATCGAATTGTAAATTTAAAGTTAACCAAGCCTACTGTGTACTGGCCTTGGCTGAAATCTATCGATGGAAAGTAATCACATCTCAAGACTGAGCTGTTGCATGATAACCAAAGAATCAGAGATATGTGTTACCCTTTACAAGGTTCTTTCATGAACTGAAGTCATATATTTTCATACAGGAAATTTATACACAGTACCAACTTTGTGGTGTTGTTGCCCATTGTATAGTATTCTTTTCTCTACAAAGTACCACTGCAATACCCGGCGTCACCACCACTGTTAATTGGTCGCTGGATCCGGTACAGAAACCGTGGCAGAGGCCGCTGGTTCACCTTTTTGGCGGCCAGTCGGGTGCCGACTGGAGGCAGGATTTATTTTTTATTTTTTTTGGGCTGCGGCCTCTCCGTCCTCGTCTCTCTGTCCCGCTGCACTTGCTGTAAAAAAATAGAGAAGAAATTCTGGCTCGAGTGTCTACCCCATTCACCATTGAATTATGGGTCAAGTGCTGCAGGAAACGTCGCAGCTCGCAGCTGTATAGTCGCGATCCGCGTGCTGACATCATGGCTGACGGGGCACGCTGACATAACAAGGCCACGGTCTGCGTGTACACTTTCGCCTGCGTGCAGAACCAGCGCCGGCAGACTCCTGATCTCGCCCATTACAATAGCCACTTGTAAATACACAGAACGACGAGAGACACCCCTTACACACCATTCCTTTGCTACTTGTAAGACCATTGCATGTACATATCTGTTGTAATTAGAATTAAGGGTTAAATCCGTAAGTCTCTAAAATAGGGAAGAGATGTGATATGTACGCCTATTGTAAAACTGTAACTGGTGACGACAAGCGCATATGACTGCATAACGTCGAGGCTTTATAGAGCACTGACAGGCACCGAAAGGCACCCAGCAACGGAGCACATCGACCCTCACAGGTTTAGCAAGTTGAGACCCCAATATTGGATCGATGCTGGGAGGTTAGTCTTTAAAAGACCACTGCAGCGATATCAAGTGGTGATTCAGTTCGATCCACTTCGGCAGGATACTTAGGGGTCTTGAACAACTGTCGTAATTGTTTCGCAACCTGACTTACGCTTCCCTCATCCTTTCTGTATAACTTTCCGCTCTGCTTACTATCCCTTTTATATCAATTACTGAAAACTGAATTACATTCAGAATTTACCTAAAAAACAATCTTTTATTCTTTTTGGCAGGGGGGAGGGGAAGGGGGGAAGGAGGACTCAGCAAATCTTTCAGAAAGTGAACTGATATTAGAATTTTGAATCCTTTTTTCTCTTATCTCAGCCTATTTCAAGTTTCTGCATCTCTACCGTTCCCGTTTATTCAGCCTATGTGTAACCTCCTTTTCGTTTTGAGAAATATTTGTACTACCCGCGTATTCGACGTTAAATATCTCCCTTCTCTTTTGGTACGTCTTGGTGTACATGTGTAGATACTTTCTCTATTATTCACGGTAAATAGAACATCTTATCATCAATGGTGTTACTTTTAAGCAGAAAATGACAAATCTCTAAAGTACTTTCGTGGAATATGGAGAGTCTTAATCAGTGGGAACAATTTGGAGGCTGTGATGAGATTTTCGTATTGTTTGTGTGAAGCAAGGTAAGTGAATTACCAGCCATGTCGATCACGGCTGCTGCGTGTATTTAAGTCAGTACTTCTTTTGGAAATTACAGCTACCGGGTTATAAAAAGTAAAATTTACTAAATTTTATTGCTTTCGCACCTTATGTTTCGTTTCCGACTTCTTTTACATGCTCTGTTTGATCGATAACCCATTTCACTGCTGTTTGCGGGTCAATATTTAAAGTAGTAGTATGGAGATCTCAGATCAACCACGACCACTCATTTTCTCAGTGGTGCAAATCTTACGAAACGGTGGGATTATCCATGCTACAAGTTTAGCACGCCAGAAATACTTCCTGATGAAACTAATATCCTACACTCAGCGTGTAGTAGCACATAAAATAAAATACGCTACGATTTACAAATTAATTCTAACATTACATGATGACAACTATTCAAATAGAATCAATACATTAATTTTTGAACACCAATATTTTATTTTATAGCCTGATAACATTACCTCTGACCTACAAATATAAGCTGATTGCGTCAGATTTAATGAATACCTCTCTTTGTTTTCGGTGCGTAATAAAGATTAATATAACTAGCAGTTCTTCAAGTATCGTGTACCAATGAGAACCTGCCTCGTATAAAGGTCAACCTAATTTTAACGTTGTCAGGGCCTGCTTTCAGATATCAGTGCGCCATAAAAATTAATTGCACCAGAAGATGTTACTAGGTCAGTAAGTTCCTTATCCAACACAGCCCCCCTTGGTCAAGGTCTCTTTCCGATGGCACACGATCAAGGTATCGACGGTTATCTCCTTGCTGCTAGTTCCAGGCCTTACAGTAAAACTTTTTGATTGCTGTGTATTATTCCACTGCTGATAGTGATTTTTTCCGTCGGGCAGGGACGTTAAGCTTAGCAGCCTTCGTGGTGTCCAATCACTAGAGTAGGCCTGAATATATTCTCTCTAGCTGTCACTCTCTCTTAGTTTGTTCAAAGGATCAGAGTACACTACGCTGAACAACAAATATAAAAACTAAGGTGCAATACAGCGCAACCAACGTCTGACTAATTGGCTAACACAAACCCATTCAAGAAAGTAACGTTGACGGAATAAAACCATCGACCTATTGGTATAAATTCCGTGAAAATTATACACTACACTGAAATTGCGAAACAGAGTTAGTGATTTCAACTTCATATTTATACGGTACATAGTAACAACTCTAGCCGATAGGATGATCAAACGGGTGAAATGAAGAAAATTTGTATAAAGATTAAAACACCTGATAAGGAGCTTTTTTCTTCATTAGAATGCATAGATAAACTGTACAAAGGAGAAAGGTTGGAGAACAGTTTGTAGGAAAGGGAATATAAAATTAACATTGGTTATTCAAAATTCCCTGTTGTAGCAACGGGATTTGATATAGGTTTGAAATAATTACACTCATAAAATGTACATGTCATTAATGAGATTTTTTAAGATCTTTAATAATTCCCATAAGAAGTGATCCTATCATTTTTAAAGCTGATGTCTAAATGTTACAAACCAGGAGAGAAAGCACAAGGTGTTATAATTGAAAATTTTCGCAAAATAAGTCAAAGATTATATGCTTCAAAATACCAGACTTGAATGCAGATGAATATAAAAGATAGCAGATGAGCGTGGATTTAGGAAAAATCAGAGAGGGTGTGATGTACGGATCGATCAAATTAAGATTCACCTGTGAACCTGAAAAAAGCTTTTGATGAAGTTAGATGGGACAATATGTGACAATTTTGAATAAGTCAAATTTAAAATAACGATAAAGAATAACAATTTACAATGTATATAAGATTCGATGGCCCACCTAAAACTAGAGTATTAGAAGAGATACACATCAGTTAAAAATAGAGATGTTAAAGTAACTAGAAATTGTCTACCGGTATATATCCGTTACTACACCAACCAGTACTCCTAACTGCCGAATCGTTACTCGTTATTTTCGGTAGAATCGAGCACTAGCATGAAGCATTGTATCGAGTTGCGTCGTGTAAGGGTCGAATTCGTTACTATCATATCATTTCATTACTTGCTACTTTTTATACAGTCGAGCAGTAGTATGAAGCATCGCAACTAATCGTATCGCGTACGGGTTACGGGAAGACTTCGTTCATACTTTGTAAAGCTTAATTAAATTGTTCATTTTTAAAATAATTTTGGGTAAAATTTGAAATGTAAAATCAAATAGAAGTTAGAGTATCTCATTTGCAATTTAATTTAATTTTATATTGCCCTCATAGCAAGCTACCTCAAGGACAGGAGGTTCTTCGTCCAAATCGAAGGCCAGAAATCATCTACCTTCGCAATTAATGTGGGCTTACAGCATGGATCTGCCTTATCACCTCATCTGTTCAGTATTGATGTCAATGTTATACGAACCCCGCCCAACGTTTATATTGTACAATTTGCGGACGTCATGGTCATCTACGCAACCACGACAGAAATATTTCCAATGCCCAAGCAGGCATAGACGCCTCTAGTTTCTGGTGTCGAGAAAATAAGGTGAAGGTGAACCCTATTAAATGTGCCGCAGTTTACTTATCTACTAACCGACCAAACCTACAAAGACAGCTGGAACTATTGGGACAAAGGTTACCCTGGGTTACCGAGCACCGGTACCTGGGGATAACATTAGACCATAAACTATTCTTCAGTCAACATGTCCTCAACAGTAGAAAAAAATCCCTAGCCTTGGTTATGAATATGACACCAATCTTCTTGAGCAACGACTTGAAACTCCAAACAAAAATAAGAATATATAAATCAGTTATCCTACCCTTCATTATGTACGGTTGCCAGGTCTGGGAAACTGCATGCAAATCTACCCTGCTATACTTGCGAAGAGTGCAGAACAGATGCTTAAGAATGATTAGCCATGCGAGTATCCACACGCCAATAGACCTTCTTCACGAGAACACTAATATGTCTACCATCCATGCAGAAATCTTTCGACAAACAGATAACTTTTTCACCAGGCTTGATATCATCCACCCAGAAGTTGACAGATTGGAGTCAGTAGGTACAATACTCCCAATGGAATGGCACAAATTCAAAGTGCCACTTAGAACAATTATGACACCGGAATAAAGGATCAACTACCACAAGGGATCCTTAATAAGAACATTCAATAGTTTCCAATAAAGGCTGTTTATAACAGTCAAAGCCAAATTTTTTCCTAACGCGAACCATAGCGAATCCAAGACAATCTATTCGAAACAGTAGAGTAAGCTACATACAGTAGCGGGGCTACAAAACGCCGTTGTGGCAGTGATTAAAAAAAAGAGCCAGGCCCTACTAACATAATGTATATGCAGAGGCGAGCAGTAGATAACAGGAAGGCCGCCATGTTTGGAGGAGCGGGTTTTGGGTGCTCCCCCATAAAAAAATGCGCCATCTCAGTATCTGTGGGTCTGCCGACGAGTAGAGATGTTTTCACATCTGATGAAGACAGTGGAGCTGGCCGTCAAAATATCGTATTTTCACAACACCATCCAGCGGTAAACCCGTGGAGACTTCATTGCAGTCATATACCGGAAAAGTCTTCGTTCTTACAGTAGATTAAATGTTTACACAGAATAAAATAGGAAGAGGAGCTCTAGGTGAAATTTGAACTTGAGGAGTATAAGGAGTAGATTGATAACTGAAGGGGGGGAGGTATTTCTGTGTAACAGGGTAAGATGAAGTTCTTCCTGAAAAAGGGAGATAATGATTAGAGAAAATGCATTTCTTTCGGATATATCGGTGCCAATGACAGTAATGAGAATTAGGCGGTTGTCAGACACAATGGGACCTGTCAATCATTTTGACATCTATTGTTCTTGGCCATGACCCCTTCCCCTCCCTTCCCTCCCATCTCCTCTCTCCCCTCCCCTCCCTCCCCTTCACTAACCTCAGTTTAATCTCTCTTTGGGTGTACTCATGTGTCAATAATTAGGCCACTTAACCTGCCTATTGTTCTATTGTTCTCCTCCCCTACTATTGTTCTTTTGTCAGACCACTTGAGCGACCACCTGCTCTCAATAACCCCAGTTTCACGTGCCTTCCCCACCCAACCCTAGCACCAGCTGCCCTCAGGGTCCTATTGTTCTCCTCCAATACTACTGCTGTTTTGTCAGGCCACTGTGGTGACCACCTGTTCTCCCTAATCCCAGTTTCATCTTCCTTCCCCATCCCTCTAGGTGTGACGCACCAGCTGCCCATTCTGTTGTTCTATTGTTATGTCACTTAACTGTAACCTGCCTACCCAACCTACCAGGTGTGAATCGACAGCTGCTTCGTTTCATCAATACGAAAGAAAAAAATCGTTGTTTGACTGCTGCCTTTCGTGCAAGTAGTCATACCACTCAATATAGGGACGGAAATTAAATACAATATAAAATATACTTGTATAATACCCCATATTGATCGCTTAATAAATTACGATTTAAACCAAACTCCAATCATGATTCCTTTATAAGGTATGAATTAATGCCTTTAAAAGCGTTACGAAATCTTAACAGCACCACTCTATGTGTAATGATGAATTTATATTTAACGTAAAAATAAACACACAATTTACGCTAAATCGTACATCTTACAGAAATAAAAGATACATAATGTTAATTCTAAAAATATGAGCTTCCCAAATATGCTATCATATATAGAAAAAAAAACTGTTAATACTGATAGCTAGCAAAAAAATATTTGCCTCCAAGCAGCCATTGTAAAGTCTCCCCTAGCCCATTGTCTGATTTCCTTCTCTCACCGAAAGATAAAGTTTTATTTAACGTAAAATAAAACGCACCCTTTATGCTCAACCATACATCGTACAGAAATAAAAAATACATCCCGTTAATTCTAAAAATATGACCCTCCCAACTATGCTACCATATTTAGAAAAATTGTTAATACTGGTAGCTAGCAAAAAAATATTTGCCTCCAGCCAGCCATTGTATGGTCTCCCCTAACCCATTGTCTGATGTCCTTCTCTGAGCGAAAGAAGATCAACTGTTATTCTCATAACCCCCGCATTCCCCGAATAGTGTAATGCTTGATCACAATAATGTACAAAATCAAGAAATCTGTCATATTGTCTAGTAGCAAAACCACAATCATAGTCCTTGGGTGTACCGGGGTCGTTGATGAACACACAATTTAACGCAACGAGATTTATTAAACAGTTCGTACAGAACAGGAGCACGGAGTGAACTGACTCCGGCTAGAAAAGAGTATCGCTTATATAGTAATGAAGAACAGTTTAGAACATTAACAATAGTTACAACAATAACATTCCAGAAGAGTTTACGCAAAGTTAAGAATTAAAATTTTACATGACCTGTTGGATTCGAACCCATGACCTTTAGTCCCACAGTCTCTTAAGTTAACCACTACACTACAACAGACATTCATTCTAAATGGCCTGATCCTCTTGATGTGCGACATTGCCCCCTCCTTAATGGTACAGCGTCCCCATGTTATGTTGCTCAGGTCATGGAGCGAGTCGTAGGTCCCACGCACCTTGCTTCCTGATGGGCGGTGACGGCCCTAGTCGTCAACATCTTCGAGCCTGGACGAGACCCACAGCTTTGGGGGCCCTTTGGTTTATTGGAGAATGCCGGTTCTTCAAGTTCACTCTAGTTCGATGGGTCCATGTAAGCCTTTAGTCGCAGCACGTTAACTGCGTCTCTCACCTTCCGTCGTTTCGAGTGTGGATGGAAATCCTCGACTTCATAAGTGACATCAGACAACCTTCGTACGATCCTGTACGGTCCAAAGTAACGTCTGAGGAGCTTCTCGGACAGGCCAACCTTACGGACTGGAGTAAATATCCAGACGGGGTCGCTAGGTTGGTTCGAAACAGAATGGTGACTCGCATCATACCTCCGGCGGTCATTCTCCTGAGCCTGCCGTGTACGGAGCTGAGCTAACTGCTGTCACTCCTCAGCTCATGTTACTACTTTGGTGATGTAATCATCATCAACATCGTCAGGATTGATCGGGTACACAGTGTCTATGGTTGTTGTGTCTTCACGTCCGTGTACCAGGAAGATTGGCGTAAATCCGGTTGTGTCTTGTTTGGCAGTATTGTAGGCGAACGACACAAAAGGCAGCACCTCATCCCAGTTGGTTTGCTCGACACTCACGTACATGCAGTGTTTTATTGAAAAGTTCTGTAAGTCCATTAGTTTGAGGGTGGTAAGCAATCGTCATTTGATGTGTAATGTTACATCGATGGTTGATCTCGGACACACACCTCGACTGAAAAACCTTTCCTCGATCCGTGATCACTGAAATTGGGGCCCCATGTTTTAATAAAATGTCCTCCACGATGAATTTCGTAACGTCATAGGCTTCAGCTGTTTTCAAAGGTTTTGTAATGGTATACCAGTACAGATAATCAGTACAAACAATAATCCACTTATTACCACTAGTAGACGTCGGGAATCGTCCGAGCAAGTCAATCCCGACACGCTGGAAAGGCGTTCCTGCAGGCGGAATTGGTATAAGTCGTCCAGGAGTTTTCTGAGGAACTGTTTTCCTTCTCTGGCATTCTCGATAGTGCGAAACATAGTGACGAACACTTCTCAATAATCCAGGCCAGAAAAATCTCATCCGGATTCTGTCATAAGTCTTAATAAACCCTAAATGGCCCGTGTAGGCGCGTCGTGGAAATGTTGAAAAATTTCGAAGCGCATGATCTTGGGAATCACTGGAAGCCAACTCCAACCAAAGGGGTCAAAGTTTTGATTTTAAAGCACCTAATTTGTCATCTTAAATCCTCCATTCACAACCTCTGAGCGATCTAAGGCAAGTTTAATTTGCAACAATTTGGCGCCCTTCTTTTGTTCCTCAGAGAGATCGTGAAGAGTAGCGAGACAGTCATTACTCTCTTCATTCTCTTGCTGTTCCTCCACTGGATTCCTCGAGAGACAGTCGGCATCACGGTGCTTCCTTCCTATTTTGTATACTATTGTAATGTCATATTCTTGAAGACGTGGTGCCCACCTGGCAAGTCGTCCTGATGGGTCCTTAAGGCCTGTTAACCAGCAAAGTGAATGGTGATCTGTTACAACTGTAAATGGTAGTCCAAAGAGACATGGTCGGAAATTATAGACATATGACAGTAAGACATTCACGTTTTGTTGTTGAATAGTTTCTTTCAGCTTTGTTGAGTGTCCGGGAGGCATAAGCTATTACCTTCTCTTTCCCATCCTGAATCTGTACTAAGACAGTGTCAATTCCATAACCACTAGCGTCTGTATACAGCTCAGAAGGCGCTTTCTCATCACATAGGCCAAGCACAGGGTCTGACTTTTGCAAAATGTTGAAAGAATCTTGTTAAGATTTACCCCAGAGAAATTTAACGTCACTTTTTAGCAATTCTTGGAGCGGGCCTGGCTATCATACAAAAGTCTTTTATAAAACGTTGATAGTAAGAACATATTCAAGAAAGCTTCTCACTTAGCTGGTATTCTTAGGAACAAGAAATCCCGTTATAGACCTTACCTTGTCTGGATGTGGCCGCACACCCTCGCTTGACTCAAGATGTCCAAGTATTTTTATTTCTTTAGCTCCGAAAAGACATTTTCTTGGGTTAAGTTGTAAGCCACTTTGTTTCAGGCACATAAGAACAGCTCTCAGTCTTTTAACGTGTTCAACGAAGGTTTCGGAGAACACTATAACATCGTCTAAAAAACAGACAAATCGTCCACTTCAGACGACGTAAAAGATTATCCATCATACATTCGAATTTTTCTGTCGTAATACACAAACCAAATGGCATTACACTGAATTCATCCAGGCCATCGCGGGTAATAAATGCAGTGTTCTCTCGTTCGCTTTCATCTACCTCTATCTTCCAGTATCCTGAGTATTGGTCCATGGTCGAGAAAAACTTAGCTCCCTTCAGATAGTCCAACGTATCGTCAATTCGCGGAATAGGGTAATCATGTTTTTAGTCACCTAATTGAGTTGTCGGTAATCGACGCAGAACCACCAGTGGACGTCCTTCTTTCTTACGAGCACTACCGGCGATGACCATGGGCTCTGAGACGGCCGAATGCTGTCGTCCTTCGGCATCTTTTCTACTTCTTGATGAATTATTCGGCGCTCCGCTGCTGAAACTCGATACGGTCTTAGGCTGATTGGTCGATGATCGCCAGAATCAATTCGATGTTGTACCTTCAATGGGGTCGACTTGTTCTTCATCTGTGGACTGAAATATTCAGAGAATTCCTGAAGAACTGTAAATAGCTTCTCCTGTTTCTCCTTAGTCAGATCTGGTAAGAGTCGGGACTGAATGTTTTGTCTCGTTGCTTCCGTTAAAATCACACTTGTGGGTTCTTCGCGAAAGGTTTCCATGACACTCAGATGCCGTTAAATTAACGTCTCAGCGTATGCCATACACTGGCGCCTTGGGAGAATATGTGGCAACTTGCAGATGTTGACTAACCACAATTCACCAATTCCGTTCTCAAATGAGACAGCGGAGGCTGGGATGAACAAATCTTTCTCCATGCAAGGACGTGGCGCATGACACATGGCAGTTACCTTCGAAGCACTGGAAGCAGGAATTACGACGTCATCCAGCACACAAACTTTCCAGGCACCAGAGGGACTGTTTTCTTCCTCTTCAACTCTCACATCGTCTAGCAAAATCTTCGAGCGACAACAGTCTATAATTGCTTGTGAGGCCTTCAGAAAGACCCAACCAAGAATGAAGTCATGGCTGCATTCTTGTAACACAAATAACTCAAAGGGCTGCTCGTGGTCATTTAGAGAGACACGAATAGTGTACCTTCCTGTAGGCTGTACATGGTTCGAATTAGCCACCCTGGCAAAACATTTTTGTTGTAGACGAACATAGTCTTCCGCAACTGGCGCCGGTACTTCTACGAAATATCCGAGAAAGATGCCACAGAGTCCAAAAGAGCATGAGTTGGTTGGCGATCCATGAGGATTTCAACGTAATTTGCCAACTTTTTCGTAATGATCGGCGGCGGAGGATTTTTCCCTAGAGTGGCCTCACCTCCAAGGAAGGTCACACCTATTTACAAAATACATAATTTACATTCAGATAGAAGATAGAACTTCAGTTTAGTAGTATAAGTTGTGAAAATTACAACTACCTATTGCAGACTGGCTGTGCAAGTGAGTTATGGCATCCACCAGTGGCTTAGTAAAGATATCAATATTTGAAAATTGTATATATAGAGCATTGCAATTCATGATGATGCAGCATGGAGAATCTGAAAACAAATATTGTGAACTTGTGGCATGCTTTCGGTATTCACTTTGTGTATGACAAATTACTACTATTTTTGGCAATTCAATGAATACGCAGAAAACAAATTTCGGTTTTTCATGGTTTCCTCAAATCACTCCATTGGAACAATTTACTCGTGTGCAACCAACTGTATTCACAAACCCATTTCGGTTTCCTCAAATGACTCCAGGTGAAAAAGTTAGAAATTTTGATAAAAATTACGTTTTAGTATACCTAGAGACTGTCATTACAGCAGAAACTTCTTTTTTTCCTGTCCATGCAGCACGTATTTCTGTAATCCACGCACATGATATGAATTATATTGTGATACACGCATTTCTATAATCCACGAATATTACATGAATGATATTGTGCTCGTTTAATCAACATATTTATGGAAATATATTTATAATAACTGTGTTGATTTTTTTCCTTTTGATTCGCGCAAAACGTTTGAAGGACTTATTATCTAGTTGTACACGTAATCGTGATGGTGTGAATTTAGTTTTTAATGTGGAGTTCGGCTGAACGCTCCCGTGCTTCCAACCCCAGGATAATTAAAACGAACTACTACTCACAATACGTGTTGAGCTATAAATGACTTATTGTCTAGTGGCTCACGTACTCATGACGGTGAGAATTTCGTTTTAATACATAGTACATGTCAATGCTTTGGTGGTTCCAACCCCCAGGATAAAGAAAACTGGTTACCATTCAAAATTCTAGTTAAACCATGAAGGGCTTATTGTCTAGTGGCACAAGTAATCAAAACGGTGAGAATTTCGTATTAAGGCGGAGTACGGATGAACGCTCCCGTGCTGTGCACCCAAGGTTCAACAAACGGTCGGCTATTCTTTAACCGAGACTATCGGTGGGGTTCTTTCAAATGTATTGTCAGGTCACCAATAATATCAAACATTTAACTTCATATTTGTTGTTAATAAAAAAATCGAGAAATTAAAATTCTTGCTTTTGTTTTTGTTTAAACATATAGGCATATTTTCCATTTGTGAAAAGCTGCATTAACAATAATGGTAGGGACTGTAGTAATTAGTATGTAGAATATGTCCTGAAAATTTGAAAAAGATCTATGCATGTGGAACAAATTTATCTTTAAAATCAATTGTTGAATTGCTGTTTTGAGGTATTTAAGGTTAAAGATTTTGATTACCTTCAAGTGCATTAAGATTTAAGTGGCTGCCAATTGTGCCGGACTTCGCTTAACAGCGCATAATTCCCACACTGTCAAAGATAATTAAATAATTGTTTCACCAACATGAAGTCAAAAGTAAAAACTATTGCAACCTGATAACTGTACCTACCCCCTTAAATACTTCTTAGGGCAGACTGCTATCTTTTCACATGCCTCTTTTGAGCTCACGTTTTCTACGTCTTGATTCTCTACATTTAATATAGCCACTTCATTCTTATAAATATAGCAAATTATGCCTCTGTTTAGATATACATTCCTTGATTTATTTATAATTTTAAACATCTTATCCTACCAAAAGGAATAGAAAATCTTTATAAGCTTACAAATGCTATAAAATATTTTTCTATCATTTTCTCAATCACCGCTTCTGCTTTAATCTACAGGGCTGTTTTCCTAGTCACATATTAACATAAAATTTCTTCCACTGTCCTTTCTATATTTTTACATAACATCGTAGTCAGTAATTTTGAAGCATGTGATAATAGACGTAAACAGAAGTGGTTTATATATTTGTTACCTTGTGCTTTCTTCGAAAGCGTGTAGATGATATTTTAGTCTTTTTTTTCCATACATTTCCCACTTATCAGATTGCGAAAATATCTGTACTGCTATCTTTTTGCTTCTTCCTCAGCTGTTTTGTACATTCCACTGCAATCTATCAACTCCAAAGTATCTTCTGTAATGTAAGGTTTACTGTCGAATTTTTTCCAAATGCCAAAGGTGCTTTACAAACTTTTGCTTTCTGCTTTCTGTTTGTTCCATTCCAGTTGTGATGAATTTCTTAAAAAGATTTTACTTGGATTTACGGTTACTATTTCTGCAAAATTTTAGCTGCTGTTAGATTCTTTCAATTTGTTCGCTTTAAGTTTTTTCTAGAGTTGCTTTCTCATCCATTTAGTTTCATCCTGCACTAGAAGATTGTGATCAGAGTCTACATCAGCTCTTGGTCTCATTGATATCCGTTGCGGTCTCTATCATACTTACTCAATTTCTGTTTAGCTATGATGAAAAAGCTGAAATTTGTGTCTATTTCGTGGATGTTTTCAGGTATATTTACGTATTCCTACACTCCTAACTCTGAACAGTTTGCATTTATAGCTACTTTCTAAGAGCCTTTTTCCTTGCTCCTTTCTTGCCCCTGGACCCAAATTACCTACAATATCCCAAAGTTTTCCTACTCCTGTTACAGCATTCAAAACCCCATCATTAGATTAAATTTTCAATTTTCTCGTACATTTTCAGTTATTGGTCGTAATCTTGTTTGTTGTCGGCTTGTGCACTTGTAATATTGCAAGCAAATTGTTTTAGTTTCTATCATCACAGTACTGTCACTAAACTGGTCACAATAACTCACCCACTGGGTCACTACCCATCTCTTCTGCTTATTACAAATCTGAAACCAGTAATTCAACTGCAAACTAACGTGCTATATTTTCCACGTGAGATACCTGTATTGCTTCCACTTAATCTTAATAGCCCCAGGAACATTTAATTCCAGTCACTCCATCTTAAGTTCTCTAATTTGCATTCAAACTTCTAACAGTCCACTTTATGATTCCTAGAATGTTATTATTTATTCTGATGTCTCCAACAAAACAGTCTCCTCCCTGAGATCTGCCTGGACAACCTCTTTCCGTACGAAATGTTTCCACCTAGAAGACGTCGCTATTTCATATTTAATTTGGGCGGACCATTGAGCCAGTGCGGAAATTCCGCACTTAAAATAATGTGAAATCTTTTGATTCTGCGTTATCCCTTTGTATAAAACAGCATGAAGTATTAAGTTTAGTACAGAATTATAATAGCAGCCAGGCGCACTATGGCAGTCATTTTTTTTTTTAATTTTATTGAATTTTTTTTGATATGGTTCTAATTTTTTAATGTGTTTATTGTATGTATTTAAATGTGTAAGGTTTTAATTGAAATATTTCTAATAGCCGCGAAAAAGACATCATGTCACCCAGTCCACCATATTTTAGTTCCGTATGTAGGGAAAAAACATTTGCCACGAAAATTGATCTTCTAAAAAAAAAATGTTTGCAGGCCTCGGGATTCTATAACTTTAATGCACCGCCTTGCCGCTACTGATAATTTGTAATTTATTGGCTTTTCAGGTCCACATCGAACATAAGCGTTCCACTCCTCCGTCCTCCTTTCAGAGGGTCAGTGGAAAGCTTTGTGTGACTCAATACACTGATAATCCTTGAGTAAGAACACCTTCGTACAAACAGGGTGCTACGCTAGAAGCAAGATATAACTTTACATTTGATGTGGTTATCGTAGTCTCGCTAAAACACTGTGTGAAAATTTACAACATAATTAGATTTTTTTTTTTTTTTTTTCTTTTTTTACAATTAGTTCACACCATAAAATGGACTATGCTTTCTTGCAGATATTGCTATAAACAGTGTCCCTTACAAGAAGCTGTGTAATTTCCTTCAAGAAATTTGCCTTTATATTATGAATGAAACGGATAAATTTTACCTTGGGAACTGTAACTATTGCAATTTTTAAACCTATTAAACAAGTAACCGTAAATAAAAATGGTTAATTCATGCGTATTCCTTAATCAACTACAGCAAATTACAAAATAGTGAAATTATTGGTGGCATAATCTAAAGTACGTTATAAATATTATAATTGTCGAGCTGTTAGCGCCGAACTTCCATTTATGAAAAGAAGCAAAAAACATTTAGTATGTAAATAGATTCATAAGTCTATTTACACGAAATGGTGTATCAAAATAGTAATTCTAGCGATAAATAAATAATTTTCTAGATATTAAATATCTAGTTGCCCGACGTTTAACGTTTCAGACAGTAATACAAATTGATACACGTTTCCTTTACTCTGTAAAAGATCTTAAGTATTGCTCGTGAAAATAGTACTCGAACAGCGAGTCGATATGGTTTTCGTCCTCCTGAAGAAATGTGTTTCAAATGTCGCGTATTCCGTCTGTGTGCAGGTCCGTTGCAATTCCCTGCAATCCTGAAATTTTAACTGAAACTTCATCCTCAGAGCACCATAGCAATCATCAATCAGATGAAACCTTTCCACAGCTGCGGATTAGTTTATAAAGCCGCGAAGCATTCAGCATCAACCATCGCGATAAGAGCTAAAATGTATTTACCAATAGATAAATAAAGTTTTTGTATTAGCTACCATTAAAACTACAAAATGTGACTCTGGTATTATTAGCAGTGATTAATCAGTTACATTAAGAATCCTACTAGATGCTGCTGTCCAGTAGCACATATTAATGTATGGCAACAACTAACCGATCCTCCTAACCAGGATTAGTAGCTGATAGTGCGATGATAGTGATCCCAAGGACCCTTCTGACGTGGTGTCATGACAGTCGCTATCTGGAGCTGACCTCCGTACCCCCACCTCTCCTCCTTATCAGCTCTCCGTGGTGGTGGTCTATATAATGGCAGCGGTTCTCCTCTAAGAGCTCAGTTGTATCTCGTGTTGCCGCTAAGTTCTCTGCTGCACGATGGGTGAGTAGCCGTGTTGGTCATTCTCTAGTCTCCGTGGAGATAGTATTTGTAACGCTTTACGATTCCGAACACATATAATGCAATGAGAGTATTTAATTAGTGAAAAGTCACAGTCAGAAAATGAATGGTATGACAAGTAACATGTGTTGTGATTCTTGTTCATTGTATTAGTTTTCATGAATTCTCGCGTTTAGTGACTGTAGATCACTGATTTAATTTTACCTGATTTAGACTTCTGACGTTGTGCAACGATCAATGCTCTTGATTCTCAATTAAGAGATACTTGTTCCCTCATCGAACAGGACCCACGAATTGCCACACCTCTCACTTTCTAACTTCGTTACCACTGCGGAGCCATGCGTTATACTACGTTACACAACTTTCATTAAAGCTATATACGAATTTTCTTTAATCCTACAATGAATTATTTTCTCGGCATTTGTATGACGTAGTTTTATGCAACGTGTTTCCAGGTAGGGGATAGATGTGAAACCGTATTTTTTTCCACATCCATTTTACTTGAACTCGCTGGCGGATTAACTAAGCCTGCACTCGTTCACTCTCTGCGAGATTTTCTGACTAGATAAACATCCTGTCAGACTTGCGTACTTCATCCCACGGCTGTAGCTGTCTCTCGTTAACTCTCTGCATATAGTATTACTGGAATATTCACATAACTCTATTTAGTGTGGGTAAAGTTACCTTTCATTCGTAATTCTGTCACCTGCGTCGATTTAGTTTAGAATTACTCTGACACCACTACTTCCAATAATACTTAGTTTAATCATTTAGTATTCCTGACAACAGCCTCGTTTTCTATTTAATTGCATCCAAGAAACCATATGTTTACTCCAATGACTTTGAGCTTTTCGTTTTCCTTTTACTAACCTGAATTCAATTTGTCGACGGGTAATAGACTAGGGTTGAATATTTAGTACTCTTTGTCGAAAAAATTCTGTGGATCTTTTTTCACTATCTTACTAGCTGCATTCACGCTTCAATTTTTCAGCTCTACGATAAAGTCCTTGAATATATATATTGTAATGTTATCTTCTTACCACGGTAAGCGCAGAGTTATAATACCTGAATACAACAATAATCACCAATGATTAGTGTGCAAATAATTTACTGCAACTCAGTTACTTTTGATGATGTTTTGTTTTATTATACGCTGTGCATGACGCGTTTCAAGAAACAATTCTCATTTTCAAACGCTTTATTACATTTTCGACATGAGGCGTGTTTGTGTAAGTTTCTGTCAGCTTTCGGTGTGTTTCATTTTTGAAGGCTTCTTAAAAACACGACACCACAGAAACTCACATGCACACATCCTCATTACATTAAATATTTCTACATTTACCGCGTTTCCATTATTGCCTCTGACGATTTCCTAAAACTAGCTTTTTTTGTCTATGCTACACTAAGGCCTTCAGTGAGGACAGTAGACTACCAACTTTATCTCTAATGTCCTGCTTACTCTGCTGGTCACGCACTCTAATTGTACAGTAGTACACTACAACGACCTCCTCTGAAGTTCCTGTAAGTTCAACGAAATACGCACTGTTTTCTGAATGACTTTTTAGCGTAACCTTAGAGCCTTCGAATCGCGTCCTCGGATCGTGTACGTTCCTGTATTAGTTAGAAGCCCATCTGACCAGTTCACGCTGTCGTAAGTTATAATTTTTTCGCCGATGTTATATTTTATTAACTCCTTTTTGCAATATAAGTAACGTGGATGGAAATATCGTACAGAATCTTTTTTTTTTTTAAGTTCTTGTAGCGAACAATAAGAATAATAGTCTTTTTAATGTTCCTCTTGTTGTTTATTTCCCTTATTTCCTTTACAAACAAACCGAAGAATTACTCAGGTCCTTAGCTGATCAGTAACGTTTATTTCAATACCTCCCAAGATGTTAACTAAGCTCGTCTAGTCGCTCGCCAGCCAAAACTTTCTCTTGTTGTTTCTCTTCTGGTCTCTATACCAACCGATTTTCTTTCTCTAAGAGTAATTATTCTCTGGGTGTTATACAGTACTATAACGCTCCCTCTCGCTGCTCGGGTTTAGGTTGGCCGTACAGTGGACGCCTATTCGCGCGAAAGATGCTCCCGCCGGCATGCCAGTATATGCGCGAAAAGATAACTCCAATACAAACACAGGGAATGTTTTTTGACTCCGTCCATTGTGAGCGCTTGAGTCGCACGAACATATGTGAGGACATTGAGATATGAAATAGGCTATTTGAGAGTACTGAAACTATAATACAAAATTTAGTCATTCGCTTGGGTTAATGTTTAAAGAAACTATTTTTCTTAAGCTTGAGTAGAAAGGTGAAATGTTTTCAATAAAAAAGAAAAATAATAATTAGATTTTTCTTTCCACTGGTCACAGAAACCGTTCTAGGAGTGGTTGTCGCTTTAGTGACATCACGTGCCTGTACACGCTGCGAATGTGAATGGAGCGTTTCGTATAATCCAAGCTTAAAACTATTTTTATTGTTTGTTGCTGGTAATTTTTTGTTATTAATGAGATTTCGTTTTGAACAGAAAATAGATAATAATTTGTACAAGCCTACAGCGGAAAAATTTACTACTACCAACAATCCTTCACTTTTATTCTGCGGAGCTCGAAAATATAACGACTTCTATTCCAGAATCGTTCATATTTAAATTGAAATTTACAGATTAATAGAAACCATTCATAAGAATGACTAAAACTATAGCTGCTTTAAGTGATGTTGATGAGAAAACTGCAGGCATTAGTATAGGTATAAGGTTATCACAACTGTTATATTACTGGATGTTGTGGATAATTTTTCTTAATTGCAGATAAAAAATTATAAATAAAAGATAAATTTTGTTTGCCAACGGAACTGAATTTATTTATTTTTTTACTTATTTACCAACCTCGTTTCACTTCATCTCACACGAAGAAACTATGATGTTTAAGCATTCACTATTCATTTCGTATGGTCTAGCAACTAATATAATACATATAAATATATACAACTACAAGAACGTTGGTAGCTTTCACAAACTGATATCCAGTTGTTGCAGCCATTCGATGAAGGACGTTGTAGCACTAAAAACGTCTTGAAATGGTTCATCATACTTTCTTAGAGGGCATTCCTTGATGATGTATACACACTCTGGGAAGGAGCACCGCAGTCACAGACAAGAATATAATGAAGTCCCCATTGCGTTGCATTTGGCGAGGCCTATTCTTAGGCGATTTAGTTTGAACCACTGGTCTCTCTCCAGGTGGAATCTCGGAAGTCCAGTTGTGGGATCTTTAATATCTGGAAGTTTCGCAGATGCAGAGTTCCAGCTTTGTCGTCATTTTTCACCTAAGTCAAACATTTCTTGCCAAACTGGGTTTCTGGATTAAAGACGAGTGGGGGGAAGTCAATTAGGACCTCGTGGATTGGAAGATCCTGTGGATGGTGTAGTTTTATCCACTCACGTTCCGTTGCTTCTTGTAGTCTTATATTTAGAGGTTGTATTTTTCTGATTAGTTGTAACCAGGGGACTGGGGTGGATTTCAGTTTGCCAGTTATTACCCTCATACACTCGTTCAGATGTAGATATATAGCTAATGTTCACACTGTTGTCTTCAACGTTCAAACTGTTAATTGTGTAAAAGCTTTCGTAGTGATCTTAGCAGATACTATAGCACGAATATAAAACTTTGTCTCGTAAAGTTTGTAGACTGGTTTGTGGAGGAGATTTAGTCCGCTTAGTCGGCTTTTTCTCCTATAAGAATTTTAACAATAATCTGTTCTTCAAGACTAACATACACTTCTAATTTACTGTTAAACAAATAGCGCTTCATTTTAGTTGTTGCACCAAATTCTCGCATTTAGTTTCATTCATAATTCACTAAAATCTAAATACCTTAATTTTAATGCCCTTCGTTTTTTTATAGTTTTAGCCCATTGAGTCGGCAACTGATAATCCACAATATCTTCTATTTTCTAACCAGCCACTCACTCTTAGCGCGCACAAGTAAAAGCGAAGTAGTTTAAGTTTCTGGTTGAAACCTTACCGATGGAGATATATTGGAGATAGTGTGGCTAGTTCCTTCCTTCCTTATCTTACTTAAGGGCACTTGCAGTTTAAGGTAGAAAAAAGAACCATGAATACTTCACAGCATTTATTTCTGGTTACAGGCCTATGAGTATCCACGACCGATACGGAATTTCGAACCGGGAATCTTTCAGTCTCTAGTCAGACGCTTTAACCACTAAGTCGCTCTGGCGCTAAAAGATCTGTAATTACGTGAGACGCTTATATAGTAACAGAAAGTAAATGCCATAGGAGTTAAGAACTATCGAGGAATAAAATGGAGACATTAAAATGAAATTCCCATTACGTTGATAGTCATACAAATTTGTCAGGAAGTTTCACCTAGCTATATGATGACAGTGTAGTATCTTGAGAGATTTTAGCTATAATATATTCTATTTTTCGCTCGGGATAATTTTTCTCAAGCTGCAGCTATGTAATGTAATTCCACTCAACGAAGCAGAGCTCAAGGTTGGGCAAAGTCACTTCCCGTGGGAAGCAGTCCCCCTACCATGGTAACCCAGAAAGCCCTTAGCAGGGAATTTTAAACGAATAGAACTAAGGTCACATGACTTCCCCCACCACGTTTCTACTCTGGAGAGCGCAGAATGGAACAGTTTCCGGGGCAGTCGATTCGCCGATTCTCAGGATGGACCACGTAGCCCAGGGGTCCCCAAAGTGGTCGGTATCGACCCCTGGGGGTCGATAAGAGTTCTCCGGGGGTCGATTAATACCCGGGGGTCGAAAGGGGGTCGATTGATAATAAAGAGGATCAATTAAATGGTCTAGTAAAAAAATGGGTATATTCCAACAAAAATCCAAAATAACTGACTACCCCCGTTTTAATTTGAGTTTTACCGAAGCCTGCATCGCTTTAGATATGTGTTAAGGAGAAAACATACTGGAGCGGAGAGCATAGCAACGTCGAGAGTGAAGAACAAAGCAGCAAAAACAAATAAACCAATTGGATTGTTGCGGTGACTCATACTGGGGCGCAAAGCGGTGAGATAATAATGGAGCAAAGCTTAGATTTCAAACTGTTTGATTTCGCCGCTTTATTCTTCACTCGCATTGCTGGTTTGCTAGTGGTTATTCCTGTGAGAAAGGAATGTAGACCAATTTACGAATTGTGTCTCTTTTAAGATCCGTCATTGGGATAAGAAAGAAGTTCAACATCACAATTATTTTATTTTAGCCAAGCTACGGCATGAACTCAACAAGTATTAAAACATTATTTTTTATTTACTTCGGGTATTTAAGCATTTTATATTCGAGAGGACGCTGGTTCGAATCCCCGTCCGGGCATCCGGATTTGGGTTTTCCAAGGTTTCCCCAAATCACTCAAAGCGAATGCCGGGATGCTTCCTCCAAAAAGCCATGGCCAAATTCCTTCCAGTTCCATCCCGCCTCTAATGACCGCGCTGTCGACGAGACGTAAAGCCACAGAAAAAGGGGGGAAGGGGTGGAGAGTGAACGCTGCTGGTTCATTATTCACAAATTGTACTGTTAAACTCCAGTATGGTTTCCACTCTATGTATTGTATATCTAAATGTAGATTTTGTCCATTATATAGAAAATATCGTAATATACCGAAAACCATTAAATTTAGATACTACTTTTTTATCTTTTTCCTATCTAATTCTATTGAATAGGTTACTTTTAGATGTAATTATTATTCCTTCCAAGTCTAGATATCTATTGTTAGCAAAAAGTAGCAACAATGCACTCTGAGAAAGAACAGGCAGTTCTTTTTAGCTCGTGCGGTAATAATTTGCTGTTTTGTTGTGCTGCGATCGTATCGTGTTGCTCATATTATAAATCTGAGTTTAATACCTACAATGTCGTCTACCAGGAAATGCAGACAATATTCACATGAGTATTTGAAATATGGTTTTACGCCATCTTCTGCTAATGAAACTATTCCTATGTGCTCGTTATGTGAAAAAACTTTCAGCAATGATGCTATGAAGCCGGCGAAAATGAAAGACCACTTGGAAAGGATCCATTCTGATAAGAAAAACATAGATATTGAGTATTTCAAAATGCTAAAAGAGAAATTGAGAGATCGGCCAATTTTAAGTACATATTCGAAGTCATCTGTTAGCGCTGACAGTGAAGGAGGACTGGGGACATCCTACAGCATCTCATAGCAAAGAAAGGCAAACCGTACACTATTGGTGAAGAGATTATAGTACCAGCTATAAAAGATGTAATTGAAAATGTTATGAAGAAAGCCAACTTTTTTTTAATGTGCATACCATTGAGTGCAAATACTGTGCAGCGACGTATAGAGGAAATGGTCGATGACGTGGAAAGATCTTTGACCTCTGAGCTCCAGCATTGCAAGTTTGCTATTCAACTTGACGAATCAACTTTCGGAAGTTCAAATCTTCTCGTGGCTTATGTTAGGTTCCATAGTCCATTCCTGAATGACACTGTTGATGAATTTCTGTTTGCTAAATATCTTCAAACTGATTCAAAAGGTGATACAATTTTTTTATGTTTGCAAGATTATTTGAACAAGCACAACATTCCTTTCGGGAATATTACTGCAGTAGCTACTGACTGTGCACCTGCTATGGTAGGCCGTTATAGAGGATTTTTCGTCTTTCTGAAGGAAAAGGTTCCTAATTTACGTACCGTTCATTGTGTCCTACACAGGCAGCATCTTGTAGCCAAAAAATTGAGTGGCGACCTGCATGATACTCTAAAAGTGTGCATTAGGTCAATTAATAAAATTAAAGCTCATCCTCTGAATTCCCGACTGTTTCCGAAGTTATGTGAAGAAAATGATGAACCTTTCAAACAATTACTTTTGCACACTGAGGTAAGGTGTTTGTCAAGAGGTGATAGTTTGCAGAGGCTTGTTGACTTGTACGACTCGTCTGCAGAGTTTCTTAAGAATGTGGATCCATTACTATGTGACGAGTTAAAACAGTGCAAGAACCATCTGTTCTATTTGGCAGATCTTTATTCGAAATTTAAGGTAGTACAGAAGCGTTTGCAAGGAAAAAATGTTACAATTGTTCAAGCTCGAACAATTATAATTGCCTTTCAACTAAACATGGACCTGTTAAAATCTTCACTGGCACGTAAAGATTTTAAATATTTTTCAAAATTTCGACTACTAAAAGAAAATTAAGATGATATCCGACTGTGATTTGGAGATATATACTAAACATCTCGATAAATTAAGAGAAGACTTCAAAGCACGTTTCGAAGACTTGGAGAACATGCATGTTCCTGAATGGTTTGCTTCTCCATTTGATGTTAAAATTGATAATGACGGTAATGAACCTGGCTTAGAAGATGAACTGATTGAATTATGCGTAGATCTGGAAGCTAAAGCGTTGTTTAAAAATAAAAACCTCAGCGAATTTTGGAGCAATAACAATATTGCTACAAAGTACCCCAAGCTCAGAGCGGAAGCCGAACCTGAACCTTTCTTACCTGCATTCCCAACTTCATACATGGTTGAAGCTGGCTTTAGCCACGCTAGCGCTATTTTGATAAAACAGAGAAACAGACTGAACTTGGAAAACCGTGGTGATTTGCGACTAAAACTTACCAATTTTCAACCGGACATCAGTAATCTTGCTGCTGCCCTTCAGACCAATCCATCTCACTAATATCAGCTACTTTAATAAAAAGGTATGTTAACATATTTTTAATGTATTCAATAGCAGTCTTAAAATGGCAGATGTTTTTTTTATCGAATATAATTCATTTAAATGTTTAATTATTATTTTGTGTTTTACATTTTATGACACGGCTATAGGCTAGTTTCTATCTATCTATAATTTTGTTATTATTTTTTACGATTATAATAACAGTGTAAAATATCTCCTTTTTCCGTTAGTGTTGTTGGGTGGATTTTTTAAGGTGTGGGAACCATAAATACTTTCTTTGGGTTGTTATGCAAGTCTCCTTATTGATTAGCATCAGAAATGCTAAAAATGAATTAAAATTTTCATCAGTGGCGGATCCAGGAATTTTTCTAGTCGGGGCAAAAACTGTAGGAATGCCACCCCTTGCAACATTATTTGCAGCTCCCATTTTTGCCGTCTGACCGCAAGTGTCGCCGCCTCGATTGTCGGCCAAACACATTGTTGTCGCCGCCCCGATTTTTGGTCAAACTCATTGTTGTCGCCGCTCGGTGTATTAGTAGAGCTAAAAAAGGGTTTCCGCGACTTAAATTGCCGCCCTTCAAACATGATTTTGCCGCCTCCATCAAGTTGGCACCCCGGTGTACACCCCCGCCCCCCAGATCCGGCACTGGTTTTTATTAAACGTTTACTCTGGGGGTCGATGAGAAGACAAATTTTCTGTGAGGGGGTCGATGTGATAAAAAGTTTGGGGACCCCTGACGTAGCCATACAGCATGCAGATTTTATTCGGTAATGGCTAATGCATTTATACCCTTCTGCTGGCTTAGAAAGAATACTCCGAGTGACAGGATTTTATTAGTAAGAGATTCCTTTATGAGAGTTATTTTATACAGTATTTTTCAGTTATTTCAAGTGTATGTCTATGTGCGCATTATTATTGAAGTATTAAAGTCACTCCATTCTTTCAACTATATGTTTTCATTTGTACCGCTGATTCCTGCTCATTAATAGCAATAAGTGTGGGCAGAACGTAATTGCTCTGATCTTATGGCCACATATCTTCGGGCACCGCGGCGATCCGGCCAACCTGTACACAATTTCGCGTTCGGTGTCTACGAATATCCTCCATCGTTTTGCCGAAAATGGAATTGTTCATCAGTTTATAGAAAGCTCTCCCGAAATCTGTGCTAGCTTGTCGACGATAATCCGTGTTGAGAGAGATGTAGTCTTTCAACCACGGTGACTGGTTGAAAGAAATCGCGCGATGTATTTTGCTCACTTGCAACCCCAAATCCACACATTGCTGGAGGACTCGGTAATGGAGGACGTACCTTACCTTGTTCTCCAGTGTGGTCATCAACTTGGGGAGCGTGGAACCTACTGGGGCTTTGTGCTCTGGACATAGTGGTAGGTCTGCTAGAACGTCGTGTTTGTCCTGAGGAATGGTAAGGTCCACCTCCAACACGAATCCCCAGGGTGAGTCAGATGCAACGCTCATAAAATCTATGCTCGCAATCTTCTCGGCCGACAACCACTGAAATCAACCAGAGGGTAGATACTCGGACATGGCCCAGCCATACAAATTTTTAACATCGAAGTACATGATAAAATATTCTGGTGCCTCGCGGTTGCACTCCGATATGTACTTGTTATTTGCCTTGGCGTACTCATGGACGCATTGACAAATACCACCACGAATTCCATGTTCGAAAAGGAGCAGCATATCTATATCGGTCAGAAGGTCCAATTCAACACGTGTGCTCCTTAACATGGCCTGCCACGTAAGGCCTGGCGATGTAAAGTAGTGGGCAGTGTCCAGGGTGTATTTCCTCAAAATACACACCTAAAATTCTCAAACAGATCTGCAAGTAACCGCACATCTGTCTCCATGTACAGACTTGCATATTCACGTAAAGTATTGATCTGGAAAGTCTGCCACACTTGTGTCGGGTGCTCGCAATCGGCACCTGAAATTTCAGACTCCAACAGCGAACTATAAAATTTTGATTTAGGAGGAAGCGTGACCTCGTCGAGCTTCTCCCACGAATCAATATATTCGTAAGGGAAGACTCCTTTAACTAATTAAAACTTCTCGGGGTTGGCACAATGAGCACTAGTAATGTCCATGTCGCCGTTCTCAAGGGTTCCAACCAGTTTGTCTGATGGGGCCTGCATAAAACTGTAAGAGTCCTGAAACCTTAACATAACTGAAGTATGTTCAACCTTTTTTGAAAAAGAAATGTAGCATTCAGTTTTTGTGGGAAGTACATCCATCACTTCACCGTCGAGGTCTGATATTTAAATCAGTAACCGCGAGTCAACCCTACTAACGGTAGATTTAGCTAAATACCTATGGGTAACAATTCGCAATAATTTGTCGTGGAATGAGCATATGGAGTATTTAATTGGGGAAGCAAATCGTATGCTCCGATTTCTTGGTCATAATTTAAAACAATCCACTCCAGAAGTTAAATCGATTGCAAATAAGTCTCTACTACGTCCTCACTTAGAATATTGTTGTTCTGTATGAGGTCCCCATCAAAAGGGGTTAATGGAGGCATTAGAGAAGGTCCAAAGAAGAGTCGCATTTGACTGCTGCATGATGGAGGGGGCCTATAACTCTACGTTTTCTACCTGCTGGTTCCAAATGTAGAAATTGATCGAATATTCAGGATTTTGCCTCTCAACTTTTGAAACGGCTGACAGTTTTACAGATAAGTCAATGGCCGCCAAATTTAATTTGTACTCGGGAAGTATTTTATCACTATTTGCGCGTCTTGGTGAATGATTTCATGAAATGCCACGATCGTCACTGCTGTCACCTAGCGGCGCGCCAGAATGTGGCCTCGCCAGCAATCTGATTGGTTTATTCAAAATCCTGCCAACGCTTCCCATTGGCTGAGCCTGGGGCTTTTCATAAAAGTGCCAGTTCCATCCATCCCCCTCTACTCCCCCTAAAGAGGATAAAGTTACATCACGGTATAGTCTTATTGTTTGAACTGTAACAGTGTATTTTCGTTTGCCGATATAAATAATTTTATTCATGACCGCCACAGCTCGTCCTCTTGGTTTCTCTAAGAGGGCTTTGAAGTTTAAACGCTCCTCTAATTATATGCCTAAGTATCTGCACACTGGGTTTCTACGAATTGATTCACCGGCGGTTCTTATAGTAGGTTTCCAAGTCAGCTTGCCCTTGTGCAACATAAATGTTAAGTGGTTCTAAACTCAGGTTGACTTTGCTCCACCGTTGGCTGAGGTGATTAAGTACTAGATCCTACACTTATGCTTGTGTGAGGTGATGTATGGATTTGTGGGTCAGAACTAGTATGAATATGGGAGCTATGATATCTGACTGATGACCTGATGTACATTTTACTGAATGACATAAAAGGCTTAGGTGTGGGATAGACGTAGTGGTGCTGATGTGAACAGTTTTGTACCTAGCACACATGATACTGGATGTTTGTGAAGTCTGTAGTGTGAGATAAGTGAGATAATGTTGATGTGAAGAGTATGGTACCTGGAACATAAGTTACTGATGATTTTTTAGTCAGTTATGAGCCATGGGGGTTCTACCCCATTTTTTCGTCGCCATGATTAGGCTGGTTGTTGTGTCTAGCTCGCTGTAGGCATGGAAATGTGAGTCTCTCTCTGTGTCTGTATGGGTAAATATGGTGATACCTTCCATAAACATGTCTGTCTGGGCATATGATTTTGCTGTCCCTCTACTTATGTTTGTTTGTGCTTGTGCATAGAGATGTATAGATTTGTGGCTGAGAAATAGTTTGAATATGCGGGTTATGTTATCTGTCTGATAGTCAAGTGTCTATTGCAACTCATGGTACTAGGGTCACTTTTTACTGAATGGTAGAAAGGGTTGTGGTGTGGGAGAGACATGTTGATGGTAAATGTAATCAATTTGGTGTGATTAACACTATTTATGGTATAAACACTTATGTGTATGGTGAAAACATGCCATCTTTTGAACACCCTCTATCTCGCCAGGCTGATGATATGTAAGGAGAGTTCTGTTTGTCAGCCAGTCATGAGACAAGAGAGTACTACACCACTTTTACGTTTCCATGATTGGTGCCGGTAGTTTGTACTGAACTCTCTGTAGACTTGGACATGTGTATCTGCATCTGTCTATGTGGATGTAAGCATAAGTATGGTGGTACCTGACTTTAACTCGTCTGTTTGATGATTGTTGTAACGATAGTTCTGTCAAGTTAATCAGTGGTAACTACAATTCTGCCCCAGTTCATCGTTTTCATGATGCTTGCTGTTAGTTCTATTGACCTCGCTGTATGCATGTACAAGTGCGTGCGTGCGTGCGTGCGTGTGTGTGTATGTGTGTGTCTTCTTCCTCTGTGGGAGTTCTATCTTGGTGCTGGTTGTTCTGTCGACCTCGCTGTAGGCATGGAAATGTGCGTGTGTCATCCCTCTGTGGATTTGAGTCTAGAATTATGCTCACCATCAACGTGTGCTTCTAATCATTGATTCAGGACTTAGGCAGTGTCCCATTTCATTGTGCTCTTTACAGTTTACTGCCGTTTGTGTTGGCATACGAATTTTGTTCCTCACGTTTTTCACTACATGCACTTCAGGATAAAAATCATTTAACAGAGAGGGTGATGAGGGTACAAACCCACAGTCAGACCATTGCTTGTATATAGTTCTGTAGTATGGAGTCAACATTTCTTGTACATCAAATGCAAGGTGCAAAGGATGGCAGGTAGATTTATTAGTGGAAAATATTCAACAAATGACATAATAAAGGAGCTGGGCTGGATGTCATTGGAAGATATGAAGAGTGTCGGGGGCTGTATGTGGCGTATAATGCTGTTGGAATAGATATTGGAGGAATAATTCTGAGTAGTGTATGGAGCCTAAGTTGACCATGGCCACAATCTGGCACTAGACTTTACGTGATGAGGCCTGAGTGGATAAGATATCCTAAAACCCACTTTGACCTAACAATTTACGACAGTTCAAGTGTTGGTGCTATCTTCGGCGTAATAGATCTAGTGTCTGCACCTTTGGATACTTGTCGATGTGTGGGGATCTTCTATGAAAATGTGGGTTATGATGTTTATTTGATGACCAAGTTAGCTAAGGGCATTATGGCACTGTTATCGTGGTTAGTTGGATGAATCGTGCAATTACAAACTAATGTTACACTTGGTCCTGAACTTTTTAACGTCTCTCTAACAACGTGGTCTTTAGAGACGGTGAAAGGATGGGGGACAAGGAATGGGAAGGAATTCGGCCATGTCCTTTTGAAGGAAGCAACCCGCCATTCACCTGGATTGATTTGGGGGAAACCATGGAAAACCCAAATCTGGATGCCCGGACGGGGGATTCGAACCGCCGTCCTCCCGAATGCAAGGCCAGAACGCTAAATAATTTCATGAAAACAGGTACACATAGAATTCTTCCTCGGTTTTATATCTTTCCAAGTTTATGACGGATTTTTTCCATATCGAACGTTAACGTATTTTAAAGGAAAAATTTATGCTTTTCAACTTTTATTCAGTTATAACAAGTAAGCTGGCGCCATACTCTCTAGGCGTAGAAATTACGTAACTTTGAGGAGTTGGAACGGCTTTTCAGTAATATCACAAAACACTTAAACACTGCGGCTGGACTTGAACCAGCGACCTTCGGCACTCTAGCCCCAACACTACCGAGGTCGTTTTAATATCCGCTAATGTGGTCATTTTTTTTTGTTTTTAGTAAAATTGCAATGATTTACGCTTAATCAAATGCAAGTATATTTCACAACACAGAACCGAAGAAAATATTTTACTGTGCTGAAATATATGCACCTTGCTGTGTACAGAGCTTTCGCAAGAGATAATGGGCTCTGCTTGCCGCTGGGTAAACGGAAATCATATTTCTATCACATAGATATACCGATAATAGCAGACAGACACCAGGCAGGAATACCTGAAATAGTTCTCTTAAAAGCTTGTTAAATACCTATCGCGTTGAGAAATGAAGCATGCCACGCCACCTATCGGGAAACGGGATACTATGCACCTATGCCTGGAAATATTTGTAGCTTTCACAACCGCTTATCAAGCCCAAAATGAGGCATGCCCCGCCATCTATCGGAAACCGAGATACTACATCTACATCTACATCTATACTCTGCAATTCACAATTACTGTGGGTGGCAGAGGGTGCTAAGCACCAATTATATTTTAGGGTATTCCAATCCCGAACAGAACGAGGAAAGAAAGAATACATAAATGTATCAGTACGGCATCTTATCTCTCGAATCTTATCCCTTCTGTCATTGCGACCTAAATAGGTTGGCGGAAGAAGTATTTCGTTGTACTCATAAATTAGAGATTTTCGCATATTCTCCAACAAATTTAAACGAAAACGACGTCGTCTGTCCGCCAAACAATCCCAGCCTAACCCACGTATCAGCTCTGTGACACTTACATAAGGACTGTAACTAGCGGTCACGAATCGAGCGGCTCTCCTCTGTACTTTCTCTATGTCCCTGTAGGTTATGCAAGGCCAAAACGCCCGATGCCTTGGCTGAGCAAGTTGACACCTGTCGCAACGAGAGCGCACCTGTGTAAACACGCCACAGGCGGTGGAATTCCCCCGCTAGCTTTCTCTCGTAAGGGAGTGGAATGTCTGCGCCCAAAGAAATTAAGCCCTTGGGAGATGTTGCCATCTGGGCGGCCGGTCAAGGAACTATCGTATACGCAAGCCCGAGCGGTGCTGCCCCCTTAGCGGTGGAGGAACGAACTAACGATCCGCCATCTTGTGACTTCATACGACCTTGAGCGCTGATTGGCTGCTCCTTTCGTGACGTCATGGGTTTTCCCGGTTTCTTCCTAGAATCGGCCTTTCCCCACTTCTAGTGATCTCAGTTGTGTCCTGTCATTTGCCGGTGGCTGGGGGAATGTTATGTTTTTACCGCCATGTTGGTGGACTCTTGTCAAATGTCGGAGGGCCTTCGAGTCTAGTTAGTCGAATTGTATCTTAAAAATTGGCATTCAATACCACTGGATCCACAGTATTAGGATTCAGTTTGTTTAGCACCAAGTTCGGGTGTTTTATTTGGCTGGTACACATACTTGGCTTTCGAAGAAGTTATTCATTTTCTCTGGAATATCCGAGCCCACCGCTTCTAACAAAACGTTGGCAATAAGCCGAATCAGAGGTGGAGGAAATTTCGTCCATTAACTGCTGCCAATCTGTTTGCACGCCGGCGCTTACCATAATTTTCTTCTAAGAAATGAGGATTGCCTCTTTTCTTTTGATTTTTCATTCCCACTTATTCAACTGCTATTTCAACTGCTCTGTGTATCGGGTCTGCTATATTCGCAATCATTTCTTGATCTGTCCTGCAACTGGATTGTAGACTAGCCATAATCTATTCTGTTCACTGGGCGTCGCAGTAGCAGTTAATACGTGGGACAATCCTTTCCTTCGTATTTGTATGATTTTTTTCTGGCATGTGATACACGTTTGAGGCATCGACTTCATATCACACTGATACCGCTTGTGATTGTTCGGACCAAAATCACTACAAGTCTCTATGTCTATTTGGCAGAAACGAGCGAAGTGGGTGAATGGTTAACGTTCTGGCCTCGCATTGGGGAGGACGCCGGTTCGAATCCCCGTCCGGGCATCCAGATTTGGGTTTTCATGGTTTCCCCAGATCACTCCAGGTGAATGCCGGGATTCTTCCTTCAAAAAGGCCATGGCCAAATTCCTTCCCGTTCCTTGTATTCCATCCCATCCCGCCTCTAATGACCACGCTGTCGAAGAGCCGTAAAGAACAAGAAAAAAAAAATAACTATTTGGCAGTGTTTACTCTTGCACTGAATTCCACATACATGTTATGTTTCTCTAACAATAATTTGCGCATAGCTGAGATTACTTCCATAACTTGATGAACGGTTGGCTTTTTACGCGGTCCTGTATTAAATTTAGGACAGGAGCCGCTTGCGAATCCTCCTTTGATATGAGAATTCAGTTTTTTCCTGCGTATAAATGAAATGAAATCAGCATCATTATGACAGCATACCTGACGAAGGCACCGCAGGTAGCTGCCGAAACGCTGTATGCAAAACATATTACGTTTAATAAAGATATCAACCGGCAGAAAACCCATGAAAATTTCTTTCCTCCTTTGATAGTTTTACTTCTAAATTTTGCTCACTGTCTACTGAATCATTTATTTCCGGACTTTTTGGTACATCATAAAGGATCTCCACTTTCTTGAAAGCTCACATTTTAGCTTCTCATTTAATTCTTTGGTTTCCATTAATTTTTTGACATCCTCTTTCTTTTCTGCATCGATAATTACTGAATTATTGGTACTCCTTATTTTATTAATTTTAATTTTGTCTTTTAATGATTTGATTATTTTGGTAAACTGTTCCACAATTAGTAGCTGTTTTTCGCCACATCTAGAACACACGAAAATAGAAATTGTTTTCGCGGGTCTGATTTTATTTTTTGTTAAACTTGTTGCCTTACGGCCGCTGCAGTGTAACTTGACCGATAAGTTGAGTTTCCATTTGACTTAAATTCCTCAATCGTTTTATTTAGCCTTTTTTAATTCTAAGCTTTTCCTCTATGAAAGAAACTGCAACTGCAAGCTTGTCTTTAATTTCGCAGAGTAGTGTTTCAATCAATTTTTTGTCCTAGTTCTCATTTAAGACACGGCCAGCATTTGGTTTTCATTGGTTTTATTTGCACTTGATGAAGCCGCCACTATGGTATTCCGAATGCCTTTTAGGTAGTGTCCATAAACTACGTGGCTAGGTCTTTTGGGGGAGGTGTTGGCTAGAAGGTTACGCTCTGCTATGTGGGGGAGGGGGGGGGGAGGCTTTCGAGCCACACCAAGTAGCTTTCCATTCATATAATTTCTTATGGATAAAATGAGCTACAGAACACACAACAGCATGTGAATATTTATTCCCTTTATTTAATTATCTCCATATGTAATTTACAATACTCTGACAATAGGAAACAGTACAAAATGTCTTCTGGAATCAAAAGGGAAATAAAACTACATGCTATGTGTGTGTGGGGGGGGGGAGTGGGGGAGGAGGGGAGGTGAGCAAAAGCCACGTCGGGCTACGTGGGGGGAAGGGGTTCAGGGGAAGCCAAAATGAGTGTTTCAGAACTTGTATTTTCAAATGTATCGATACATGTCTGAGGTCTTCATTAACCAATATGAGTATGAACCTTGCGTTTACATCAGTATACACTAGTATCAAAACATGCTTGATACTTTTGAGCATAGATGTGAATTAAACGTAATTATTTCCATTTGAATTATCAAAGTATTAAAATGTCACCTGATGAGGAAGATTTTTTTTTTATTTTAAACTTTCTGTTTTTACGTGATACTGAAATAGGAAGGCAAACGTAAATGGTTGCATAAAATAACTAAAAAATCCTATCAAGACCTGAAATACAAGGTGGTTATGCCACTTTAAAGAGAGAATTATTGACATTAACAGAGCGAACAAAAAATGGAAGCCTTCTTCTTAAGATATATATTACTAATTTCCGCGTTTGAATTTTTTGCTAATGCGCATGCGAGTGTATGAGATAAAAGTCAATATCTAAAAGAGCATATACAAAATGTATGAGCGACTTGCATTCTCCGATATTTTCCAAATGTGTAAGCAGTTTGTATCAGGTAAAGTGACGCGACTTGTCAAATACACAAGTCCGGATACAAGTTGCGGCATAAGTCTCCAAGTGTGAACGTAGCTTAAAATCAACCTTTCCGTAGTGGGCTAATTTATATATATATGTATGTATGTATGTATAAATGTACCTATGATTTAATACTATACTTTATATGGAACATTGATAGCATTGTCAATGTCTGAACATTGTTAATTTACACTTGCAGGTGTGTAAAATGAAATGACATTCATTAAATAAATCAATATTTATAACGAGATACTTTGTACAATATGGAAGCCGCACTGCGTAATCAAGTAGAGAAGCTGGACCACGTGACCTAGGTCAACCAGTCAGAGCCAAGCGGACCTCGAGTATCACAATAGGTCGCGGTGTTAAAATTCTTTGTTCTCTCATCGAAATCGTGGTGAGTGTCGATGGTGGCGGCGAAGGTGACAGCGCGAGCGAACGCCTCAGCATGCGCTCACGCATCACAATGCTTTTGTTTCACATGGATGAAACATCTACCGCAATCTTCATCTTCACCGCTACCTGCTCGGCATGTTTTGACCAATACCCTTCATTGTGGATTTGTTTCACCACATTCTTAGATTTCCACAGCACTAATTTAACTTTTATTATTAAACTTCCCATGTCTCTTAAGAAAAGGAACAATGACCTATTTATCTATCTTACTGCTATTCCTTGCAATTAAACACTCCCAGCGATAACCGCACCCTCGACACATCTCCCGCAGTATAAACAGATAGAACTAACATACAGAAATTAATACTAGTTAAGCATTACGTAAAAATTAAGTGAATGCACCGCATTTGAAAGTGTTCGCTTATAATAATTGTTATTTTTTTGTTATAGTCTGTGACATTTCAACTTAAAACTTATAATTTATGCCTTGGCTTTGTCTATCTTCTTCTTGATATGAATTCCCCTTTATACATATTCCTTTTCTTAGTACCTTTACGCTTAAGATCCCCAATTCAACACTCTTTTGCGCTTTCTTCGAATACTAATTAAATTCTTCCATCGCTCTGATATGATCGTAAATATTTCTCACATTTGTCGTTAGTTATGGCTGCTGCTGGTTACTTTGTTTTCTGTCTCACGATTTGTTCCGTTTACCGTACATTGTGCTCAGGTATCGGTCTTCCTAATCATATATACTTTTTCTGAATGGTACGTAGCATTCGTCGAATACAATGCTAAGCACTGTGTTTGAATGGCGCTGAACAGCTGTGAAACCGATTCTCATTTCTTGCCGGAAGCTAAATTTCGAAATTTTTCTTCTCTATAAATCATTCTTCTGTGATGCTTCTGGGATTATGAATTAGGTATTACTTTCTTCTATGTGATTAAAAATATTGTGGGCGTATCTTTTGACGCAGCAGTTCAATCGTTTGTGCTGATACAATGAAGCAACTTCGGACGAATTCTCCATGAAGCACAACACCTCTCAGATTGTTTCGGGCGGTAACGACTGGGTACTCGCGTCTGTTGGTCTTTATTTAGGATTATTATTACACTTTATAGACTTTTAATACAGAAAATATCAACCTCGCACTGCATGTTTTCTGCACTTTGTACAACCGTTTGGGTCTGCTGTTGTTGGAAGTACTGCCGCTGTATTAGGCTGACCGACGTAGTCTGGACAGGAATGGTGAAATCCGTGAAATATATATAACAATTTTTGTGTTTGGTATCTCAGAAATAGCTCTAATGCCATCTAGTACACGTTTCAGGTACCAGATAGCCTACCTAAAGTTAATTAGTTTTTGGTTTCGCCATGAACTCTTAAATATTTAAACTCTAAATGGATTCATGTATACTGACTGACCCATGCGAATATTTCGCACAGTATCTTTTTTTTTATCTTCTTAACGTCTCAAAACAGCTAGGTGTTTAGAGACGGGAAAGGATAGGGGGCAAGGAATGGGATGGAATTCGGCCATGGCCTTTTGAAGGAAGCATCCCGGCATTTGCCTGGAGCGATTTGGGAAACCATGGAAAATCCAAATCTGGATGCCCGTACGGGGATTCGAACCGCCGTCCTACCGAATGAGAGGCCAGAACGCTAGCCGTTACATCACCACGCTCGGTCACAGTATCGTGATCACTTTGTGGCGAAAGAGTATTAACTAAGCTAAAAATAGAAAGAGTGGATAGGCGATCGTACATTTAGGGGACTTCAATGATGTTGAGGATTAATTAAACATTTGTGAATCATGAGATCATCAGAGAAGTAAATAGAATTAAGAATTTGAAAAGTCAAAGTCGTTTCCACGAAGCATTGTTTAGCGCGGAAGGCACACAGTGTAATAAAGTAATTTTTGAGAGTCCCAAGCTGGCGGCCTCGGGATACGGATGAAAAGTTATAGCGCGGCTTGTAAAGACAGCCATGCTTCCGTTAATTAAGTACTGAGTGGACAAAGAAGCAACATGATGCTGTCCGTTAATAATTATTTTCGACAAGTGTTTCGTGAAGAACGACGGGCCGGTATTAATTCATTGTCGGAACGCAGTGTGCAAATTAGCTAGACTGAAGCGTGGTCAGAATCTGAAGTCGGAGGAGAAAATGTGCTATAACTTATCCATGGTCAGAGTAAAGATTATAATTAGTAGTGGAGGTGGATAACATGTATGTGTTGTGCGAATAAATCAAGAGTGAACTTTAAAGCGAACCGTGATATTATTTCTGGAACAAATATAACCTTCAAGCCTAACAATCACACTATCATATAACCCACAGGCTTATCAAATGAAGGACAAGCTATTAAATCGTTACAAGTCACCGAATATGAGGAAATAAGTAAATGCAAGTATCTTATTTTGAAGAGTAGTGATAAATATTATTTTAGCATTAAATACTACATGTTTAATTACAAAACCTTTGAAAAGTAGATATTGGCTTTGTCAGAGGTAATTTTTGCAATGTTCTTTAAAAAACTTCTTTGAAAACAATACCATTTACAATGCGATCATCGTTAACTTCTTAACCCACGTGACTTTAACAGAAAAAAAAAATAATAATAATAAAATATAAAAATCTTTTAATTTACTATGTTTTTACAATGGACTAAAAAGTATAAAATAATTTCTATAATCCTTATGAAGGATAAAAGCACACACAAATTTCTTCTAAATTTTCCTGAAAATTGATACTTGTAAATTTTTGATAGCTATTAAAATGCTTGTATGATTGGTGACGAAAAACATGAGGCTCTTGCAGTACATAACTATAAGAAGTATAAGGAGTAGCTATCCATGAAACATTATTCGTGGTGCAGTAAAATTGTTAGTTGAGGTATTAATGTATCAATTGGTTGTTACATGCACCCCATGTTTTTCGCCACCAATGTTACAAATATTTTAATAGCTATCAAAAATTTACAAATATAAATTTGCAGGACAATTTAGAAGAAGTTAGAAATCTATAATTGGTTTAACCTTTATAAGGGTTGGAGAAATAGTTTTATACTTTTTAGTCCGTTATAGAAACATGCTACATTGAAAGTTTTTTTATTATTATTATTTTCTACTCCCCATGTTTATGTGAGTGGAAATTTGTAATTGATTGTAAATACTTCCATGACATATTTACAGAGAGATGCGACAATTTTCAAATATATTTGAGTGTCTTTTCTTCGGAAATAGGCAAATGTTAAATCTACTCACCAGTTATACATCAAACTATTCAAGTATTATTTTTGAGAAATAAAATAACGAAGCAAGCGAAAATAATTTGTTTATTAAACTTTTATTTAAATATTGTGTGTTTTATTTTTCTTTAATTTTAATACAACATAGATATAGAAATCAGAATAAAACTGCTGACTGCACTCTGTGCTCTCTGGATCACGCTGCGGCATCGCAACGCCTGTTCCTACTACTGCACCTTTTATTTAATTATGATTTCTTTTCCTTCATCTTTGTCTTCTCCTTTTTGTTTTTCTTATTACTTTTTCAAATTTTCATACATTTTCATCCACTTTTGAGATATGGTGTTTTAGTTTTCTGCATCTTTCTCTTCTCATTTTTGTTTTTCTTCTTCTTCTTCATATTTTCATTCATTTTTGTCCCCGTCTGACCTATAGTCAAAATTTCAAGTCTCTAGCTCATCGAGAAGTTAGTTTAAAATCAATTACAAAATTTCACCCTGACGGACAAAGCCCAAAGCGAGTTAATAAAAGCATGGTAATAAATATTAATGAATCTGCAGACCCTTAAAAATGTCAGGTATAGGTGTCCATACGAAAAAATAGGTTCTGATAAATATATTTCCGGCTTTTGAAGCGTTTGTCCTTGTGCTTTATTAACGTTTATAGTGAAGGTTACTTCTATTGGGAATTGTTTTCTTATATTCTGGAAATACACGGCTGGATCAGAGTTAATGCGATTTATGAACATAATTTTATCGGAGTGAATCAATTTAGCACTGACGATATACTTGTCTAACTGAATTAGTACTAATCTTGCAGTATTAATTAATCCCTGATTAGCAATAAGATTTCTATTAACATAATAATAACAGTTTTATTTAAAAGCAAATTATGAGGTGCTAAACCACGTAATTTCGGAAATGGCTCTAGCAATTTGAATGAAATTTCGTATGTAGATAACTTTTTGCTTTTCATGTTTGTAAAACAATTTTATGAAAAAAGAGTAATTCTTATATTTGGTATCTCGGAAACCACTGTAACCTCATATCGTAGAAGTTTCAGCTACCAGTAAGCATAGTGATGTTAGTTAAGCTTCTTTTTGCAAAGTACTTTATACTTCAAAATGCCTAGGAATCCTTCAAGAAAATGGATAAACCTTTATCAAAATTTACTCAAAATTTTGCATGTTGAACAGAAATCGAAAGATGCGGAGTGAAGATCGGTCACCTAGGTACTGACATTGTTAACTGATAACTGTTTCTCCCTGCCTGTTCACTCAGATTTAAGTTTTTCTTTATTATTCGTCAACTTGTTTATTTTATTGAACAGTTAATACACCATCACTGAACGAGGTTGACTGAAGGCGAGGTTGATTGCCTCACAATGGCCATTCAGCGTCTTTCGCCAGTCACTCTTGCTGGTCTGGTTCTTCAATGGTCCTCCGTGGTGCCGCTTCTCCGAGGCTGAACGTTTTGTTCCTTCCTGAGAGTATTCAATCCTATAAACAATTAGCCATCCAATCATGCACATTCACCACAAAACTAACCGTACCGTTTTGTTTCAAATTCATAGACTTCAGGTTGGTTGCATTATTCCTGATTATTATTCCACGTCAACATCTCAAGTGACTCCGTTCCAACGCTCTTGATGTTTGTACAGCAACCAACAATGAAGCAATTAGCGACGTAAACACGTTTCATAAATTCGTTCATATTACTAATATTTATAGTCAGCAACATAGTATTTAGTCGTTTTTGTCTTATATACTTACATTTTTACATAGCAACACTCTTTTAAGTTGTTTGTTACTTATTTGAGTAAGAAACAAATATAGGAATTTCTCTAATAAATTTTTTCCTTAAAATTTTGGAATAAACACAAAATTACATTTTGATTTAGCTCGCTACCCTTCTTCTGTAATTGAATATTATGTTCTAAATACCAAAATATTTTGCCTGCTTTACATGCTCAATATATTTGTTGTTGTTGATTTAAGGCGCGTCAACAGCGGGGTAATTGGCACTCAATATATTTAAAACATTTCTATTGGTTTTATGTGTAATTAACTTAAGTGTACAGGAATTGAAACAGACTGTTCTGAAACAAGGTTTTATTATTATTATGAATAGTAACTATGGTTTAAACTTGTAGTACTTGTATGGTTGCGTGAAAGTAAAGGGTGAAAACTTTCTAACTCCTCTTTTTATCATCAAATAAATCCCTATGCTGATTATTTATTTTGTACTCGTACAGGCGTACAGACTGAGGCTTATTTAACTTGACTATTAACACAGGAAACCTTCCAAAGAAATAGAAGCAAAGCCTTGTCTTACAATTATCAAATTTACAAATAAACAACAAAATCAAACTGAAAACAAAGTAAACAAATGATTCAAAACAAATGCTCCATCATTAAATGATCATTTGGAATCTAACAATTCACGTTTGGCTAAAATGAAATAGTCCCTTCAAAACAATCGTTGACCAATCTCAAGAAAATCAAAAGCAATTTTAACACGAATTATGTTAGGTTGTAAGTTCTCAGGCGCCAGGACAATTTGAAACTATCCACCAAATATAGAGATATCAGCTCACTCAGTTTGTTTATTATGCCGGGAAAAAATTAAAGTTATCTGCGGCTTTAAATGTTACTAGATTATTAACTGTTGGAGGCAAGAATTCTCAATCACTCAAAGTTTTCTTTGAAGGGTTATTTATGGGCCGGGCCAACTGGGGAGGATACTGGCTGGCGACCCAATGTCTACGGACAGGGTACTCTACAGGAGGCAGTTAACTGATGCGTCGGGACCTGGTCGTGCCCAATTACTAGTATCCGAAGACTAGCCCCGGCAGACCGCACGGTGGATACCCGTAAAACAGTTTGGCTTCACTACTAAATCACAGGAATCTGGATAATAGGCGTCGCCTTCTGTCTTTAATGTGCGTTAGGGGTTTCAAGAATGTGTCCCCGAAAAGGGACTCTTCAAACGTTGCGAAGGCAGCTTCATTAACAACAGTACCAAGCGGAATCATTGGGAGTGTTCGGGATGATCTTCTTGGGGTGTGAGATAACATTCAGGGGTCTCAGCCTTCTTAGAGCCTTGATACGGGATTGGCGATCCTGGGTTCCTGAGAGACTGCACCAAGTAATTGGCGAGGAAGGTTCCGCAAGCCCACGCCCTAGGCTCCTGCACCACGGAGGATTGAGAGTCCGTGGCGCTGCCACGCCAAGACGACGGTACCAAGTATTTGGTGAGGAACTCTCTATCGGTGGCGCTGTAGGGTCTGGCGGATGGTACCGAAAGTACCCCTCCACGTAAACTGGGCGGTGACAGACAGGGATGTGGTGCACCCTGCCGCCGGGAACGCACACTGTGCCGATGCCTCGGTTATTCCGACTATTTTCCGGACGGGGTTCAGGGAGATGAGTGTGTGCCCTGCAGAACGGTTTCACGCAAACGGTACCGGTAGCCGGCGTCTGCCGCTAGAATGTGGGGTCGTATTCCGGTTCTCGGGAGCGGCCGCTAATGAGGTGGGCTTCGGGCTTCAGGTGAAGTGGTTCCCCCTGGCACCGGTATGGACCAAACAAACGGACCGGTGATCCTGGTGTGCGGAAGGCTGGGATCGTCGTAGGGTGACGTGGTGCAGCCCTCCCGCGGGTAGCATTCATTGCCAACATCCAGGCACTAAGATCGACGGATCACGGCAGTAGGACCCGTGGTGCAGGGAGTGACGCGACCCTGATGGGAGGAGACGTACGGTACCGGCAAGCTGGCGTGATCTTCCGGGGTCGTCTCCCCATTGTACAGATTGGCCCTGCCTGGGACTGGAGATCAGTGATCAAGGAATCTTGTACTCCCCTTACCGCCGGTATGAGTCATTTGCTGCCAAAGGAGGTCATTTGATATGTGGGGACTGGTAGTGCACGGGTCCTAACATGTGACCCAGGTGGGGCAGCGACACCATTAGAGCGCTTCGGAGCGTTCGTACACTACGACGGTGCTCTGCGAAGCTTGGATGAGTGTGTGGAAACCTGTGACCTTCAGAGTCGCAATACGCTGACGGTTGGTGTGCGGGGGAACATACACTAGGAGCTTACCCCTGTGGCTGGCCGGCGGCTTCGTGCTGCTTGTCGGCTGCTGGGAGGCGTGCGCAAAGGGCAAGCCCGCGATGTGGCTCGATTGCTGTGGCTTTCTGCCTTCCCCTGCGGGGGTTGGAAGAGTGTACCTCCTGCGGTGGTTGTGGAGCTGGGTGGTAGGTGGTTTGGGAGTAACCACAAGGGGGTTTAAGAATGTTAATTCAGTTGCGGAACCGCTATCCCAGTCCTCTTTCTGTACTCAATAACTGTAGGCAAGCACCACACTGCACTGTTGGTTGTATAATTATTGTTATTGGCGAGAGGTGTCCCTCGACGCACAGTGGTCTGAAATCCCGAAAAGCTGGCCAAAAGTAAAAAAAAAGTTACTATTTAGGAACTTTGACTTTACTAGTTCCATAGAGCGGTATTTCATTGATGTAAATCACGTGTCGGTTTCGCTTTGTGACTCATGCAGAAGGGCATAGACTCGTTTGAAAGTGCCGACGCGACGTGGCGAGAACATCTGGCGAGTTGTAGCTCATACGGAAAATAAACGATTAGTTGGAAAGTAACCGGCGAAAATTCACAATTCTTTTAAATATAATAATTGATTGTGTACAGAACGACGTGGTGTTGCTAACATTTTAATTCGCAAAATGGATTCACCCCACAATATAAGAAAAATAATAATCTACATTAAACTAATTATTTAACTTTACAGTTGAAAAAAGTTTGTGTGTTCTGTCGTGTTCGGTCGAATCTCTTATGCCACCTTATAGCCTATATTGTATTTGATATTTGTTTTTAAAAATTGGCTGCTACTAGCTGCTATTCTGTTAATAATATAATTTTTTTGTGTTAACATGCATAACAACAAAATTGTTGATCAGGTAAATAATTTAAGGTTTGAATACGGCCTTAACTTTTCATCGTATTTCGGTAATACTTTCAGGTTCCAGTGTATTTGAGGACTGATTTAACAGAATGAAATTTAACAGAATCATTAATAAATCGATTAAAAAATTAAAAGATTATAATAAATTGCAGTATTTTTTAAATACATTTTTAATGGATTTTAAATGTTTCAGAATGTACATCTACTACATGTATAGAGATTTCTAGAAAAGAAATTATTTTACTACTAAAAGGAAAACTAAACAATGATGTTGCAGACATTGTTGCAACAATTGAAATGCATATATCTGATGAAACGAAAGTAACTATTTAGGAACTTTCACTTTACTAGTTCCATAGAGCGGTATTGCTTTGATGTAAATCGCCTGTCGGTTTCGCTTTGTGACTCATGCAGAAAGGCATAGACTCGTTTGAAAGTGCGCAAGAATCGTGCAATAAATATATAAAAAGGTTTCGGGAAGATTCCTCGCGAAAATGCAGCCGCCAAAAAACGATGGAGGATGTATTTTTGCGACTTTTGTTTTCCTCAGACCACTTTATTACGAGCCTCAGGAAATTGCCACAAAAAAAGTTGAGATCTCTGTCAGTAGAGGCATTAGAGGTACGCAATCCGCCAGATATCGCAACACATTGTTCTGATGTAACTGATTCTGTGACGGATGAATCAACGACAGATTGTTGTGGTTCCGATAGCGAATAAAATGTACCTTGTTTCTTATCAAGCAATCGAATTTTTGTACAAATAAAAAATGTTTATAAGTAAAATTGCATAAAACTATTTTTCTTCAACAATACAATTTTAGACATTTTTAATAAAATATTATCAATAAGCAATTTTGTTTTTTATTTTAAAAATGAAATATAGATTTACGTCCTCATAAGTCCCGTTTCATTATAATTATTTGAAAAAGATATTGTTTTTCTGTTTGTAAAAATATCCACCACAATGGCTTTGCCATTTTTATATTATAAGAGTCAATTTTAAACAGTATTAATAAAAGTAGTGATATATTCAATATCGTATGACATATTGTTTTAATTTTTTTCATTATCACCGATTTCATATACTTATAGGATATTTTATGCATTTAACATAATTTTTTGTACTAGCATCCACCATTTTGAAGCCGCCATTTTGTTTGTTTTTTTTTCAACAAATAATGTCCAGATTTTTTATAACAGATATTAAATCACCCCATATTTATACTATTTTTTAGATAATCTGCCATTTTAAATATTTTCTGCCATTTTGGAACCGACATTTTATTTATTTTTTATTTATTTTTTTATAATTGACGTAGATATTCGTTATCAGCGACCTAGACAGATCATGTATACAAATTTTCATGAAGATCGAATATGTATTTCTATTTTGGCCAGCTTTTCGGTATTTCAGGCCACTGTGCGACGGAGGGAGAGTTATAGAGTATTAGCTACAATTGTGAAGTGCAGTATGTACATGAGGTAAAGTACAGAATGACTGAAAGGCGAACTCACTGCATGTCAAGTCTGCACTACGTTTGTTCGCTGCCAAGTCAGAACACCCTCCGACCTTGGACGTTTTGCCACGAAGTCCATAGTTCCAACCTCGGTGGACGGATTCCCAGTACATCCTTCACCTCTGAGTGTCTGGCACCAAGTAAGTCTTCCGCGCAGTTCCCAGAAACCATCTCTCTGCTTCGCTCGTAGTAGCCACGTCTCTTCCCAGGATGCGTTTCCAATATGCGCGGAAATTCACAAGAATTAGAAATGTACGGAGAGTTATGCGCAGTTGATTGGCTTCTGCCTCAGGTCCCACCTACTCCAGCTTAAGCGACTGACCAGAATGACTCTGGGAGACGCGCGTGATCTCAGCCTGAGTCGGCAATGTTCTCAACGTATGTGTTTCACAGGGTCCACTTGCGTACGGGTTGCGACAGTCCATTCATCTGGGCGGGTGAATTTCACCAAAGCGAGCTGTATTTCGTCGAGTTTACCCGTTAGTTCTACACAAGGGAGGCTGTCCGTAGTTTGGAAACGCCTGGCCGCCGCCCGCCGCTGTGACGCGTCCATTTAGGTGGTCTCAAAAATGCTGGCTCATATGCTGTCAAGCCTTTCCTAGAGTTTTTCTTTTTATATTGTTAATATAAATACAGGTATGTACAGAATTACCCATTATCGTCACTCCGTTACGAACTATAGATAGCATTTTTTTGTCGATTGTGTGCTGGTCGATTTACTTTATTAAATAACAATCAAACAATCAGAGCTGGTCTTCTCTATTACAGGTACTCCCAGCGCTGTGTTTGTTTTATCCATGCTGTCAGTTGCACTCTGCCTGACGCCATACGAACGGGAAGCCAGGAGAGAAGGCGAAAGGGAATCCAGGAACAACGACCACCGACAGGATGTCTCGACCCAAGACCTCAAACAACACGTTCTGGACCGAGCACCGCTCATTGTCGGGTGAGTACGGCATCCGGCACTAGTCTTGATCCATACTTAGAAAATAACAGTTTGTCCTCTGCAATGGAAGCCGACACACCAAGTAACAATCAAAAATCACTCCTTCCAAATGGTTATGCTCGGTAGCAATCCCGCTAGATAAGATGTAAATTTCTAATACTGAATATTGAAGCGAAGTTTTCACTGGTGTACGCCAGATTGTGATTGAAAACATAAAATTTCACGGCTAATCATCTGTGAGCTGATAATTACAGATGATTTCCTACCTGATGACGACGGAAATATTGTGTTTTGAACCCCACAATCCAGCGGTGCACCCGAGATGACTACGTAGCCAACAGACGCCGGGAGCGGATAAGTCTACATCCTTAAATTTGGATGATTGTAATATCGAAGACAGCCACCGATCATGTTTCACAATTATCCAAAAATTTCAGGCCAATTCAGAAAGAACACTGTTTACAAGCTGGAATTGCGATAATATTCTCCAGGCTTTGAAATGACGTTACATTTGGTCTGTCTGGTATTTCTATCACCCAATATCTACTTGCATCCGTTTGCGCCATATTCTGAAAACGCTCTAATTTTCTAAATGATGTAAATTCATAGAACCTCTGTATCGTCACAACAAGTAAATAATTATTGGAGTGCACTTAATCCGCGTCAAAAAGCGTGGTGCATCTTTTAGTTAACACGATTAGCTGGTAAACGATAGGTTCCCGGTTCGAATCTTGCCCCAGGTTAGAATTTTTACAGACCTGGAAACTAACGGCCTCCTCTGGCAAAGGTGATGTATATTGTTTTAAGTTTGGAGTTCTTCGTGGACAGCAATAGCAAGTGATAAAACGTACAGAGAATATTGGTTCGTTAACTACGTGACGTGTTGATACTGGACATTCTTTGGATACTTTTAGACGCAATGTGGGTAGAAAATTGTTGAAGAACGGCGTGTAGATAATGAACATACAATTAGATTGAATTGTGGATGCGTGATTGATTAGTAAATTTTTAACAGCGCAGCTTGCAATTACTGATTATCAGTTTTTATGGTGAACTAGTGCATGAGTAGGTGATTATTTTCATGGTAACAATGCAGCATTGTGTTTTGCGAAATCTCTGCTATATCCTTGTATTATCGCAACTGATAATTACCAATCCCTACTTCCGGTGACAACCAAGACGATCTGTAAGGATACATTAATCAGAAAATGCTACTTCTCTGACGCACATGACTGTAGACGACAAAATTGGCATACCTGAACTTACCTAGAAGTAAGGCAAAAACGAAGAATCTTACAAACCGGGAGATATTCTGATTATATTGGTTAAGTATCTATGCCGGAAGGTTCGATATGATATTTAGCAAAGTCAAAACGTGGCAGATAAAAGAAGAAGAGCAGAGGTAAGATGGAAACAAATGAAATTAGTGAGACAAGAGGCAAGAAACCAGATATCACAGTCGAACGAATTCCGCCTTTTTAATGCGGAAGAAAATGAAGAATACGAACAGACTAAAGACTACGACGAAATGATAGATTAAGAAATCCACCCATCGTAAAAACTACAATACCGTCAATTTCAAGTTATAGGACGGGAAGTTTATTTTAATTAAATCAAGAAATTAAAAAAATAATAATAACAACAAACAAATGGTCATTTGAAAGTAGAATCTGGAGGAGAAAGTGTGAAAAACCACAAGGAAACATGGAGGACTACTTTGAAGTGAAAAATTACCTACATCGACAAGAGATAAGTTTTCACACCCATTAAATACCAGACAGAAAATCATTAAAAATGGTCATTAAAGAACTACCAGCAAATGTTGGTTCCAAAGAAATCGTAGTATGGAGTCTGAATGGCGTACTCAAAGCAAAAATGAATTATGCACGTTCCCACAACAATACAACTTGGATGTGACATTGCTTTCTGAATCCCATCTTAGGTCAAATCATAAGTTTAAAATACGAAGTATAACAACATACAAAATAGATTACCGATGTGGTAGCTCAGTGGTTAAGACACATGCTTTCAAATATTCTGGCTTCGGTTCAGAGTCCAAATCTTACTGGTGTTAGGAATTTTAATAGTTGTAGAGTACTGTTTGATTACATGAGGTAAGCTAAGACGTTCTGAAGTTCGGATACCACGTTGAACTGTAGGTCCTATAGGAAAGGAAATGGCTGTCCTTTCTTTTTTTTTTTTTTTTTTTTTTTTTTTTTTTTTTTTTTTTTGCTACAATAGCTTAATATGCCTTCTTTGGGAGTATCGAAGCAACTTTTTTGTGGCTGAGAAAGTTTTTTTGTTTTTTTTCAGCACAGATGGGGTGGCGGATTTAAGATCAGTGTGGTGGGACCTATTATATCAACGCACATACTAACAAACCGAAAGCAAGGACCGGAAATTATAGAAACTGCCATAGCCAAAAATATATCCCATATGCTCGAAACAGTTAAGATAAATGATCTTGAATCTGATCGCAGTCCAGTGTTCGTGAAGATGTATAACTGGATGAGTACAACATTAGCCACATACATCGTTAAACAAAAGACTGGGAATAATTCTAGATGAATCTCCACACTCAATGAGAAGAACATGTAAGTGGACACAGCCGAAAACATCAATAAGGCTACCTAACAATGCTTTGAACATAACAAAAATTATTGAAAATCGATCACTACACACCAAAAGACTATAAAAGTTTTTAACCACCAAACAGTTTGATCCAAAAAGACTCAAAATTTATAACCGTAAAAAATAAAAGGAAAATAGGAAGAATAAACAGCCAGAGAAGCAATAAAATTATTCATGGAAGAGGTAATAGGAACCGTTCACGCCAAGAGAAGTAAAAAACATCAAAAAACAAGTTAAGGCAAATAAAGCAACCGGAGTGGACAGAATATCAATTAGAAATGGGCGTAAAATTTATCTGTATCTTTGCGTAACTGTGCATTAAAGTCCCCTGTTAGAATTTTGTTTGATTTGTATATACTATTTGAGAAACAACACGAAGAGCGATCTCTATTTAAAAATATCATTTTACCAGTTTTATTCATAAGAAATAGTTATTTTTCTGAATTCAGTTTGATACTGAAGATATTTATACTTACTCAGCTTACAGACGTTATAATATATTACTTGCAATCAGACGATTGTCACAGAAACTCCCTGCTTTAAATGGATAGACCGTTTACTACCAGGAAAGCCTCGATAGTCAAATGCACCGTGTAAATCAACAAACCACCTGAATATAATAACAGCGCTAAAATACTAAATTTTGTAACAGCTTCTTGATCAAGATGTTTTCTTGTCAGATAACACATAACGTTTACTAATCGACATATTACGTTATTTCTGAACTTCACATAAGTTCGTTGCAGTATTTTTAAACGAGTTTTGGCACACCAGCTGACGTAGCACAATAAACTGTGTAGTTCTTTGCTCAAACCGAGTGAAACGTAAGAACCACGTAAATCCGTTTCTTACTTGCTTTGGTTTTTCGGTTTGTTGTTGCACCGAACTTGTTGAGTGAGCTATTAACGCTCGGGGCTAGCATTCGGGAAGTCGTTATTTCAGTTTTCGATGGTGTTCCGAACTTACTCCAAGTGGTGCAGCTACATGTCTCTCGAAAGGCCATGGTCGCATTCCTTTCCGTTCCTCCACCCCCTAATGACATTTAAAACGGCTAGTTGCAAAGCCCAAACCAAATAAAACTATGTCGTGCGTTCATAGTTTTGTAATGCATTCTGCCACAGCTGCGATGGAAACAAATTTGGTGAACTGTAGTTTTGATTTGGTGAACATGAGTCAATACTTTTCTTCAAGTTTTAAGAATACTACACGAGACAGTTAAGATCTGGATTACAAACATGCATTAATTGATTTAAGCGATTATACAGCAAAAATATTTTAGGATGAACAAATTTATGGGTTTGGCCTATAATTTTGCTTTTAACCTCACATCGGTTTACAACGAAGACAGTGGAACCGGTCCTTCTGGTAGTAGGACATCGGAGCAGTATTTTGAATCAGTAACTGAGATGCAAACCAGTTACACATATCGAAACATTGGCTTGCATTTCTGAGTTAAAAGTAAGTCTTGGAAACTACATATTTTGTTCATGAAATCAAAGAAATTTTTAGTACTGACATTTTGGATTTCCAGTTTTAACTATATTTGTCAACAGTTTGGTGGATGCCATGGTCAATAAAATCCATGTTTTGGTTTTGAGATGTTCAGCGAAATAATTCCTAGAAGAATTGTTAAGAACAAAACTTATCTGGAAATTTCAACATATATCACTTATATTTAAATACTCAGTTCATAAAGAAAAACCAAGAAGAGGTATTTGCCGTATTTTATCGATGCATGCCTCCATCAATTTTCCTTGGTTCCAATTTCTTGTGTATTTCTCTGAAATGTAAGGGCCTTATTACCCTAGGCGACTTAGCGGCGCAACCAGCCGCGCCACTGGTGTCTCTGTTGGCGACGCAATCAGGATTCTGGTGTGTAGTTGATATGTCCAGTGAACTACAGAATGTCACTGTGGAAATGAGGGGAAGTAAAAGTGTAGAGAAGACAAAGGGGTAAAGCAAGAAGCATTTCTCATTTTCGTATCTTTCCCGGTTATATCAAACTTTACTAAGCACAATAATTAAGAGAAAGACGATTTAGATATTCTTAAGTAATTAAAAAACTTGTTGTCGTCAAATACAGTTCATCAAAAAGAGTATAGATTCCCTTAGCAATAGAACATGATGTACATACATCTTTCTCTCCCTTCACCTTCCCCTTTTCATTTTAGTTATTTTTAATTAATTATTAATTTAATTTCAATGGAGCTAACACTCCAGTAGCAATTTCCCTAGTCATCTAATTTCCCAATTTATAAATTTTAATTTTAAAATCTTTTTTTTTTTTTGTAAATTATTCATCAGTACACTTGGTAATTTGTTCCAATTCCTGACGCCCTTACCAACAAAAGAAAATTTTTTCATCTCCCTTATGCAAGAAATGAGCCCAAGCTTCAGGTCATGGTCGCCTTTCTCCTTCCATGCACTATTCCTAATTCTTTTACCAATTTCCCTCCAAGCCCCATCACCAACATATGCCCTGCACATTTCCAGCACTCTCTTCACCCTCCTCCTTTCCTCCAATGAGTCCCAATCCAGCTCCAGTATCATATCAGTTACTGACTGGGTCCTGTGATAATTTCCACAAACAAATCTAGCTGCTCTTCTTTGCACACCTTCCAACTCCTGTATTTCATCTCCAAAATGTGGCCCCAAACTACACAACCATATTCAACCAATGATCAGACCACAGTTTTGTAACCCAACTCCCTAACTACTCTCTTACATCCTCTCATTACCCTCTCCAGCAAATGAAGGATTTTGTAACCTTTTTATACCACCTGCCCAATTGAGTTTGTTATCAAACGTTATGCAAAGAATTTACACTTCGTCAAGCAAATCTGTCCCCACTCTGTAATCTTAATTAACCTTTATATCTATTTATCTGTGTACCTTATAAGCCCACTCTTCTTGGCATTTATCTTCATTTCATGCTGACCTACCCATTTAGATATTCTATCCAGATCACCCTGTAGCTGTTCAGTCTTCACCTGTTTTGATCCTATTATATACCATTGTATCATTTGCAAAATGACAGTAACACAGTCATTCATTAGAATATTGAACAGCAACTCCCATATTTACTTCCACTTCTTTTGATAATGTATTTCCTACACTAACCCTTTGCTTTCTGACTTTTAAGAATTCCTGTACCCAGCAAGTAAATTTTTCATCCAATTTAATACATTTCAGTTTATTTAAAACCATTTTATGGCTCACTCTGTCAAATGCCTTAGAAAAATCTAGTGCCACACTATCAACTTGGCCTCCCATTTCCAATTCATTTGAAATATCTTGCATACAGCCCACTATCTGAGATTCACATGAAAATCCTTGCCTAAAGCCATGTTGTAGATCTGAAAACTAGTTTCTTTCTTCACAGACATTTCTGATATAGTTGCATATCAATCTCTCCATCATTCTGCCTCTCACTGATGACAAACTAATTGGCCAGGAATTTTCAACCACATTTTTAACCCCTCCTTTATGAACTGGTATTACTATCGGTCTTTTCCAATCCTCTGCTAAGCAGGAAGTCTCCAAACTCATTTTAAACAAAATTTTAAGGTAAGGTACAATATCTATCCCACAATCTTTAATTAATCTCTAGTAATATTACCTACACCAGTTATGTTACATTTTTTTTTAGCTTTCTGAGTTACTTCGAAATTTCCTGAGAATTTATTTCAAATTTTGTAGGTTCGTCATTTATACTCTCCTCTGATTCATTCCCTCCCATCACAGGATGAATGTCCCTAGTAGTCTCACCAAACCTGTCACTCAGTATCTCTGCAATTTTAAAATCGTAAAGTAGGAAGGGGCATATGAACAGTAGACCAAACGCGTGGTGGCGAGTCTGGCGGTGCCGCCTGGCGGCCTAGTGTAATAAGCTAGGTAAGATACAATGCCCCGCCACGACTCTCGGCCACCAGTGTCTGCCGGCCTGGTCGCGGGGCACGGCAGCCAGCCGGCCGCCAGTTTCTGGCGGTGCCACTGGCTGCCCTAGAGTAATAAGCTCCATAACACTCAATGCCCAGCGACGAACAGAGCCACCAGTGGAGCGGCTGGTTGCGCCGCCAAATCACCTAGTGTAATAGGCCTTAAGTCTCATAAACACACAGTTACAAAATACGAAAACAATTGTTCATCAATAATGAACTGCATTAGTATCAACTTGTTAAATTTTCACACATGTATAGCGTCTTTTGGTGTTCGGGGTTACCAGATGACTAGTATTAATTTTATCCCTCACTGCAGATCGAATTCTCTTCGGACTACCGTCGGAAAGGTAGTGTTAACAGTAGTAGTGGGTGAAAAATTGGTATAAAATAAAACTAAAAGTCACAAAAACGTATAAATCACGAAAGGAAGCATTGATTTCACACGTGGCCGTTAGATAATGCAACGGGTATCAAAATTTATCCACGGCCCAGGATATTTTCCGACTGTTTTTTGGTAAGAACAGCCAACAAACGTTTAACCCGTCGTTTGATTTTTAACAGCAGCAGACAGAGAATATCTCTATCGCAAAAAAAAACCATATTACATTTTTGTTCTTTACCTGCTTGTAAAATACCACTAAACAGCAAAAGCGACTTTGCACTTTGTGAAATTTTGTATTCAGCTATTGAACTCTCCTAGTATTCTTATTTTTATTTTGGAAGTACTGTTCAGTGAGCTTTAAGCAACTTTCGATATTGATGGTATGTGAAACAACGTTTTTGACGCTAAAATACTCTCAACTCAAACACCGTCGACGACATCTCATGTCACCGACACAAGTAATTTAGTTACAAATTTTTATTCGTTTTTCTGCGTTTGTATGTTCCCTAAAACAAAATTAATAGCAGTACTAATAGAACAGAATATAAGGGCAAGCAGTCTGAAGAGCTCACTAAAAAATTAATTAACTCCAAAAAATCTGCAATTATTTGTCAACTCCCTCAGTTAAAACTGTCTTTAGCCAGAAATGTAATACGTATGAAACTTTGATTTTATCATTAATGGCTATTTATTTTATATGTCTTGTCCTTTTGAGGTGCCGAGGCCATAACATCATGCCTCTTTTCGCTATGGTGAAACATCATACTGACGTCGTGTCAGCCTCTCACTTCTTCGTGAGTGCATCCGTAACACGCACTTTGAGTTGGACCGCAAAGCTCGGTCCTTGTTTTATTGTCATCTTTACCTGTCGACAAGACTCTCGCTTGGTTCTTGGGACTGGCTGGACGCTACTTCTGCTCAAATGAATATGGAACTTGAGAACACTACAACAAGACATATCGCCAAATACAACCGGTTCGCGGGAAAAGATACAGTCTCTACCTGTTTCAGATTCTGAGTTTTGACGTGGTGTCTCTCTTTACCCGTGTGCCGGTAAAGATTTTTCGCCGGCAGCTAAGCCAGTCTGTTTTGTGATTTCAAGAAGTAATATCTAAAAATAGACCCGATGAAGACAACCGAGCAGGTTGTTGAAACGTCGCCATTCTATGACTCTATCCGGCTGAACTGCCGTGAAGAATTCACTGCATCAATACGCCGCGAAAGTCTCCTTTCACATATGAGAACTTCTCTGTCAATACTTCAATCACGAAGAAGTGTAACAAGCATGAAGACTGGCTCTATAAGAAAATCCCCAGGAATCGATGTATTTCATTTGGAATTTTAAAGACGATTTTGGAATATCATCAAAAATAAAATGCTTGAAATTTATAATGAAGTCTGGGCTCTTTATAGTTTACCTTCGGCTTTTACTGAAGGAGTAATAGTTTTGATACCAAAAGCTCCCGGAACACATGGAATTCAGAAACTAAAAACCTATAACTCTATTAAATACTGATTATGAAATTCTTGCGCGAATCCTCAAAAAGAGAATAGCAAAGCTGTTACCAAAAGTCCTGGGATCATATCAGTCAGGTATATCGGAGGGAGGAAGTTTACATGCCTCTATGGAATACAGAGACGTAATTTGTTTAGCAGCACGAAAGTCGACGAAAAAAGGAATTCTTTCATAGATTTTCACAAGGCCTACGATCGAGTTGGCAACCTGTACTTAGAACAATCACAAAAATGAGGCTAGCAGAAGGGTTTGCGAAAGCTGTCGAGAAACTTATATCGAATGTCACTTTAAGGGTTGTAGTAAATGGAGAGATATCACAACGTTTCCATATGTGCGTAGCTGTGAGACAATGATGCCCTCTTTCTATGATTCTGTTCGCAATTTATTTTTATTTTTCTGTCATCAGTCTTTCGACTTACTTGATACAACCCTCAATCCGTTCCTATCTTATGCTTACCTCTTCTTCGCAATTTATATAGAACATCTATTACATAAAATATATAACACTACCAGTCACATAATTTTTAATGGCAAACGTTACACTTGCCGTGCCTATGCAGATGATTAAGACATCTATATCACAAGGAACGAAGACGTGGCAGTGGCGGATCTAGGGGGGGGGTCAAACCGGGGCTCTTTCCCCGGGCGACAATTTCAGTGGGGCGGCAAAATCATGTTTGAAGGAGCGTTAAATGGCAAATTCGTGTGGCGGCGACCTTTTTTTAGCTCTACTGCCCCAAGCGGCAACCATCAGGGGGCGGCAAAATCAAAGAATAGCTCTGTACCGCCCCGGGCGGCAATTTCATGTTTGAAGGGGCGGCAATTTCAAGGTTTTTCCCCAACTCGAAAAATTTGTAGATACTATCAGAAATCAAATTAATAATTTTCAGAAATTCAAGTGGAGCAACAATTAATATTAATAAATATAGTCTACTTCATATTGGGCAAGGTGTCAAAAGTAACATGGCAGTGGATGGAATAATGCAAATAAACAAACACAAATCTCTAGGTTTATGGCTTGAAGCCCTCTATAACAAAATGAGTACAAATAATTGGCGCCAGGTTTTAAATACCTTCAGGGGAACTCTCCAAGTGCACAAAAATAAGCAGATTAACATAATACAAAAAAAACTAGTTAAATTTTTAATATTCGGCAAAAATTACTTAGCTCAGATTCTTCCTGCCCCCAAAACATACCACGAGTAATCTCATGGTTATTAACACCAACATAAAAAGCAAAGCGCTTTTTCTATGAGCGATGAACAAAATTATGATGGCAACAGACAGTCTCACATCTCAACTAGTGAATAGATACAGACCCGCAAGTGCAGAGGCTCCTATACGAATTGACCGCATCGATAAAAACTTCCACCATATCAGGAATTATATTATATCAATTAGTTATATAACAGCAGCGCAACTACAAAAACCCCCACAAAAGGGTTCTAGAAAATCTTAACGATTAGCGTTCCGCGCAACAAGATAGAAACAAAATATGTGGGTACTAATTGGGGGATTATTTGGTCAAATATTTTTAGCAACTACCTGCCTTCAGACATACCAGCTTTTTTGTATAAAGTGATTAATGAGACAATTGCAATAAATGAGAAATTATTCGGAATACACTTGAAAGCAACCGATAGATGTGAATTTTGCTTAATATTGACTCATTTCTACATCGTTTTCAGTGTGGTGAGGCATACCAAATATGGATGTAGACAAAGCATGCTATAGCAGCCCTTTTACAGGTATCACCACCAGCTTATTGGTACGACCAGATATCAAGATAGCGCCGAAGGAAAAACACAACTCGTTCATTTGGATACTAGGTTAAACCGTTTTCTACATCCTACAGAAAAAGACGAAGGATTTAGAAGATTACTTGTACACAGTGAAAATCAAGCTGTGGACGAAGAAAAGGTCAACAAAATACAAAGAAAAGTATGGAGTGTTTATGAAAAATATCATCACCTCGCAAGTAGCACGATGATAAATTACACAGTAAAATCCAATTTACATACGTGTGCATATATGTCAAGGTTAAGAATGAGAGTCCAGTATCTTTGACTTACGGTAATTATATTTCTAATTAATTCTACTTAATTTCATGTAACATAAATTTAATAATGTTTTAATAAAAATAAATGACAGCAAAAAATGTAAAAAAAAGTACAGGATGCAATTTCTGATAGTAATGTACCCGTTGTGTTATCTCCAGAAAGTGACAAAGTTACTGCTTCAAGTTGTCACTAGAAAGTTAGTGAATGTACAATAGCAAGAAGTCCCATTGTGGTAGATAAAGTAATGGAGTGAGCATCACATGAATTTCAGAGTAGCGGTGTAGTAACGAGAGATGTTATTACTACTGTTGATAATTCAAGGGTTGATGATAGGGTAAAGCAGATCGGTGACTACTAGAGTACCGTGTCACTCCCTTCAGTAGATAAAAATAAATTTTGTTTAGAAAATTTATGGTATGGTCATGGTTTAATTATCAGAAACAATGCCGAGTTCGTAGTTCTGAGTACAGTGTGGCTATCTGAAACTGGTGGGCTCCAACATGGAAAAGTTTGGAACATGTTTGCTTGTATAGGTGGGTAAAAGTTTGTAAAAGTATTGAAATTGAGGAGTTTCTCAAGTATTTTGGTGATGAGGCTGATACTGTGATATCAATAGTGGATTCGGATTAGGAGGAGAGCCGTGAAGCAGGATGTTTGTGAGGTAGAATGAAACGCCTTATGTACCAATTCCCAAGGAAATTTCCTGAATTTTACATAGCTGTCACAATGTTTAATTTTCTGTTTGATGTGGGTGTTAATATTGAAGAAACTGGTGGGAATAAGAAGACCACTACACCAGTTTCTGACTTGGAGAAATGTACAGAATTTGACTTAATTAATACGTTGTTTAGTCCCTTATTTGATGTAGGTGATGGAATTGAAGAAACTGGTGGATGTGAGCAGTTCAGTGTAGCGGTTTCTGACTTGGAAAAATGTACTGAATTTGACATAACTAATATAATGTTTAATACTCTCTTTGTCGTAGTCGATAATATTGAAGTGATAATTAAAAAAAAAAAAAAGATAATCTTATTGTGGAGGACGTCAGTGGGTCAACTATTAGGAAAAGTGGACGATCTGAATAATGTAATTTTTCATATATGGAAATAAATTATCAGTTAATGGATAGTGAAGTCGAAGGTAGTGAGGATCTAAATGGCAGTAGTGATGATTGTAAGCCTGTCTTGTTGTTTGATTCAGCCTGTCTTGTTGGTGTTATTATTATTATTATTATAATTGCAGCTATATCAATCCTTATTTCAGGATGTAGCCTCTTTAAGTCTAATGAGCTATATATTAGAATTTAATTCTACATAGTTTTGTTGTAGTTCTTTCCAGGCCGATCGATCCTGAGCCGCCCTCTTCCAGTTCACGCCTGTAACTCGACGTATATCCTTATCCCAGCGATCCGCGGGTCTTCCTCTAGCTCTTTTCAGGTTTCTTGGTATCCAATCCAGTAATGCCGTAGTCCATCTTTCATCTCTTTTGCGAGCAATATGACCGGCCCATTGCCATTTTTGGGTCATTTTTTAAGATGTCTGCCACTTTAGATTTTGAACGAATGTGCACGGCCCTTTTCCTGTCTCTTCTTGTAAATTCTAGCATTGCTCTTTCCATACTTCGCTGGGCAGTTCTCAGTTTTTGCTTCGTGTGACTATTTAGTGTTCAAGTCTGGCAGGTATATGTGAGGACCGGTAATACACATTGTTCAAATACCTGTTTTTTGTTTTTTATTTACTGGCGTGTTAGATTTAAAAACTATGGAATTTCTTCCATATGCTCTTCAGCCCAGCTTTAAGCGTCTATAGATCTCAGGCTTTGAGTCACAATTCATATTGATCAGTTAGCCAAGATAGATGTACTGATCTACGGACTCAATACCAGCTTCTTTCTTGTCTGCCTTGTCTTTATCTTTTTCTTCCAATTTCTTTTGCATGATTTTGCTTTTTGATAAATTTATTTAAAGGCCCACTTTGCTTCAAGCTACCTATAGTTCATTTATCAGTTCTTCGAGCTCTTTCAGACTGTTTGAGAGTAAAACTATATCATCAGCGAATCTTAAGTTGTTGAGACTTCTTCCATTTATTCTCAAACCTCGGTTTTTCCATTGGATTATGATATTGCCAACTCCAGGACTGATGTGAATAGCCTGGGGGATATAGAGTCTCTTTGTTTTACCCCTCTTTCTACTAGGAACTCTTTGGTGGCTTAAGCGTTGTTGACAAAGGCAGTGTAAGTGGTGTAGATGTTGTACAGTAAATCGATATTGCCTGGATTCGCTTTTTGTTCTAAAAGGGCTTGCTTCATTGCTGAGTGATGGACTGAATCAAAAGCTTTTTCAAAATCTTAAAGGTCAAACAGAGTGGCATCTGATATTCATTTTCTCAACTTATTATTTCGTGGATGACTTGGATGTGATCTACTATGCTGAATCCTGACCTAAAGCCAGCCTGTTCAATTGGTTGCACTGTGTCCAAGGTGGAACTGATGCGGTTATTGATAACCTTTGTAAACACTTTGTATGTGATAGGAAGGAGGCTGATGGGGCGGTAGTTTTTAATATTGTAACGACTGCCTTTTTTGTGTAGCGACACAATCATTGCTGGATGGAATATTTCTCTCTTCGAGGCATTGTGAAAACTCCTTAGCTAGGTGTCTGTATGATTCTTCTCCAGTCAATTGGAGTACGTCAATAGATAGGCCGTCAAAACCACTAGCTGATCCTTTTTTTCAATTCGTGCACTGCCCTTCTAACTTGTTGGTGTAATGACGAGCAATTCGTAAAAACAAAACCATATGAAAAGTCAGTTGTTCTGTTGATATATCCAAGTCTGCTGATTGTGACCATTCAATGTTTATGTCTTTTTATGTGTATCATTAAGCTCGCTACATATAAAAGTATGATACCAGATCTTCATGAAACTGTCGAAGAAAACTGGAAAGTTCAAAAAAAAATTATTTGTGTAGGTTTAGGTTTTCAGGGGACTCCTGAAAAACACTTTCATTGTATTACATAGGTAACTTTACCAGTGTCTTGGGGATGAGTGCCCCAATATTTAATATTCTGGTGTGAATTAGTTTGGGGAATACATGTTTTGGGGAGGGGTAACTACATGTAAATATATGATCGTGTAAATAGGATTATGTGTTTGTGTACTCCAAGTAAAATGATAAAAAGTCGGGAGTTCTTGTCATTTCAACTTATCAACAAGGCTTTCACCTGATTCCTGGGACTGGGTGGACATTGTTACTTTTGCACAAATGAGCCTAGAATGGAATAAAACTACAGCGAGGCATGTCGCCAAATACGAACGATTGGCGGGAAGTTACCAGGGCGTCAAATCTGTCGGTTCTGACCGCTCTGTGGTCAAACTCACCGGGAACCAGCTCGATGACACAACTACCTCCTTGCTGGCCAGGGGATGAATTACACACCTGTCCTTAAGCGAATATCCACAAAGGAGATCATCTGTGTGGTGGAACGGGCCGTGCGCAGCCTACCGGGAGAAGAAGCTGAAGAAGTACGACGTGTGACTTGTCAGAACTTGAAGAAGACCAAGCCACCTAAGAACAATATCACCAATGACACATGGCAAGTAATTAGTGAAGGTCCAAGAACCGCAAAATGCCCCCAGTTTGCCGTGAAGTGTGCTGGCCAACACGATTGTACCAATTGTACGACACAGAAGGTACGAGACTCCGCCAAGTGGTCCAACTGTGGAGGAGGACACGTGGCCAGTTATAAAGGACGACCGGCATTTAAGAGAGCTAGAGACCTACTCTAAGGAATTTCAGATGAACAGGAAAAAGAACCGAAACCGTATACCAACAACTAACGGTATAGAGGATCAAGAACAGTCTCTATCGTCAGTAAACCAGGACAACCCTCACACAACGGGGCAAGAACAAGCCTTCAATAGCGAGGTGAAGTCCCAGTCGCGCCGCAGAAGGAAGATGAAGACTGGATCCAAAAACGCAGCAACTAGACAACAACCACTAGCGGGAGAGGACGGCCTAAGCTCCGGTAAAGAACAACTTCAAAGCAGCGAATCTCGACTGCTCGCCGTCACC
>JARYHS010008074.1:98525517-98569457 GCA_031002005.1 Vandiemenella viatica | reverse complement strand
GCCTTGATACGGGATTGGCGATCCTGGGTTCCTGAGAGACTGCACCAAGTAATTGGCGAGGAAGATTCCGCAAGCCCACGCCCTAGGCTCCTGCACCACGGAGGATTGAGAGTCCGTGGCGCTGTCACGCCAAGGAGACGGCGCAAAGTATTTGGTGAGGAAGTCTGTATCGGCGGCACTGTAGGGTCTGGCGGATGGTACCGAAAGTACTCCTCCAAGTAAACTGGGCGGTGACAGACAGGGATGTGATGCACCCTACCGCCAAGAACGCACACTGTGCCGATGCCTCGGTTATTCCGACTATTTTCCGGACGGGGTTCAGGGAGATGAGTGTGTGCCCTGCAGAACGGTTTCACTCAAACGGTACCGGTAAGCCTATGTCTGCCACTAGAATGTGGGGTCGTATTCCGGTTCTCGGGAGCGGCCGCTAATGAGGTGGGCTTCGGGCTTCAGGTGAAGTGGTTCCCCCTGTGACCGGTATGGACCAAACAAACGGACCGGTGTTCCTAGTGTGCGGAAGGCTGGTATCGTTGTAGGGTGACGTGGTGCAGCCCTCCCGCGGGTAGCACTCATTGTCAACGACCGGGCAGTAAGACCGAAGGATCACGGCAGTAGGACCCGTGGTGCAGGAAGGTGACGTGACCCTGATGGGAGGAGACGTACGGTACCGGCAAGCTGGCGTGATCTGCCGGGGTCGTCTCCACATTATACAGACTGGCCCTCCCTGGGACTGGTAATCAGTGATCAAGGAATATTGTACTCCTCTTACCGCCGGTATGAGTCATTTGCTGCCAAAGGAGGTCATTTGATATGTGGGGACTGGTAGTGCACGGGTCCTAACATGTGACCCAGGTGGGGCAGCGACACCATTAGAGCGCTTCGGCGCGTTCGTACACTACGACGGTGCTCTGCGAAACTTGGACGAGTGTGTGAAAACCTGTGACCTTCATAGTCGCAATACGCTGACGGTTGGTGTGCGGGGGAACATACACTAGGAACTTACCCCGGTGGCTGGCCGACGGCTTCGTGCTGCTTGTCGGCTGCTGGGAGGCGTGCGCAAAGGGCAAGCCCGCGATGTGGCTCGGTTGCTGTGGCTTTCTGCCTTCCACTGCTGGGGTTGGAAGAGTCTACCTCCTGCGCTGGTTGTGGAGCTGGGTGGTAGGTGGTTTGGGAGTTACCACGAGGGGGTTTAAGAATGTTAATTCAGTTGCGGAACCGCTATCCCAGTCCTCTGTCTGTACTCAATAAATGTAGGCAAGCACCACACTGCACTGTTGGTTGTATAAATATTGTTATTGGCGAGAGGCGTCCCTCGACGGAGGGAGGGTTATAGAGTATTAGCTACAATTGTGAAGTGCAGTATGTACATGAGGTAACGTACAGAATGGCTGAAAGGCGAACTCACTGCATGTCAAGTCTGCACTACGTTTGTTCGCTGCCAATTCAGAACACCCTCCGACCTTGGACGTTTTGCCACGAAGTCCATAGTTCCAACCTCGGTGGTCGGATTCCCAGTACATCATTCACCTCTGAGTGTCTGGCACCAAGTAAGTCTTCCCGCAGTTCCCAGAAACCATCTCTCTGCTTCGCTCGTAGTAGCCACGTCTCTTCCCAGGATGCGTTTCCAATATGCGCGGAAATTCACAAGAATTAGAAATGTACGGAGAGTTATGCGCAGTTGATTGGCTTCTGCCACAGGTCCTACCTACTCCAACTTAAGCGACTGACCAGAATGACTCTTGGAGACGCGCGCGATCTCAGCCTGAGTCGGCAATGTTCTCAACATATGTCCTTCACAAGGTCCAGTTACGTACGGGTTGGCGACAGTCCATTCATCTGCGCGGGAGAATTTAACCAAAGCTACCTGTATTTCGTCGAGTTTACCCGTTAGTTCTACACAAGGGAGGCTGTCCGTAGTTTGGAACCGCCTGGCCGCCGCCCGCCGCTGTGACGCGACCATTTGGGTGGTCTCAAAAATGCTGGCTCATATGCTGTCAAGCCTTTCCTAGAGTTTTTCTTTTTATATTGTTAATATAAATACAGGTATGTACAGAATTACCCATTATCGTCACTCCGTTACGAACTATAGATAGCATTTTTTGTCGATTGTGTGCTGGTCGATTTACTTTATTAAATAACAATCAAACAATCAGAGCTGGTCTTCTCTATTACAGGTACTCCCAGCGCTGTGTTTGTTTTTTCCATGCTGTCAGTTGCTCTCTGCCTGACGCCATACGAACGGGAAGCCAGGAGAGAAGGCGAAAGGGAATCCAGGAACAACGACCACCGACAGGATGTCTCGACCCAAGACCTCAAACAACACGTTCTGGACCGAGCACCGCTCATTGTCGGGTGAGTACGGCATCCGGCACTAGTCTTGATCCATACTTAGAAAATAACAGTTGGTCCTCTGCAATGGAAGCCGACACTCCAAGTAACAATCAAAAAGTCACTCCTTCCAAATGGTTATGCTCGGTAGCAATCCCGCTAGATAAGATGTGAATTTCTAATACTGAATATTGAAACGAAGTTTTCATTGGTGTACGCCAGATTGTGATTGAAAACATAAAATTTCACGGCTAATCATCTGTGAGCTGATAATTACAGATGATTTCCTACCTGAGGACGACGGAAATATCGTGTTTTGAACCCCACAATCCAGCGGTGCACCCGAGATGACTACGTAGCCAACAGACGCCGGGAGCGGATAAGTCTACATCCTTAAATTTGGATGATTGTAATATCGAAGACAGCCACCGATCATGTTTCACAATTATCCAAAAATTTCAGGCCAATTCAGAAAGAACACTGTTTACAAGCTGGAATTGCGATAATATTCTCCAGGCTTTGAAATGACGTTACATTTGGTCTGTCTGGTATTTCAATCACCCAATATCTACTTGCATCCGTTTGCGCCATATTCTGAAAACACTCTAATTTTCTAAATGATGTAAATTTATAGAACCTCTGTATCGTCACAACAAGTGGAGATACCAATAAGTAAATAATTATTGGAGTACACTTAATCCGCGTCAAACAGCGTGGTGCATCTTTTAGTTAACACGATTAGCTGGTAAACGATAGGTTCCCGGTTCGAATCTTGCCCCAGGTTAGAATTTTTACAGACCTGGAAACTAACGGCCTCCTCTGGCAAAGGTGATGTATATTGTTTTAAGTTTGGAGTTCTTCGTGGACAGCAATAGCAAGTGATGAAACGTACAGTGAATATTGGTTCGTTAACGACGTGACGTGTTGATACTGGACATTCTTTGGATACTTTTAGACGCAATGTGGGTAGAAAATTGTTGAAGAACGGCGTGTAGATAATGAACATACAATTAGATTCAGTTCTGGAATTGTGGATGCGTGATTGATTAATAAATTTTTAACAGCGCAGCTTGCTATTACTGATTATCAATTTTTATTGTGGACTAGTGCATTTGTAGGTGATTATCTTCTTGGTAACAATGCAGCATTGTATTTTGAGAAATCTCTGCTACATCCTTGTTCTATGGCAACTGATAATTACCAATACCTACTTCCGGTGACAACCAAGACGACCTGTAAGGATACATTAATCAGAAAATGCAACTTCTCTGACGCACATAACTGCAGACGACAAAATTGGCATACCTGATGGATTAATGAGTGACCTGAACTTAGCTAGAAGTAAGGCAGAAACGAAGAATCTTACAAACCCGGAGATATTCTGATTAGATTGGTTAAGCTTCTATGCCGGAAGGGTCGATATGATGTTTAGCAAAGTCAAAACGTGGCAGACAAAAGAAGTAGAGCAGAGGTAAGATGGAAACAAATTAAATAAGTGAGACAAGAGGCAAGAAACCAAATATCACAGTCGAACGAATTCCGCCTTTTTAATGCGGAAGAAAATGAAGAATAGGAACAAACTAAAGACTACGACGAAATGATAGATTACGAAATCCACCCATCGTAAAAACTACAATACCGCCAATTTCAAGTTATAGGACGGGAAGTTTATTTTAAGTAAATCAAGAAATTAAAAAAAAGTAACAACAAAAAAATGGTCATTTGAAAGTAGAATCTGGAGGAGAAAGTGTGAAAAACCACAAGGAAACATGGAGGACTATTTTGAAGTGAAAAGTTACCTACATCGACAAGAGATAAGTTTTCACACCCATTAAATACCAGACAGAAAACCATTAAAAATGGTAATTAAAGAACTACCAGCAAGTGTTGGTTCCAAAGAAATCGTAGTATGGAGTCTGAATGGCGTACTCAAAGCAAAAATGAATTATGCACGTTCCCACAACAATACAACTTGGATGTGACATTGCTTTCTGAATCCGATCTTAGGTCAAATCATAAGTTTAAAATACGAATTATAACACATACAGAATAGATTACCGATGTGGTAGCTCAGTGGTTAAGACACATGCTTTCAAATATTCTGGCTTCGGTTCAGAGTCCAAATCTTACTGGTGTTAGGAATTTTAATAGTTGTTGCTACAATAGCTTAATATGCCTTCTTTGGGAGTATCGAACCAACCTTTTTGTGGCAGAGTAAGTTGTTTTTTCAGCACAGATGGGGTGGCGGAGTTGTAGCTATATTAATTAAAACCTTCTTAATTCGTTCACCAACTACCATAAATAACCTACAAAACATAACAGCCACGGTGAAACAAAGAATGGCATCCTTGAAACCTATCTCAGACCTAACTGAGATCTATTATATGATACCATCAGTAAAATAATGAACTTGAGATCGAAAGTACTGGTGGCAGCCGACATAAATGCGAAACATCCAACATGGAACTGAAAGAGACAAAACTCACATGGAAATCATTTTTTTATTATTATTATTATTATTTTTTTTTTTTTTTTTTTTTTTACAAATAGCAGAAAAATTTAAGATCAGTGTGGTGGGACCTATTATATCAACGCACATACCAACAAACCGAAGCCAAGGATCGGAAATTATAGACACTACCATAGCCAAAAATTTATCTCATATGCTCGAAACAGTTAAGATAAATGATCTTCAATCTGATCGCAGTCCAGTGTTCGTGAAGATTTACAACTGGATGAGTACAACATTAGCCACATACACCGTTAAACAAAAGACTGGGAATAATTCAAGATGAATATCTACACTCAATGGGAAGAACATGTAAGTGGGCACAGCCGAATATATCAATAAGGCTACCTAACAATGCTTTGAACATAACAAAAATTAGTAAAAAGCAATCACTACGCACCAAAAGACTATAAAAGTTTTTAATCACCAAACAGTTTGATCCAAAAAGACTCAAAATTTATAACCGTAAAAAATAATAAAAACATCGCAATCATCAAGAAAAAGGTTAATGAGTCAATACAGACGAGAGCAGCGGAAAAGGCTATAGGAATGAAAAACGAAAGAAGCAATTAAAAAAAATTGATGCACATGATTACCCCTGAGAGCATAAAAACATTAAAAATGGAACAATTTAATAACTTCTAAGTCAAGCTGAGGCTTAGCAGAATACTTTGGAAAACAATATTCGCTCACGACATAGAATAAGCAAAGGAAGGAAAATAGGAAGAAGAAACAGCCAGAGAAGCAATAAAATTATTCATGGAAGAGGTAATAGGAACTGTTCACGCCAAGAGAAGTAAAAAACATCACAAAACAAGTTATGGCAAATAAAGCATCCGGAGTGGACAGAATATCAATTAGAAATGGGCCTAAAATTTATCTGTATCTTTGCGTAACTGTGCATTAAAGTCCCCTATTAGAATTTTGTTTGATTTGTATATACTATTTGAAAAACAAAACGAAGAGCGATCTCTATTTAAAAATATTATTTTACCTGTTTTATTTATAAGAAATAGTTATTTTTCTGAATTCAGTTTGATACAATATCAGTAAACTGTTGATATTGAAGATATTTATACTTACTCAGCTTACAGACGTTATAATATATTACTTGCAATCAGATGATTGTCACAGAAACTCCCTGCTTTAAATGGACAGACTGTTTACTACCAGGAAAGCCTCGATGGTCAAATGCACCGTGTAAAACTACAATTTCCTTCATTAGCTGTAATGTTGTTCAACAAACCACCTGAATATAATAACAGCACCAAAATATTAAATTTGGTAACAGCTTCTTGATCAAGATGTTTTCTTGTCAGATAACACATAACGTTTACTAATCGACATATTACGTTATTTCTGAACTTCGCATAAGTTCGTTGCAGTGTTATTAAACGAGTTTTGGCACACCAGCTGTCGTAGCTCAATAAACTGTGCAGTTCTTTGCTCAAACCGAGTGAAACGTAAGATCCACGTAAATCCGTTTCCTATTTGCTATGGTTTTTCGGGTTGTTGTTGCACCGAACTTGTTGAGTGAGCAATTAACGCTTCGGAAAGTCGTGAGTTCAGTTTTCGATGGTGTTCCGAACTTATTCCAAGTGCCGCTGCTACGTGTCTCTCGAAAAGCCATGGTCGCATTCCTTGCCGTTCCTCCACCCCTGAATGACCTTTAAATCGGCTAGTTGCAAAGCCCAACCCAAATAAAATTATGTCATGCGTTCGTAGTTTTGAAATGCATTCTGCCACAGCTGCGATAGAAACAAATTTGGTGAACCATAGTTTTGATTCGGTGAATATGAGTCAATACTTTCCTTCAAGTTTTAAGAATATTACAAGAGACAGTTAAGATCTGGATTACAAACATCCATTAATTGATTTAAGGGGCTCCGGTAGGATGTAAAATGATGAATTTTGTCATTTTCGTTTTTTTGCTGATTATTGATCTATGGAATGTCGTCTTTGATTTGGTGTATAATACATGCATATTTCTAACCTATAAATTGTTTGAAAATGGCTGTGTGGGCGTGCCAATCTTCTCAGCATCAAAATGGAAAAGGAATTTTGAGAGGTTACAAGCTGATGAGGTACAGTATATAAATTACCTGGGGGATGGAGATTCAAAGGCATTCAAGGCAATTGAAGAGCTGAAACCTTATGGACCAGATGTGACAATAAATAAGCTAGAATGTATTGCACATGTACAAAAAAGAATGGATATCCGCTTGCGACGCTTGGTATCAGGATGGAAGGGTAAAAAGATGGATGACGGTAAAGGGTTGTAGGGGAAGAATAGAGTTACAGAAGGCATAATTAATAAATTACAAAAATATTATGGAATGGCCATTAGTGATAGAAACAACTTTGTCGAAGAAATGAAACGATCTGTTTGGTCTGTCTTATTTCATGTTGCTTCAACTGATTCTGCTTCCAACCACGGACTCTGCCCAAAAGGAACTGATACAGGGTGCAAGTACAACAAAGCACAAGCAGCAGGCCAAACAATTGTGCACAAGGATGCTGTCATTGAGAAACTTAAGTCTATATTCAGGCATCTATCTGATGTACAACTGTTAAAGAAGTGCTTACATGGTCGTACCCAAAATCCAAATGATTGCATCAACAGTGTTATTTGGTGAAGAATTCCAAAAACTGTTTTTGTATCAATTAATCCTCTTCATTTTGGTGTTTATGATAGTGTAATGACTTTTAACAATGACAACTTGTCAAGGTGTGAGGCATTGAAGAAACTGAGTATTAACGTTGGGTATCACACCATTCAAACTATGTACAGGCATGACCAGGAAAGGGTTAGGGTATCAGAGAGAGCATTGAGGGAAGTGGAAGAAAAGGCACGTCAGAAGAGATGAAGACTAAAGCCAAGGCTGGAAGAAAGCTATCAGGATGATCGAGATCACCCTAGTTATGGTTCTGGAATGCACTGAAACTTTGAAAGCATTTTCCCGTAAGTTTAATTTTTGATAGTTATTGTGTACCTTTTCCTGGAAACCACCTGCATGAACTTCCGAAACTTTTACAGCCTTGAAAGTATGTTTCTGTTAACCCTATTTTGTTTCAGATAAGTTTCACAATTAGTTGTTGAGAAAAGGTACAATGAAGTTCGCAAGAAATACATGGGAAAGATACACCCTACCGGAGCCTATAATTTTGCTTTTAACCTCACATCGGTTCGGCCTATAATTTTGCTTTTAACCTCACATCGGTTTACAACGAAGACAGTGGACCCGGTCCTTCTGGTAGTAGTACGTCGGAGCAGTATTTTGAATCAGTAACTGATATGCAAACTAGTTATACATATTGAAACATTGGCTTGCATTTCTGAGTTAAAAGTAAGTCTTGGAAACTGCATAATTTGTTAATGAAATCAAAGAAATTTTTAGTACTGACATTTTGGATTTCCAGTTTTAACTATATTTGTCAATTGTTTTGTGGATGCCCTGGTCAACAAAGTCCATGTTTTGGTTCTCAGATGTTCAGCGAAATAATTCCAAGAAGAATTGTTAAGAACAAAACTTTTCTGGAAATTGCTGCATATATCACATACATTTAAATACTCAGTTCGTAAAGAAAAACTAAGAAGAAGAATTTGCCGTATTTTATCGATGCATGCATCCATCAATTTTCTTTGGTTCCAATTTCTTGTGTATTTCTCTGAGCTGTAAGGGCCTTATTACACTAGGCGACTTGGCGGCGCAACCAGCCGGGCCACTGGTGTCTCTGTTGGCAACGCAACCAGGATCCTGTTATCCTCGCATTGTAAGTAAATTGTGTAGTTGAATATGTCCAGTGAACTATAGAATGTCACTGTGGAAATGAGGGGAAGTGTGTAGAGAAGACAAAGGGGTAAAGCAAGAAGCATTTCTCATTTTCGTATCTTTCCCGGTAATATTAAACTTTACTAAGTACAATTATTAAAAGAAAGACGATTTAGACATTTTTAATTAATCAAAAAACTTGTTGTCGTCAAATACAGTTCATAAAAAAAGAGTATTGATTCCCTTAGCAATAGAACACGATGTACATACATCTTTCTCTCCCTTCGCCTTCCCCTTTTAATTTTAATTATTTTTAATTAATTATTAATTTAATTGCAATGGAGCTAACACTCCGGTAGAAATTTCCCTAGTCATCTAATTTCCCGATTTATAAATTTTAATTTTAAAATCTTTAAGCGTTTTTTTTTCTCTTTTTTATGGAAATTATTCATCACTACACTTGGTAATTTGTTCCAATTCCTGACGCCCTTACCAACAAAAGAAAAAAAATTTCCACTCCCTTTTACAAGAAATGAGCCCAAGCTTGTAGTCATGGTCGCCTTTCTCCTTCCATGCACTATTCCTAATTCTTTTACCAATTTCCCTCCAAGCCCCATCACCAACATATGCCCTGCACATTTCCAGCACTCTCTTCACCCTCCTCCTTTCCTCCAATGAGTCCCAATCCAGCTCCTGTATCATATCAGTTACTGACTGGGTCCTGCGATAATTTCCACAAACAAATCTAGCTGCTCTTCTTTGCACACCTTCCAACTCCTGTATTTGATCTCCAAAATGTGGTCCCAAGCTACACCACCATATTCAACAAATGATCTGACCAAAGTTTTGTAACCCAACTCCCTAACTATTCTCTTACATCCTCTCAACACCCTCTCCAGCAAATGAAGAATTTTGTAACCTTTTTCTGCCACCTGCCCAATTGAGTTGTTATCAAACGTTATGCAAAGAATTTACACTTCATCAAGCAAATCTGTCCCCACTCTGTAATCATAATTAACCTTTTTTTCTATTTATCTGTGTACCTTATAAGCCCACTCTCCTTGGCATTTATCTTCATTCCATGCTGACCTACCCATTTAGATATTCTATCCAGATCACCCTGCAGCTGTTCAGTCTTCACCTGTTTTGATCCTATTATATACCATTGTATCATTTGCAAAATACCTAGATTCTGACCATAACACAGTCATTCATTAGAACAATGAAAAGCAACTCCCATATTTACTTCCACTTCTTTTGGTAATGTATTTCCTATTTTAACCCTTTGCTTTCTGACTTTTAAGAATTACTACACCCAGAAAGTAAATTTTTCATCCAATTTAATACATTTCAATTTATTTAAAATCATTTTATGGCTCACTCTGTCAAATGCCTTAAAAAGATCTAGTGCCACACTATCAACTTGGCCTCCCATTTCCCATTCATTTGAAATATCTTGCATACAGCCCACTATCTAAGATTCACATGAATATCCTTGCCTGGTTTAATGCCAACAAACTAATACTTAATGTAGAAAAGACACAGTTACTTCAGTTTGTTACAAAAAATAAAACAAAGGACAGCTATAATGTGATATCAGAAGGAAAAGCAATCGATGAAAGCAGTTTCACAAAATTCCTGAGTGTATATATAGATAACAAATTGAACTGGAAACAGCATATTCAACAACTTCTTAAAAAACTGAATTCTGCAACATTTTCACTGAGGGTAATATCTAGAATAGCTAATATAGAAACCAGAAAGTTAGTATATTTTGCATATTTTCATTCCCTGCTCACTTATGGCATCTCATTCTGGGGAAACTCGTCACAAGCACAGAGGGTATTTAAATTGCAAAAGTGTGCTATAAGAACTATTTGTGGAGCAAACCCACAGACACCGTGCAGAAATCTATTTAAAAACCTGGGTGTTCTAACAATGCCAGCACAGTATGTATACTCTGTATTATCATTTGTAGTAGAAAATCCTGAACACTTCAATCTTAATGCTGACATACATAGCCATAATACTATGAATAAATATAATATTCACAAGGATTACAAATCACTGTCAATTGTTCAGAAAGGGCTAAGATTTACTGGAGCTTCCTTATTCAATGTATTACCAACAGAAATTAAATGTTATCTACAAAACCCCAACTACTTTAAGTCCAAACTGAAAGAGTTTCTGCTTCAGAACCCATTTTACTCTGTAAAAGAATTTTCTTCTTGGAATTTGGTAACTAAGAATGACTGATAAAATAGTATATATGGTGTATGGAAGGGGAAGGTGACAAAATTATCCACAATTACTAAAATGATATATGGTTTTTTCTTTCTGTTGAAACTTGACAAATGAACTAATTACACTTTTTACAAAATTTCACTCATATATAGTAACTAACATGGGATAGCATGCACTCAAAAACTGCTGTGAAAAATTATCATATTAAGAGGTTTTTAAGTAATTGACTGCTTATGAGTTGTTGGTAATATAATTGATATTGCTAATAGGTGTGTGTACTGTTCCACATAAATAGCAACTAACATAATATAATATGTAGTAACAAATTACAGTGAAACCTTACATGGTAACTGGTTGGTAAGAAAATAACTGGTTATTAGATGCTAGTAACAAGTATATACACTGTTCCACATAATAAGTATTAATTAACTCGGGATTGTATTTGTAGATTACAGGAGATATTGGTTATACTTATGGGTTGTTGCTAACTTGTTGTCAATATATAATAATATTATCAATTATATAGTAATATTGACATTACTAATAAGTGTATGTACTGTTCCACATCCCCGAGATTATTCTCACATGGGATCAATGTGAACATGTCTATCTATCTATCTATCTATCTAAGCCATGTTGTTGATCTGAAAACTAGTTTCTTTCTTCACAGACATTTCTGATGTAGTTGCATATCAATCTCTCCATCATTCTGCCTATCACTTATGACAAACTAACTGGCCAGGAATTTTCAAAAATATTTTTAACCCCTCCTTTATGAACTGGTACTACTATCGGTCTTCTCCAATCCTCTGGTAAGCAGCAAGTCTCCAAACTCATTTTAAACAAAATTTTAAGGAAAGGTACAATATCGTATCCCACAATCTTTAATAAATCTGTAGTAATATTACCTACACCAGTTACGTTACATTTACTGAGTTACTTCGAAACTTCCCGAGAATTTATTTAAAATATTGTAGGTTCGTCAGTTATACTCTCCTCTGATTCATTCCCTCCCATCACAGGATGACTGTCCCTAGTTGTCTCACCAAATATGTCACTCAGTATCTCTGCAATTTTAAAATCTTAAAGTAGGAAGGGGGCATATGAACAGTAGACTGAACGCGTGGTGGCGAGTCTGGCGGCGCCGCCTGGCAGCCTAGTGTAATAAGTTAGGTATGATACAATGCCCCGTCACGACTCTCGGTCACCAGTGGCTGCCGGCCTGGTCGACGGGCAGGGCAGCCAGCCGGCCGCCAGTTTCTGGCGACGCCACCAGCTGCCCCAGTGTAATAAGCTCCATTATACTTAATGCCCAGCGACGAGCAGCGCCACCAGTGGCGCGGCTCTTTGCGCCACCAAGTCACCTAGTTTAATAGGCCTTAAGTCTCATAAACACACAGTTACAAAATACGAAAACAATTGTTCATCAATAATGAACTGCATTAGTATCAGCTTGTTAAAGTTTCACACATGCATAGCTTCTTTTTGTGTTCTGGGTTACCAGATGACTAGTATTAATTTTATCCCTCACTGCATATCGAATTCTCTACGGACTACCGTCGGAAAGGTAGTATTAACAGTAGAATTGGGTGAAAAATTGGTATAAAATAAAATTAAAAGTCACAAAAAAGTATAAATCACGAAAGGAAGCAATGACTTCATACGTGGCCGTTAAATAATGCAGCGGGTATCAAAATTTATCTACGTCTTAGGATATTTTCCGACTGTTTTTTTGGTAAGAATAGCCAACAAAAGTTTCACCCGTCGTTTGATTTTTAACAGCAGCAGACAGAGAATATCTCTATCGCAAAAAGGCCATATTACATTTTTGTTCTTTACCTGCTTGTAAAATACCACTAAACAGCAAAGGTGACTTTGCGCTTTGAGAAATTTTTTCAGCAATTGAACTCTCCTCGTTTTCTTATTTTTATTTTGGAAGTAGTGTTCAGTGCGCTTTAAACAACTTCGATATTGGTGGTATGTGAAAACAACGTTTTTGACGCTAAAATACTTTCAACTCAAACACCGTCCACGACATCTCATGTCACCGACACAAGTAACGTAGTTACAAATTTTTATTCGTATTTCTGCATTTGTACGTTCCTAAAACAAATTTAATAGCAGTACTAATAGAACAGTATATAAGGGCAAGCAGTCTGAAAAGCTCACTGCAAAATTAATTAACTTAAAAAAATCTGCAATTATATGTCAACTCCCTCAGTTAAAACTGTCTTTAGCCAGAAATGTAATACGTATGAAACTTTGATTTTATCATTAATGTCTATTTATTTTATATGTCTTATCCTTTTGAGGTGCCGAGACCATAACATCATGCCTCTTTTCGCTATAGTGAAACATCATACTGACGTCGTGCCAGCCTCTCACTTCTTCGTGATTGCATCCGTTACACGCGCTTAGAGTTGGACCGCAACGCTCGATCCTGGTTTTATTGTCATCTTTACCTGTCGACAAGACTCTCGCTTGGTTCTTGGGACTGGGTGTATGCAGCAACGTCTGCTCAAATGAATCTGCAACTTGAGAAAACTACAGCAAGACATATCGCCAAATACAACCGGTTCGCGGGAAAAGATATAGTCTCTACCTGTTTCAGATTCTGAGATTTGACGTGTGTCTCTCTTTACCCGTGTGCCGGTAAAGATATTTCGCCGGCAGCTAAGCCAGTCTGTTTTGTGAGTAGGTGGATAATAAGAGAGCAAGCCTGATAAGGTCTTTGGACAACCGTAAAGAGACTCCACTCGTCCGCGTGACGTCACAGTTTTAAGTTCCTTGCATGGCGGGAAATTCGAATGGCCCAATCAGCGTTCAGTGTCGTATGACGTCACAAGATGGCGGACCGTTAGTTCTTTGGGCGCTCACGAGATGGCGACACCTCACTGGGACGCTGGACCGTTAGTTCCTAGACCGACCGCCCAGATGACAGCAGCTGTCAAGTTAAATTTTGTGGAAATTCCGTTCGGACTTGTCGCGGTGGACCACTTGTGTCAACACGCACTGGTATGCGCGTTGCGAAATGTGAGCCGAGCGGGGATATTCATAGCGTCCCGTTAAGCAAGCACTTCTAAATATTTCAGGTTTTCCTGCCTGGTGTCTGTCTGCTACTATCGTAATGCATTAGAGGTATATCAATGTGACAAGTATTTCGAAACCATGGAGTTATTCCCGACTTTCAGAAATATTAAGGTATCTCCGTTTGCCCAGCGACAAGCAGAGCCCATTATCTCTTGCGAAATCTCTGTACACAGCAAGTTGCAAGTATTTCAGCACAGTAAAATATTTTCTTCGGTTCTGTATCGTGATTTCATTAAATATACTTAAGCGTGAACCATTGCGATTTTTTACTAAAAACCAAAAAGTCCACATTAACGGATATTACGTATACCGACATCGGTAGCGTTGGGGCTAGAGTGCTGAAGGTCGCCGGTTCGAGTCTGGCCGCGAATATGGGTGTTTAAGTTTTTTGAGATATTATTGAAAAAGCCGTTCCAACTCGTCAATTTCAAAACGAAAATCAAAATTTTAGTTTCCGCATCTAAAGAGTATGGCGCCAGCTTGCCTTGTTATAATTGAATAAAAAATAAGTTGAAAAACATATATTTTTCCTTTAAAATACATTAACGGTCTAAATAGAAAGAAACGTCGTAAACTCAGCAATTTGGAAAGATATAAAATCTATGTGTACCTGTTTTTAGTTGCTTTCGTGAAATTAGTGTGAAAGTATAGCAATACCACACATACGTTATTCCTTCGAAAATTCAATCTCCGGAACTTTCACTTTGCAGTCACCCATCACGGTTTTCAAAACTTGTTTCACATTTTCCGGAGTGAGGGCTTCATTTGACCTACCCGAGCGTTTCGCATCATTTGTATCCATACGACCGCGCTTAAAATCAGCATACCACTGGTAAACGATTGTTTTCGACGGACTAGAGTCTGGATAACATTTTTTTAATCAAATACTGAGCTTGCACGGTATTTTCACCATTAAATAAGAATCTTTGATAAACACACGAAATTCATTTTTGTACATTTTTTCCACAAATGCACAAGTATCGTCATTTTCACCACAATAGCTTTTCTGCTTATGGTCCGACTGACGTTAAAATCTGAAGGTTAGTTCTTTCAAAGCAGGAGGTAGAGATGATGTTAGTAACGCCATCTGTGTGTGAGTCCCGGGACTTATTGAACGATGAGATAATAAATTAGCTGCAATCAAGAGGGGTTTCCTCATTTATGTAAGTATAACCTCGATTAATTAAGAGCTCCTAAACTGAATCAATGTTGTCGATTTGAAAACCAGTTTCTTTCCCTACAGGCATTTCTGAAGTGATTACATGTTAATCTTTCCACTGATACCAAACCAATCAGGCTGTAATTTTTTCAAGCCTATTTCTCAACCCTGTCTTTGGACATGAGCCAGCTTGAAAATATTTGTGAAATGATAAACAAAGCCTTTTCCACACCAAGGCTAGAAAAATCAAAGTTTCCAGTTTGACAATGGCAAAACTCAAGGAGTAGAAGCATCATTACGACGCCTTATTTCCATAATCTTATCTCTGATGTCACTGGTATGAAATATTTTTCGAGCAAGCTCAAACATATATCGTCTGTCCACCCAGACCAATCTACGTTATGCTTTCGTAAGCAATCACAAACTGAGTGTCCTTAGCTGCACTTTGTCTAAAATGACAATCAATCCCTTGTGACACATCAGTGATTGACTAGAAACAGAGATATACGCTGAGGCATGAACTTACCCACCTTTAACTTTATTTTACAGCACAGTACGTATGTTACAGGAATGAAACACCGTTTGTTGATCTTACTAATTTCACCCCTGTGGAATCGAAGTACACCAGTCCTATGTGATAAAAATCGCATCATGCTAAGGCAATGCTAAGCACAGAACATGCCTGAGACCATCACCTGTGACCATGGTAGAGATATAGCAAATTTATCCACTACCTGATGGAAGAAATCCAGTGCCGGCTCCTACTTATAGTCTTTTACGCACTATTCCTAATTCTTTCACCAAGATCCACCCCTAGCATCATCGCCAACATACGCCCAGCACTTCCTCAAACTTCCTTCTGTTTTCTAATGATTCCCACTCCAACTCATGATCAGTTACTGTCAGGGTTACCTTTTGTTAGTGCGTTAAAGTAATCCAAAAACACAAAATTCGCAAAGTCTTCTCCTAATCAGTAGCCAGGTACCAAAATGTTCACTTAAGGTGGTTCTACTGCAGTTTCCCAGGAAAATTCCACCTTTTTCCAGGAAATTTCTGCTATTTTTCAACCAAACAGGACCCAGGAGTTTTCTCCATTCGGTTTAAATGTTCCCAACTGACGCCAACCTTCGGATCTAGGACCAGGTATTTTTTAATTTTGTAATTGTGCACTTCGTCCAACTAACCATGATAAAATTTCCATAATGCTCTTAGCCAACTATTAGTTTCATAGTCATCAAATAAACATCATAACCCAAATTTTCATAGAAGATCTCCATACAACGACAAGTATCCAAAACGTCACCATAGGTGCAGACACTAGTTATATTACGCCGAAGATAACACCCACACATGAACTGTCGTAAATTGTTAGGTCATTCGTATATGAAAGTGGGTTTTTGGATATTTTATCCACTCAGGCCTCATCAGCTCAAGTCTAGTGCTAGATTGTGGTCATGGTCAACTTAGGCTCTATACACCAATCATAATTATTCCACCAATATCCATTCTGACAGCATTATACACCACATACAGCCCCCCGACATTCTTCCTATCTTCCAATGACATCCAGCCCAGCTCCGTTATTATGTCACTTCTTGAATATTTTCCACTAATAAATCTAGCTGCCATCCTTTGCACCTTGCATTTGATGTACAAAAAATGTTGACTCCATACTACACTAAATAAAAGCAATGGACTGACTGTGGGTTTGTACACAAGTCCTTCGCTTCTCTGGTACATCCCCTCATCATCCTCTCTGTTAAATTATTTTCATCCCGAAGTGCATCTAGTGAAAAACGGAAGGAACACAATTCGTATGCCAACAAAAACGGCAGTAAACTGTAAAGAGCACAGTGAAATGAGAGATTGCCTAAGCCCTGAAGTAATGGTTAGAAGCACACGTTGATGGTGAGCATAATTCTATAACCATATATTTCAGACTCAAATCCACAGAGGAATGACACACGCACACACTTGTACATGCATACAGCGAGGTCGACAGAACTAACAGCAAGCATCACGGAAACGATGAAGTGGGGCAGAATTCCCGTTACCACTGATTAACTGAACAGAACCATCGTTACAAAAAGCATCAAACAGACGAGGTAATGTCAGGTATCACCATACTTACGCTTACATGCACAAAGAGAGATGCAGATATAAATGTCCAAGTATGCAGAGAGTTCAGCACAACTAGCACCACAAATAATGGAAACAAAAAAAAGTGGTGTAGTACTCTCTTGCAAGTCTCCATACATATCATCAGCTTAGTGAGATAGAAGGTGTGCAAAAGATGGCATGTTTTAAACATACACCTAAGTGTTTATACCTTAATAGTGTTCATCACACCAAATTGATTACATTTCCCATCAACATGTCTCTCCCACACTGCAACCCTTTCTACCATTCAGTAAAAAGTGACCCAAGTACCATGAGTTCAAATAGACACTTGACTATCAGACAGATATCATAACCCGCATATTCAAACTAGGTCTCAGTCACAAATCCATGCATCTCCATAGACAAGCACAAACAAAGTGGTGGGACAGCAAAATCATACGTCCAGAAAGACGTGTTTATGGAAGGTATCACCACATTTACATACACAGAGAGAGACGCACAAACACTCACTTTTCCCATGCCTCCAGCGAGCTAGACACAACAACCAGCCCAATCAAGGCGACGAAAAAGTGGTGTAGAACCCCCATGGCTCATAACTGACCAAAACATCATCACATCATCTCGCTTGGTTCACACTAAAGACCTAACTACCATCCAGTATCATGAGTGCTAGGTAAAAAACTGTTCACATCAGCACCACCACCTCTATCCCACACCTAAGCCTTTTCTGCCATTCAGTTACATGTACCCATTGTACCACGAGTAGCAGTAGACATCTGGTCGTCAGACAGATATCATAACTCCTATATTCATACTAGGTCTCAAACACAAAGCCATACGTCACCTCACACAAGCCTAAGTGTAGGATCAGTACATCATACATCCAAACAAACGAGTTAAAGGAAGGTATCAAAACATTTACACAAAAAAACCAAATAAATAAAAAGAACGCAGAGATAAAGACGCATACACACATACATTTCTATGCCTATAGCGATCTCGACTCAACAACTATCCCAATCATGGCAACGAAAAAGTGGAACAGAATACCCATGACTGGCCAAAAATCATAGAAAGACACACATACACACACACTCACATGTCAATGCATTCACGCAATTCCATTCATCACCACACACGTGTACATAACTGGAGGAAAGAGACTGAACATGCTAGATCCAAACTGAAGAGTTACAGGATGTGTGTAGTTTGAAATCACAGCCACGTCTCTCCCACACCGAAACCCTTTCTATCATTTAGTAACATGTGACACACGTACCATGAGTTACAATAGACACTTGTCTATCAGATGGATATCATAACCTCCATATTCATACTAGGTCTCACCCACAAATCCATACGTCTCCATACAAGTACAAACATATGGGAGGAACAGCAATTCGTATGTCCAGATAGATGAGTTTAAGGAAGGTATCACCATACTTACGCATACAAACACAGAGAAAGACGCACACAGACACATATATCCATGCCTACAGCGAGCTCAACACAACAACCAGCCCAATCATGGCAAAGAAAATGTGTGACAGAACCCTCATGGCTCAAGACTGACAAAAAAAATCATCATTAACATGTGTTCCAAGTAACAAACTCCTCACATCAAAATCATATCATTTAACTCTACAGACCTCTCTGCCATTCAGTATCGTTGGTAATATTTACAAAGCTGTTTAGATGATCAGCACCACCTCTATCCCTCGCCACAAGCCTTTTCTGCTGTTCAGTAATATTTGCCCCACGTACCACGAGTATCAGTAGGCACATGGTTATCAGACAAATTTCATAACTCCCATACTCATACTAGGTCTCACACACTAATCCACACGTCACCACACACAAGTACACAAAAACAACCATCAGACAGACGTTAGAGTGTGTGCAAAGGATGACATGTTTTTGCCATACACCTCAGTACCTATCCCATACGGATTATTCATTACACCCAATTAATTACATGTTCCATCAACACATAGGTAGCCAGTCATTGTGAAATCTCAAAGTCGAGTACAATCCTATCGTAATAGATAACACCCACATAGAAAGACACACATACACACACTCACATGTCCATGCATACACACAGTTACCATACATCACCACACACATACATGTTCTCGTATTTGGAGAAAAAAGAACTGAATACCCTAAGTCGAGACTGAATAGTTACAGGATGTGCGAAATGGTACATTTCTTTTCCACAAACCTCGGTGCTCATCACACCCAACTGATTACATCTACATAGGTGGCCACTGAAGGAGAAATCTCAAGTAGACTCCTACCATCATAATTACGCACATAACCACACAGGAACACGTAAACACACATATGTCCATGTATATACCACAATTTCATAAGTTACCACATACATACAAGTAACTGCAGGAAAGGGACCCGACACACGACGTCCACACTGAGGTGTTACATGATAGGCAGACGATAGCATGTCTTTACAATACACCTCAGTGCTCACAACACTTACCTGATAATTAATGTGCCAACAGTATAGCTGGCGGCTGGAACTAAACACATAGGAATGTTTGGTGAAAAGTCATTTGTTAATAGTAGCTCAGCAAAGAGAAATTATGGGTCAACCTGACCAGGCGGGCGCGGCGAGATTGGGCCTCCCTTCCCCACTGCGGATAGAAATAACGCAATACGCCGGTCTCAAAGCGCGGACCGCTATGGTTTACCGGAGTTTCCCGAGCGGTAACTATTATCGGTATCCGCAATTTTGGTACCGGACTGAAGACCGGAATTTCATTTCGCTCGAAAGTGGTTATATGCAACAGTATACTGACCTACAAAAACATGATGTACGCGTCCGCTGTGAGGAAGGGAGGCCCCGTAGCACTTGCGGAAAGATCAGCGTTGCTCGCAGGTGTCGTGGACGCGTTATCACCAGTCGTTTCAGACGGTGATTTCCTGGCGGTAGGAGGCGACTTCCCGTCCTCTCGACTCTGCGATTGTATGCTGCCTGGTTTACGCTTTGTGCGAGGTATCTTGTTTGGTTTCTTCTTGGTGATGTTAGACTGCGTCTTGGTAGTCTTCTCTTTGTTGCTTCCTGTGACTTGGACTTGTTGCGGTGGCTGTTCTTGAGCAGTTGCTTGTGAATATTCAGGCGGGCTCGTTTTTGGATGGGTGGTTGAGTTTGGCTGGGGGGCAACTTTTCCTTCTCCGTCGCTAGTCCCCCTTGCCTGTCTCGGGCCCTCTTGTAAGATATGCAGCCTTTGTAGCTGGCAACATGGCCAGCTCCACAGTTTGAACATTTAGCAGCATCTTTTCCTTTCTGCGATTTGCACTGGTTGTAATCATGTTGTCGTGCGCACTTCACGCAGACGGGAGGCATTTTACCGTTCCTCGCCTGGTGTCCAAAACGCTGGAAATTGAAACATTGCGTTGGGCCAGCAGTTGACGGAAGTTTCTCTACCTGCTCTTCGATGTGGCAGATCTTGTCCACTCCAAATATTGCTCTGTCTATCGGGATATCTGCCAGTACCAAGAGGAACGGAGGCATCGATATGTTGCCTGGGTGGCGGAGTTTGGCTACAGTCTGCACGGTAAACCCATCCCAGTGAGCTCGTCTTTTAAGTCTTCTGTTGGCAGCGTTCTAGGAATGCCCCTGAATACCACTTTCAAAAGTGTCACCGCTCCAAAAGGGAAAGTATAATATGGGGTCCCCCTTTCCTGCGGCAGCTGTGTAATCTTCTACTGGAATTCTTCACGGGTCTTCTGCCGGATAAGATCTTTTAAACACGACGTTTCGGCAGTCACCTCCGCTGCCTTCATCTGGTGAGCTGTCATCGCGAATTAGCTGCCGCGACGGTTCGGCACCGAATCTTCTACTGTCGAGAAGGTAAACTTAATTTTTTCGCCAACGGCAGACAAGGCAGCAAATGAGCTCTTCACAACTGCATCTACTTCATCATATAGGATCATGGAATTTTCCTCAAATTGGACTACGATTGGCGGGATGTGGGGCGATCTAGTTTCCAATGGTGTTGGTATAGTTTCTGTCGGTGGTGGATCAGACTATCACTATCAGCAAACAGTGCCCGCATACGCGAGCACTAAGTTGTTAGCGTTAGCAGATCTCAGTGCACACGTACAAGGACGCCGAGTTTGCGCACAAATGGCACCAGTTGGTAGCCGCAGCATGCCGCGTATTAAGCCAGCGCTCTCGGCCCAGCAGAGCGAGCGGGCCTTCCAGCTGAAGGTATAAAGGGGGTTCTATTGATCCTTGCGAAGCTCACGATGCAGCGGTGTGGGGTCCAACCGAACCCACCATCTTCAGCCATGGCTTGCCAAGTGTACTGGACATACCCATCACAAAAGACTCCACCACAATATTAATGTAACAATCAAAACTGTATTTTCCTCCGGCCATGTCCCTGTCATATTCTACCTGGCCACAAACATTCTGGCATGGAGGGAGCTATAACACCACAACCTGAGATGTATTGACTGGGACGTGTTCAAGGAACAACTTACCAGACGTATCTAAGAGGCCCCGAAACCGGCCACTACAGGCCCGGATGTGGCCATGCCTGACTTAGCCACGTGGATTAACGAGACTGTTGAAGTAGCTACACCTGCATCCAGAACGCCGCCAGCCCGCTCTATACAACTTCCACCTGACATCAAGGAGACAATCGCCCTCAAGAACTGAGGTACAAGAGAGTGGCAGGTCACCAGGGACCCCACAGCAAAGAGAGCTATAAACAGGATGTGGCGAGTGATAAAAGCAGACCTCGAACAACACCGCACACGAGAATGGTCCGCCAGAGTTGCGACCCTCGATACAGAAGACGGTTCTACGTGGAAGGCGACTAAGAGGCTAATGCACAGAAAGGAGGGGATCCCTCCTCTGATGATAGGGAATCAAGTAGTCTGTGAGACTGTGGTCAAAGTAGACGCACTAGCAGGGGCCTTCGAAGCAAGCTTTCGGCTCTTCGAAGTACCCCAAGATGTTGAACACATTCGACTTGTAGAAGACAGACTGCAGTGATTTCTAGTAGCTGAAAAGCAGGCAGACGACGTAGTAGAAGAAATTACGGAGGAAGAAGTCCTAACAGCACTCTCATACGTCAACCTCAAGAAAGCAGCTGGGCATGATGGAATTGGGGGTACCATGCTGAAAGATATGCCTCCTGCCGCCGTAACCTACATCACAGGGGCTTTTAACGAAATTCTGGGGAGAGGCCAATTCCCAAAAGTGTGAAAAGGCGCCAATATAGAACCGGTCCCTAAATCAGCCAAGGACAAGAGGTCTCCGAGTTCTTATAGACCTATTAGTCTACTGCGCGTAATCTCAAAGATCTTTGACAGGTTACATCTCAAAAGTTTTGGTAGGGTATTAGAGGATGGAAGAATCATTCCTGACTAGCAATTTGGATTTTGAAGAAAACATTCGGCACTTCTCAGAGTGGCTGAAGTCACCATGGGGGCCTTGGAGAAGAGGGAGTACTTTGGTACGGCGATCTTTGATGTGTCACGTGCCTTTGACTCAGTCTGTCACGCTGGCCTCCTATACAAGCTGCTGGTACAAGGCGTATTCATGACACACGTGATGCTCCTCAGGAACCACCTCTATGACAGGACCTTGCGCGTGATATTGGACGACGCAGAGCTGCAGTGCCACAGGTCTCAGTACTGGACTCTGTCACAACATCTACACCTCGAACCTCTCTAGGGTCGAGTCTGCCAAATATTCTGTCATCACCAGAAGCATCAGAGGCACGCACGGGGTGACCAAGCTTCAGCGGGCGTGCAACAATATAGAACACTGGGCGACCAAATGGCGGCTAGCATTCAATGCCACAAAGAGCCAAGCTCTCATAGTCAGCAGAAGGACCATTCCACACCTCCAACCCTTCAACCTGTTTGAAGAAAACACTGAGTGGACACCTTCTGTAAAGAACTTAGGCGTCACTATGAACAACAGGCTAACGTGGAAACCACACGTCAGGAACCTCCGTAATAAGGCTATGGGTAGAATGACTGTCTTATACCCCATTCTAAACCCCTCATCATCAGTTCCACCACATCTTGGGATACGCCTCTACATTGCCTTGATAAGGCCAATAATAGATTACGTTGCAGTAGTTTGGGGTAGTGATGCTGACTCACACATCAATTTACTACAAACTATACAAAATCGAGCCATCAGATACGTTCACAAAATGCCTCGGGAAACTCCAAAATACCGTCTACACGAAATCAGTGGACTACCGCGCCTCAAAGATTCCGCAAATTAGCTGCGAAATTTTACAAGGAATGCAGCGAATGAGGCAACCTGCTTATTGCCAACCTGGGTAACACAGACCATCTTAACAACAACTTAAGGTGGCCTCACAAACTTTTCCGTGAGTTATAAGCTCCCACAAACACTAGGATAAGACTATTTCGCTAATGACACTACCAATGAGGACAGCATTTTAAAATGGAAGGAGATGTATTTTATGCAAGAACATCTCCAAAACTCTGGGATAAAGACACCCAGGCAATTTATTCCATGCCATGCCAAGTCCCTGGCAGGACTCGATCAAATATTTAGGCATTCAAGTCGACAAAAGCTAACATGGGACGACCACATTCAAAATGCCTGTACATTAGCAAGGCATGCCTGTATTCTGTATTCCCTCCTCAAGGGGAACGACCTTACCATCGAAACTAAAATGTAGGATGGCGATGTTATATGGCTCTGAGCTGTTTAGTATGGTGACAGATACGAAACTGAAGAAACTCTTAATCGTTCGGAATAAGTACGTGAGAACTACCTTTGACACCCCTCGGAACATGAAAAACAGATAAATACATCACGACTTGGGAATACAGACTATCACAGACTACATTAAAGACAAATCGACTAACTTTTATCAAAAAGCTCACGTATCGCCACACATCATCCAGAACCTAGGACATGACCTATATGAAGTAAACTACAACCGACCTATACAGACACAAACCCGTAACTACAAATTTTGACCAAAAAAAGAAACACAACAATAACACAAAGTTAAAAATAAAATGTTATCTAAGAATACTAACTACTTGAAATTCAAACTGATAGATTATAAGGATATGAAGAGAGTTGTAAGGATTGGAAAAATGTCTCTAAGCCCTAATAACAATGGTATAAATCAGGGGTGGCCAACCCGAGGCCCGCGGGCCGCATGCCTTAAACATTTTTGCGGCCCGCAATATTCATCACAATTTTACAAAATATATTTATTTTATAATGGCCAAAGTAGTGAAAACCAATATATTAAAAAATTACATTATTCATGCAAACAAATATTCAGAAATAACTGTCGAAATTATGAGAAAAATTAACTTTGGTTTTAAAATATTTATCTTGCGAATATATTACAGATATTGCCTGTTTCATTTACGAGTTTACAGTTATGAGTTTGCACAATAATTAATTTATATTCTCTCCAAAAAAAATGTCTAAAGGGGGTCGAAATCTAATATGGGTATACATGATGTTATATGCGGCCCGCGGAGTTATGATTCATTTCCAAAGTGGGCAGCAAGTGATTTGGGTTGGCCACCTCTGGTCTAAAGCAAGTTTGTTGCCTTTCTCCAATTTTTTTAAAGTATACAAGTGTAGAGAATTGGAGAAGAAAGTGCTTAAGAATGAGGATACAAATAGATGGAGCCTCTTATTTGCAGATGATCAGGTAGTGGTAAGCAGGGGATGAAGAGAACTTAGCGTGCATGTTAAGGAAGTTAGTAGATGAATTTGATAAATGGGGATTAAAAATCAACACCTCAAAGACAGAATACCTGGCTGTTGGAAAGATGACATCACCTCTCAAAGTATCAGATAACTTAACGATAAGTGTGCGTGAAAAGTATAAATATTTAGGTAGCATTATTAGTAATAAGGGAACATATGAAGAAGAGGAGGTCTGCAATGCAAACACTAATTCCTCTTCTGAGGTCCACTAAGATTGGACTGAAAACAAACTCAATATGTACAGAGCCATAGTGGAACGAAATACCACATACAATGCAGAATGTTGGACAGTAACAGAAAGAAACTGAAAGAGGATAGAAGCAATGTAAATGTATTCCCTGCAAAAACCTTCCAGTGTTTCTAAATTGGAGCATGTGCGGAATGAAATAACAAAGGAGAACAATAGACAGTTGTGGAGACTGAAATGCAGGAAGCGACACGAGCCATTGGGAACCCGAAAAAAAAACAGCTTTTACTTCAGAACCCATTTAACTATGTGAAAGAATTTTCTTCCTGGAATTTGGTAACTAAGAATGAGAAAATGCTATACATTTGGTGCATGGAAGAGTAAGGTGACAAAGTTGTCCTCATTAACTAAAAAGATGTGTGGTTTTAGTTTCTATTGAAACCGTATACAAATGCAGCAGTTAAATTATGTAAAAACTTCACTTAAACTTAGTAATGAACACTGGGTAAAACGTAATAACAGTGAAAATTTTTATACTAATAGATTTTAAGTATTTAACTAGTCATCAGTTAGTGGTAATATTATTATTATTTTTAATAGGTGTATGAATCGTTACTCATATATAGTAACTAGTAACATATGTGTGCAGATTGCAGTAGAAATTTCTTGTGCTAATGGGTCTTTAAGTAACCACCCGGTTACATATTTTTATCAACTGTCGCTGTTAACTAGTTTTCGAGGAATTTTTAAATGATTCCTTTCCTTTGTCATGAGCAGAATTAGTTAGTTAGTGACAGTTGTTCTTGTCTTGTTGCAGCAGCAACTGGCTCTCGTCTTTACTCCGCGAAAATGAGCACAACCAGCTTAAAGGTTTAGACTTCGACAGCGACCTGACCAAGAACCCCAAGTGGAACTGCTCCAGATGCCACACCGACTTGCCCAGACTGCGCAAAGGAAAAGTCGGATCACAGGTAATGAGAACAGTGCCCATTTGCCAAGGCTTGCTTTGCCATGTTGGAACCAGACCCACCTGATTCAGCATAAACCTGAAGTGTTCCCTATGTTAGGAAAGCGACTTTTCGACCTTACTGTGGCCTTTCACGACCAGTTATTAATTTTCAAATAATATTAAGTATAAAAATATCAGGTGCGCGCCAGAGATTAGAGTGTACCCTATTCTGAGGGAAGCGGCATCCAGATCTCAAAGTATTATTATTTAAACATGAATTATTGAACAACTAGAATTGTTAATCAAGTCAAGTGACACATTTTATGACTGGATGGGGTCTATTGAAAACAAGGTTCAAAATCTGACTTTACGATTTACTTATGCACTTAAATTGTTTACTTGACAAAATTTTACAAAGCTTAAATTTTCTTTTTATAACACAAGGGTACATAATTTTCTCGGTGGAGCAAGAGAGTCTGTCTCGGGGCCATTACTAGGGTAAAACGACGATGTTACAAAAGTTCTTTTTACTGAATAGTGATTACCGTGCAGGCTAATCTAATTTGTGCAGTCGGTGGGTTGACCAGCTCTCTGTGACCGGCCGGCTGCCTGCCTTATGTCACTCCCGTGGTCAGCTGGGCTGCCGATCTACCCTCTCGGTAGGTAAATCACAAGTCCCCTTTTCTCGTCCACGCTCTCCGAAGCAGACTCGCTTTTCGCCGCTCTTGATGCAGTCCGTATTAGGAGGGGAGCTCTTCCCGCTGATTGGCTCGAGACATGCAACAAACCGCCCTTAGTTATAAATATTATTAAAAATTGCCTCCATTGGTTGTACTCCTTGCTTCGCCTCACCCTTCATTCTCGGATACAGATTTCGTTTATATTATTATTTTTATTTGTTTGCTGAAAACAGTCCAGGCATACCACTCCATCTTGAGCTGTGGCCATTGTCATGGGACTGTTATGCCATAACTAAGATTTAATGGACCCCACTCAGGGGCTGACGTCAAACGGAGCCTTCTCCCAGCCGCACACACACACAAGAAAAATAACACGCACACATGTGTTTCACTTTCTGGCTCCCGGAACATTACAAGCTGTAGGTCCGTTTCTGTACTGTCAACCTGCCTATAAGCCTGTAGTATATAATTTCAATCAGGTGGTATAGGACATAGCAACATAACCAAAATACACGGCTCCACATACGATGAGCTGATGGAAGTTAGTGTCTGATTTCGTTTTCCATGTACTCCTCACTTGTGTATTCCTGGCTCGTGCACTGAAAGAAATTAGAAGTAATGAAATTTAAGAATTCCACGACGTATTTGTGAGAGAATTTGAGAGGAATGTCACTGGAATGCTGGAGAAATGTGGGAAGTGTACGATTAGAAAAGCAATGAGTTTGTGAAATTGTTTGTTACAAAAATTTATTCTTCTAACACATTTCCAGCATGAATACTCGCTTCAGACTTTGCTTAAACAATGTAAAATATCTGAACTGCATAAAATTAAATGACAGGTGAGAGGAACAGTATAAGAATAATCATGTTACGTCTTGTATAAACTAGTGCGTGAATATCGCTGTCGTGGAATGTGTGAGAGATTTTTGCGGTATGAAGATCTGTACAGTCAGTTTGGCTGTGTCGTTGGCATTGTCTGTATTTAACAGTTGTAAAATAATAAGAAATAATACATTAAACGGTTAATGAACAGTAACAACACGGAACATTGGAGTCAGAAGAGGTAACGTTTGTGCTTGAAACTACTGAAACATTTACAGGAATTAGTTTGATGCGTAATTATCGGTGTGAATATCGAGAAACCGTTTACGGCAACTACGCAATGAGGAAGTAAAACCTGGTCTTGCAAATTAGTAGCTATCAATCGTCGAAAGTAAATCAGAAAAGCTTGCTCTGTTGGAAGCAGCAATATAGAAGAAGGGAGAAGAACCAGAATCGTTCGACTTTATTGATATTTAGGGTACAGGTAGCGGGTACTAATAAAACTGACGAACCAAGTCTTATACAAAATGCAGTATCTTATGAGTATGAAAAATGACATGCAAGAATTGAAATCTAGTATTGAAGACTGGGTGTAAGCGTTTGGAATAAACAATACTAGCCTTTCCCAACCAAATATCAACCTCTCCTTCACGTGGTGCACCCTGTTTGCACGGACGAGGCTCTGGTGACTGAAAGATTCCCGGTATAAGGATTCACTCACTGCTTGCTAACGGCCTCCGAAAGGAGGGCGGAAGAGCGGGGATACCCTCTTGCGCTTGGGGTTGGAAACGGCCCTTAAAGGCGGATGAATCAGAAGTGATCAGCGGGATGGGGATGCAGAAGACAATGGGAAACCACTGCATTAACCCTTTGACTGCTGTAGACGTGTTAACGCGCGTGGCTACTACTGCGGCCAGGTGCTCCAGACGTGTATACACGCGCCGCCTTGCCACCCTGTCTGTGCTCCAGACGTGTATACACGTGCCGCCTAGCCGCCCTGTCTGTGCTCCAGACGTGTATACACGCGCCGCCTAGCCGCCCTGTCTGTGCTCCAGACGTGTTAACGCGCTAGCCTCTTAGCGGCCTGGCTACGAAGCCATATTTCCACCCAGGGTGGTTAGTTATTTTCCTCATTCGGCCCTTGAGCGTTGGCAGCTGCGATCTAATTTGTGTTGCTATTTTCCTTTTAGTTTTCGCTGAGAAAATGGCATACAGTCATTATTTTTTTTAACTGCTTAACGTCTCTTAACAGCGAGGTCTTTAGAGATGGTAAAGAATGGAGGGCAAGGAATGGGAAGGAATTCGGCTATGGCCTTTTGAAGGAAGCATCCCGGCATTCACCTGGAGTGATTTGGGGAAACCATGGAAAACCCAAATCTGGATGCCTGGACGGGGATTCGAACCATCGTCCTCCCGAATACGCCGTCGTGTTTGTACCGCGGAAGAAATAGGTGCAATGCACCCTCCGCCAAACACTTTTAGTGAATCGCGGAGTAATAGTAATAATAAATCATGGAGATTCTTACTAAAGCGACAGTGAATATGATCACTTTGATATGGATGACAGTGTCTAGATGTAATTTTCCTAAGCTGTGTACATCAGCTAGTGGTAAATGACCATTTTTCAGAGTTTGAAGCTACAGATTGTGCGAGCGAAATGTGTGGAAAAAGAGAATGCTTTAGTGACGCTTTTGACAGCTTGTGCGTTTCGATGAAGCTGCAGGACACAAGTGGGGATTAAGTTAACTTTCCAGCAGTTTGTCATTTTTCCTGAAATTTCTAACGGAATATCACATGATATCTATTGCTGATGAGACCAACAGATACGCGAGAATCAATTCACACTATATTTTCACTATGTAGTGGTTTAAAAAGTTCTTTTTCACATTCTCGAACACTGCATTTTAAATGCTCACGCTCTTCACCGAATAGTAACCGGACGAAAAATGCCAGTTGCAGAGTTTCGTCTGTTGCATCCATAAATTTAAATTTCGTGAGGTATTTTTCAGGATTTCCTGACAAACCCCCCCCCCCCGTCTTGTAAGATCAGGTCCGTGAGACGCCCCCCCCCCTAGAAATTGCCATCGCAAATTTTTGAGACCTTTTTTTTAGGTCGCAACCTTCCAAAGCTGCAGTTTTCGAGGAAATACATCGACGTCATTTGTAGACTTTTTTTTAACTCTACAGTCCAAAAAATTTCACCCTCGTACCTATTGTTCTATTGATTTCTTCTAAGTCACCGGACCTGAGCCAATACATCGCCCCTCTCTTTCTGACTTTCAAATCTAAGGGCCAGATATCCGCAGCTACAATCAATCCATCAGTTGAAACCGTCTTGTATGCAACAGTTAACCTAAGAAGTATTCCTCAATATAGCTTATTGCCTCTTTAGACTTAACTTTCCGCATTTCAGTAGCCCATACACTAGCCGCATACCCTACTATAGAGCATAGGATACAGTTATGATATATCCTTATTACATTCATCGCGATGTTGAATCTTCAATTGCCCATGTTGATTATCTAGTTCGTAACTATTTTCGCCCTGGTGACTACTTCTAGAAGATGATCACTAAATAAGGACAGCAAACTAGCCCCTTCCACAGGAGTCAAGAAATATACATCGCTCGTACGCCCCATTATACAATATGCAAGTCCTGTGTGGGCATACACCAGTGACAAGATAATCAGAAATCTGCAGATCATTCAAAATACGGCCTTAAAGAGAGCCCTCCATCTCTAGTGCCGGTTCCGCACAGATGCACTCCATGCGGTCGCCGGCTTACCTAAATTGAAGGACAGATTCCGTCAGCTGGTGGAAATATTTTATAATAATGTTATGCAATGTAACAGCACGGCAGTCAAATCGATTTGTTGCTATGACCATAGTGATAATAGACATAGAAGACGGCAAAGTCTCTTAAGAAATTGACACGAATAAACAAGACACAGCGCAGTAAAGGACTATAACATCCTCATTACATGGGAGGCAATGTCTGGGGACAAAAACTCCACCCCCCTCCCCACATGCCTCTAACCTAAGGCAGTGACGGTGCCATGTGTGACTACACCTGAAATAGTCACGTGAACATCGTCACTGGTCGTTGTCGCAGTGGCAGAGCGTTGAATGACCTGATGAATACCTTCTTCGTCGCTTTACAGGGGAATAGCTTCTTGACACCTGTACTGCGAGACGGAGAGAAGATGGTGGTGGCTAATATATACTCTGGGGGACATTCAAGTGGGCATCCATGGGTCTACCATGAGGGCCAATAAGTATCGTACATTGGTTGCAAACCACGTTAACGACCATGTTTCCTAACGTCAGTGGCATTTTTGAACACGATAATGCGCCCATGTGACACTCCAGGTGTGTGGTGGAGTTGTTCGAGGAACACACTGTTCACTTGCAGTTGATGTGCTGCCCCTTCAACTCGCCAGATCTGAACCCAATCAAACGCATCTGGGATGTTATAGAACGTGGCGTCAGAGCTCATCGCCTCCCTCTCCGGAATTTACGAGAATTAGGTGAATTGTAAGTGCAGATGTGGTGCCAACAACCTCTCTAGCGACCTACAAAGGCCTCATGCTTCCATGCCAAAACGTATCGCCACTGTTATTACTTCCAAAGGTGGTCATACCGGCTATTAGATTGGTGGTCATGATATTCCGTCTTAATAGTGTATTGTTCGTAAGCTAGATTAAATACTTTTTGACAGGTTACACCACCGGCTCTCTGCAATCCCCTGCTACCCAACCCGCAAGCTGTGAGAGTTTGATGCCCTCGCATGTACACCCGAGGTCGCATGGTATATAGAATTTACGTTCTTGTACTGTAATCGTCTTTGCTCTAAAATAGCTGATTGTTAATAACTCATTTCCATACAATAATTGATTTAAGTATTATTATGTAATTTTTATACAATAATATATATAATTAAAATAATAATATAAGTTTTTTTATTACATTATTTGCTATTCGAACACGGTGAGGAAATCTATACTACTATGAATCTGTAAGCTAGCTATATGTTATTTTAATGGGAGCTGCACAAAAACTATCACAGCAATATGAACGGGGTTTTCAAATTTTTAGAACTAATAGAGCGAGTCAAATTCTGTGAAAGTAGCTTACTACCTATATGTACCATGGGAAGGATCAAGCAATTAAAAACCTTTATATATGGGAAATTGTGGGCCACGGATCATTATGTACTTTGATACACTCACTCCTTTCGCAAAAATCTGACAAAACTTAGGATTCTGTTTTATTTATTTATTTTTTGCTTTTTTTATTCAGTTTTCTGTACCGCAGTTCTCTAAAATAAACGGAATACGTGAATCAAACGTAATCACCATTTACTTACATCGTAACAGTTCAGTTGCGATGCTAAATGTGTTAGATTACTAATGTGGTTGATATGTATTTTCTCCGGTAGACAGTTAAGCAGTTTGTCTCTGGTACAATATGACTTAACGCTGTACACTTCTTCCTTACATATCATTATGGATACGAAATTCAGTTTTTTTTCTCAAAGAAAGATGTCTGAGAAACAGCTATCAGGTTTTACGTAGTTTTTCCATAATAAATTCTGCAGAACTGCCCATATTTCTACGGACTTTACTCGACTAATTTATACTAGTGATCGCCGAGGGGTCGAAATTCGACCGTAATTCACTAAGTTATTTAGTTTCTTTCATGAAAGAGTAATAATCATTATTTAAATTTGCTCTGATGTGTTTGTTGTTTGTTTGGCTTAATTCCCTGCAATACCTATAACATAAAAACGATACACTTCATGCGTGACTGTATCCTAAATTTTAGTTTCTGAGCTAATCATAGCAAATGATGAAATATATTTATCGATGGTTCATTTGAATTTAGTTCATTAAACAATGATTTAAAATATTTATTTTGGCTTAAGGCCAGAAAACTGCTTTAGCTTTATGACAACATGAAGTAAATTCAGTCCTTTCACCTGCAGTGACTTATGATTTCAAATGTTTTGCTTTGCGAAACTTACATTGTAAATTCGAAACTATAAAATTTCGTGGATTGATATTTATTACGCATTTAAATGAATCCATCAAAATGTTCCATATCGAGGCACAATGGAAGTAGATGCATATCTGAATGGAACAAAAAATCCTAAAGAAATTACTGAAATTCAAAAATCAAAAGACCTTAACCAAAGTTTAACCTTTTAAATAATAAAAAGACCATACATTGCTTTTCGAAGTGTTCCTTTTATAACATCAAAGATTAATCTCTACTTTATGAGGGTCAGTAACCACAGAGTATTTCAATACTGGGAATACATGTGAGAACGTTGGCTCCGACCCTATTTCACGCGCAAACACGTTCGCGAATTAATTTTTTATTTTTATAATATATTTGTAACACGTATTAAACATGCTTATTATATTCTTTTTCCTTACTGTTGACCAAGATCACAGACAGTGGCAGAAATGCTAAATGTCGATGCCTCTAATATATATATAATTATAAAAAAAATTAATGTAAACTGCGAATGTTATATTTCATTTCATTTAATGTATTTGTAATACATATTATATATAGATTTTAGCTTTCTGCACTTCTTCTCCATATAAACTTTAACTATCCAAATTTCACACTCCTCCTTTTGCGCAATATTCTTAAAAAGGGATCCGAAGTTTTCGCTTAGTGTATTAATATTTAGATTTTGTGGCTCTCATGTGCAAATATTCTTAAATAATATCTCCCAGGGAACGTATGTACAGATTTTTTCTGCTGTTCAAACCACAGGCAGTAAAATAAACGGTTGTTTCTTTAAATTAACTTCATAATCCTGAATTTCTAATGTTTATCTTCGCACGCACTATTGAGTTAATAACAATATCCAACCAAAGAAATTAAAAGTTAACTAGGAAACTAACATCTTACGGTACACCTCATAAATTATAAAACTAGATCCATTATGCCTTATGCTGTAACATGGCGTATCAATTGTCATTCTGGTCCAGGCATCATTTTAACTCAACGACAAATGTGGCTTCTGTCACATACTCATTAATACATTCACTGTCGAAATTTGACCTGCTGGAGATACTTATATAACATCAATAACCATAACTTGCTTAGTGCTTCACTGGACATTGCAAGTGGTACCTAGCTGTAATCGATACACCCTATAACCTCAAATACCTTAACGCTGCACTACAGATTGTAATTGATACCCCGCGCCGGCTACCAGTTTGTAAACGATACCCCAACCAAGCAACAAGTTTGTAATGGATATAATCGAGCAGGTATTCGGGCAAGCGACCTAGAGCCAGTTCGCAGTCATGCCTCATATAGTTTTAAATGATAACCCGTTCAGTTACAACCAGCAAGTTTTTATTTATAGTGATTAATTCGTTTTATTCTAACTATTAATTAAACATATAATTCTATAATTTCCAGTAATTAATCCGATTTACTATGGTATTACTTTTTCGTGTTCGGTCATCCATAAGCGTTTTTCCCATTGTTGGACAACAGAAATGACCGATTGTAACTGTTATTCTAGTTTTTACTAACGTTCAATTACACCGCGCGAGTTTGCATTTCTAGTGATTTATCCGTTTTATTATGATGTTAAAATGAATATTAAAATATTTTTGTTTTAAATATTTACTAAACGCTATATCTATTACAAAAAATCCTCAACTAAATTCATTACTAATTCATCTAATTAAATTAGCATAGTCATATTACAATTAAAAAGTCATTTTGTGTCGTAAAGATGTTCCCCCATGTTAAATTATTTTTAAACTCATTTCTGGCCTTTTACCGCATACTTTAATCAATATTGCAACAACCATTTGAATTTGGTGGGTTAGCAATGAAGTTTTAGATCGGTCTTCCGGAGGACCGAGGTACATTTCGCGACAATTAAGATTTTCCGAAACCACTGTAAGGAAATGTCGCAGTGGTTCCCTTTGTAAAGGCACACTTCGTTAGCTATAGTCAACAATATCTTAAGACCCTACAAATAATGAAGAACATTATAATGCGTCCGTGCCTTGGGCTCCTTTAGTTTTTCCTTTGCTCAGTAAGATTACCGCTTTATGCTTGGAGGCCAGGAGACAGACTTTGTGAGAATATTCGTATCATAGTAAAGTTATATACTACCTGTTATTTAAAATGAATGGAATTAAAAATAATTATAACAACACCAACTGGACTACAGCGCATGTATTTTCAATGAGTTATTGAAATTCGTTTTCATCTCGCGTAGTTCTAAAGTACAATATATGTTATGGGTATAGCAACATTCCTAACTGTCATGATATAACACTCTGACCAATTTGTATAATTAGCTATGTATTGGTAATTTCATTTTAATGTCTCAATTTTATTCCACAGTAGTGATTAAATCACATGGCATTTACTTTAAATTACTATAAAAGCGTGTCACATCATTATAGATGATTTAGTGCCAGAGCGACTCAGTGGTTAATCGTCTGACTGCAGATAGATAGGTCCCCGGTTCGAATTCTTGTGTCGGTGGTGCATTTCCATAGCCCCGTAACCAGACAATCACGTGCATGGTTAGTTTCCAACTATAAACTGTAGGTGCCTTTAAGTAAGATAAGAAAGGAAGGAACTAGCCTCCCTATCACCAATACAACTCTATCTCCTTCGGGAAGGTTTCAACCATGAATATACCAGAAACCTCAACCTCACTTTTAATTGTGCGTGCAAACAGTGAGTGGCTGTTTAGAAAATACAAGTTATTGTGGATTCTCAGTAGCCGACTCACTGGGCTAAGACGAAAAAACCAATGGCATTAAAATTAAGTATTTCGATTTTAGTGAATTATGAATGAAACAAAATGCAAGAATTTGCTGCTTCTACTAACAGGAAGTGCTGTTTGTTGAACAGAAAATTAGAGCTAAATATTAATCTTGAAGACAGATTATTGTTAAAATTCTTATAGGAGAAACCGCGAGATTTCTAAATGCTAAAGAACGGTTTGCCCAGAAAATTCAGTCATCAGAGGTCGATATCCAGCAGGTTTCGTAACGTTTTCCAGAATCACTCGAGACGACTGCTGAAATATTTCCAGTGCATTACATTCGTCCACGTTTCAGAGTTCAGAGTTACTTTTTGTATGCCAGTCTAAACATCGAGGCTGGTCGGTGAGTTTTTAACGTTCGGGACTATTTTCATCGAAAACGTGCATCTGGTGTGGAAAGCTAAGAGGATCATAGAATACAGAGCTTGGTGGGTGAGCAGTAACGTTCGGATATAACTTCCACGAGAATATCCAGCACTATCTTACAGTCAGGTTTCCTTTCGTATCCCAAAAATAGTAGAGGCGAGTGCTAGCATCATTCCAGTGTATTAATTCTTCCTCCTTTCAGAGTTATTTTCTATATGGCGATCTAAATATTGAGCTTGATGGGGAATTTTTTGACGTTCGGGACTGTCATTCAGGAGGTGGAGGGTTCGATTCCCGTTCTGGCTGTTCTTTAGTATCTCCCCCCAGGGGTCTGGGCCTCCCGACGGGGAGACCCAGATACGGGTCTGGCACACCCGGGGTCCCGAGCCCCCCCCCCAGGCGTTTTTTGTTGTATCCTTATAGGTACAATGTAGAGCGCCCGGGGAAATTTTCTCCCTCTGGGACGATGCTGTGGGTTGATTGAGCTGGAGGTGTCTGTAATAAGCATTATCTGAATTGTGATGACTGGCAAACTTTGAAAACCGCTAGTCTTGGTCTTGTACCTGTTGCGTCTACCAAGAGAGGGGATATTGCTGGGCATCGGAATTGGGTCCTTGTAGAGGGCGGTTGAAGGGGGGGATCCGGACCGCCCCCGCCGCCCCCGGGACTTATGTCTGGTGTCTAAAGTCCCGTTGCCCCCCGGCTTGAGGCTGGGGGTTCAGGAGGGGCCGCGCCCCCTGCTGGACGGAAGGCTTGTGGGTAGTCAAGCTGCAAATAAGGCGCACTACGGTGCTGGCCGCAGCTCAAGTGCAACGAGAAACCTAGCCCTGACTGCTCCGGTGCTGGGGGTGTCCTGGTGAACGAAGACCAAGCACCCCAGGGGTTTAGTGCACCCCTGCTGTCAGCGTCGCATAGTCCCCGGAGTCGAATCAGGGGGCCAGTACTACGGTTCTGGGAGCTGCCCCTGGTTGTTGCTATTGCCTCTGGGGTCAGCCCCGGGGGTTCAGGGTTGCAACCCTGCTGGTGGAAGCATGTCTCTATGTTGCCATAGTAGGTTCACTACATAAGTGTGAACCAGTAGCGTATTGGCTCGCCAGGGGTGGGGCAACATACACCCTGTGAACGCTGTAGGGACCCTTGGGCCTCTGCAGCGGGATCGCGCGGCTCCCGGTCGCTACGGCTTCCGCCCGCCCCGCGGGGTTAGGGTGGGGCCGGGGGCGCAGTGGAAGATTTCACAGTGAGGCTTCAGCTATACGGCCAGGCTTTGGAAGGGTCTTCGGCCTGGTGCGTGGCGGGCGCCGCCGCCACGTTGGTCCCCCGTGGGCACCCATCAGGGGTGGCTAAAGGCGCCTTGTCTCACCGTCCCTGCTGTTATGGCGGGTAATTGGGAAGAGCCCAATTCCGCGGCGGGGGTGGCTGCTTAGGTGGCGGATGGATCGGTAGAAGTTGGTGAGGCAGGATGAGCTCAGCTCGAGTATGTCCGATGACCCAATTTCGAGTCTAATGAAGGCGCCGCACGGCTCACTCCTGGGCTGTGGCTACAAAACGTTGTTCATTAGTATCTGTTGTATTTGTACTTTGAACACAAATAGCCGTTTATCGGCTGGAGTAACTCCGAAAATTTCGACACTGCAAAACACGTTTAGTGGTGTTTGTGTGAGCAGGAAGGGATGAATTTTTATTCGTAGCAATTTGACACAATTTTTAGTGTATTTTTGGCAGGGAGTTCTCGAATAGTTAATCATATTCAAAAGTAACAAAATTTCGATTTTACAGGAGCTCCGCCTATGTCGTGACTGCCAAGCCTACTGTATTGCGCTTCGGCATGGGCAGAGTGGCCCTTAAGTACTTTTGTTGTTGTAAATAGATGATCTGATCTTCACTCTTCAGTTAGCAGACTGTCAAACGCGTGAAAATTATCTCACTTTACATTACGATCGCAATGCAAGAATTCACCGAAGATAGCGTCCACTAAGTTGTAGATGCTGTTATATCATTTGTGACAGCATACGAGTCAGTTCCGAAAGTCTAAAAGGATCTCATGTACAACCCCCACACTGAAGAACGCGAAGTGGGCAGTTCTTTTCCCAACACAAGGCGGTACAGAGCATAGTTATTAAGAAAATAGAAGAATGCATACTTCCCGCAGAAACAGCTGTTACAGGTGCATATCGTAGGGAATTGGTACATCTCTAAATTTTTTACTAACTGTACCATTCAAAAATGAGATAGAAAAGTCGTCTAGCACAAACTCTGAAAGTTTCTATCTTTAGCACTTACATAAAATTGGTAATATGTGCATATACTCACACCATGGTCAAGGACCACAACTAACGACAGAAATTCCTCTATTTCAAGAGTTAGTGGTCAGGTCCTCATTTTATTCCTTTTTTCCGCATATTGTGACAAGGTATACAGCGGTCATTCGCCTGGACTGATTTCAAGAAACTGTGGGGAAAAAACTGGAATCTGGATGGTTGGACGGGGATTCGAAGATGCATCTCACTGAAGGTGAGGCTCGGTTATTACCGCTAGCCCACCAGCCTCGGTACCCGATCATCCAAAGCCCTCCCTCCTTTAACACACACTATGGCCACAGAACTAGATGTCGCATAATCAGCAAATCCGTGTTAGAAATGTTCCGCGTTCAATTAAACCAATTTGTTGTATATATTTTACACCTCTGCTCTCAGAGCACATGGATGAGTTGTGGAAAATATGGTTCTCCATACACAGGATTCACCCAGATTATCCTTCCATCACACTTTACTCTCTTCAGACATGGTCAGTCAGATACTGTTAATGTATCAGGTGAGCGATGGTGATTCGAAACGTTTGACGGTTTATCGTCTAATCCCGAATTTGATCTTGTAGTGCTAGAAAAAAAAGGGGCAAAGAACCAGAATTACACTGACTTATGAAGAATGTAACGTGCTCATCCAAGTATTAGATGTAGTGTCCGACTTATTCAACACCGCCTGCGCTCAGACCGCAAGCCACTCGGCGAGCTCACCGTGAATCAAATAAATAATTTTTTTCTCTATCAAATTAAATAATTACTTTATTTCGACATTGTTGAACGCGCAACACTCACAACCTGATCGCTGAACACGCTGCCCCCGACTGGATCACCAATTCTGACCACTTTTTGTCTGGCAGGGTTGATTCAATACAACATAATACAGTGCCCACTGCGAACTGACTTCCCTGCACGCGCCCGCTGCTCGCGCTCTGTTCGACCATGCCTTAATGCTGGGCCTTTTTAATGTATAAATATGCACTGTGCTACCGAGTTTAAGCATAACTCACTCGTCTTGCTGTGTTCGTAGACGCATCTACTGCCGAGTACTTTTCGCTGTGCTCGCGAATGCGAGTACTGTCTAGCACCTTTTGCGAAGTAGAGAGTAAGGATAGCCAGCTTTCTCTTCTTTGTTGATCCCTCACACTCTCCCTCCCGAGGCTGATAGGGTTAAACCGCCACACGGCCCACTCCCTGAGTGGAACCCCCTGGGGTGAGCTTAGAGTTGTCTCTGGTACTGGCTAACCTAGCGGTGAAAACTAAGTACAAGAGCAACACTCCCGCTAGTACACCACCGATAGAATACTCCTGCACAGGGATATGTTGACAGCGGCTAGGGTTCGTCGCATTCTTGTGTTGAACAACGCTACAGATACTCCACGTTCACCTTCGGCAGAAGAAACTGAAGTAACGTCTAGTTACAGAGGCCAATAGAATTATAACAACTCCAATGAAGACTAAGCAGACACAGATGTCGGAAAGCGCAGTGCAGCTTGCTTTTCCTCTAGCAAAACCTATGTGAAGAAGACGGGTAAAGCCTCTAAGAAGAAACGGACCGCACGGGTTGTGAAGACACCAGCCAAAAAGAACAAGGACACAACAACTCCCACGGCAGACGCTTCTGGACCAGCAACTTCAACTTATCGGTTCTTTACCGCGAAAACTGCTGTTTTCTCAGAGCAATCGGCTTCATATTCAGAGGCGCTACATTACCGCATGCAACATACCAAATAGCCAACAACCAAGACACCGCTCTCAACTCACCAAGAAAAAACTATTGAAACAGCCAACAAATTTCAGACGCTGCAGAGTGAACCATCTCAAAATGACTCTACTGTTACTGAACGGGTAGCGGAACGGCGATCGGCACATATTCCACCGATATTCGTTCAGATTAACGAAAACTACAAGATACTTCATGACAAAGTCGACGCCGTCAGGAAGAGCCATTTCTCCGCCAAGACTGCGGGCGGCGACAAGATTAATTTCACATTTACCACTACTGAGGACTACATGGCAGCTACGGGGATGTTTCAGGAAAGAGGAACGCCATACTATACTTTCCCAACAGGGTTGGTCCCAAATTTGGAAGTGGTATTCAGGGGCATTCCTCATTCCTCATTCCTCGCCAATTGAGGTATCTGAAGGACGAATATATAGGGATGGGCTCCTCCATAAAGACAGTGACCCAACTTAAGCGTACTGCCAGTAACGTGCCAATGAAAATGTCCCTCGTGGTTCTGGCCGACATACTAGAAAACAGAACAATCTTCGGTGTTGACAGGATATGTCACCTGAAAGTGCATGCCGAGAACCTTCGACCTTCCCAATGTTTCAACTGTCAGCGTTTTGGACATATAGCAATGATCTGAAAAATACCTCCTGTTTGTGTTAAGTGTGCCGGGAAGCAAGATATTAACCAGTGTACCTCACAAAAGGGAGAAGACGCAGCCAAATGCTCCAAGTGCGTTGGGCGGCACGTGGCAAGCTATAAAGGCTGATCAGCCTTTAAAAGGGCCCGGGACCGGCAAAGAATGTTATTGACAGAGAAGGAAAATTTACCTCCAAGCCGTAACCAAACCCAAAAAGGAAACCCGCTAGGCATCACGCCAGCAGCACAGCAGGAACCAGAACAAATCCCAGAAGGTTCCGAGACGATCAGCAACAATACCCAATTAAAGGCTGAGTCACAGCCCTGACAGCGCATCAAGAAGTTCAACAGAAGAAAAAGAAAACAAGAAAATCAGCAACCTCAGAGACACGACGACGCAAAAACGCTGGCTGCAAACGACGACAATCCTGCTGACACACCCTCGAACTGCACTTGTAGCACTGCTGCAACTCCAGCTGATGGAATACTCACAGAACAACCTAAAACCACCAAGCAAAGAAGAACTGCAAGAACCAAATAAAGACTCTTCAAACGGCAACTTTGATAGTCTCATCTGCATGTTAGAGTCCATCATGAAAACTATGTGCACCCCCACAGAGCAGATTGGAAATCTGACCGTTGCAATGACGAAAGCCTTGGCTGCCCCAAAATGTTCACATTATAGCCACAATTGATAGACGCCGCACAATGCACTCCATCACTTTGCATTTGGTATGATAATATCATCAATGGCCAACTGCACGGATTCAGGCAGTTCCTCCTCGAGCAGACTGTAGACTTGTGTCTGATGACCGAGACACATCTTAAACAAGGACTGCGTGCCTCTATAGATAAGTAGATCTGTTATCGCCAGGACAGACCCACTGCTGGAGAAGGAGTAGCTATCTACATCAAAAGAAATATACCCCACCACAAAATTACAGTACCAGCGCTACAGCAGACAGAAGCCGCCGGTGTCGAGATGGTAACGGCCAGTGGCAAACCAACAGTATTTTCTGTCTACCGACCCACACTCCCCCCCCCCCCCTAGGCTACTGAATTCACAGCTTTAGCCGCCACCAGAAGCAAACGCCTGATATGAGGGGACCTAAATGCCAAGCACCCTGACTGGAACAGTAAGTTTGCTAACCAGGTGGTTAAATCGCTGCGAAGACTAACCAACAGATACGACAAGTGAGTGACTGGCCCTGAGGATCCTATGCATTATCCCGGCGCTGGAGGAAGACCAGATATACTTGACATACTCAAAACGGCGAAAGGTATTCTAGGATTTGTGGCTGCTTCCACTATTGACCAGCTGTCGTCAGACCACTGCCCAGTTCTGGTGGAGATCAACATAGGACCCTGGCAAACACTGGAAGAAACCAGGCTGAACTATTTTAAAAACAACTGGAGACGCTACCAACAGTTACTTAAAGACTAATTCACTGCTGCCGCCGATATAGTCATCGACGAAGCCATCCAGAAATTTGAAACAGCAGTACGCAACGCCTCTGTGGCCACGACACCACAAACTACACCCAAGCATACATCCCCACATCTACCGCCTCAAGTAGTGGCGCAAATAGGGTTGCGAAAGACTGGGGGTTAACAAGGAACCCTCTTACGAAACGACTTCTAAACCGCCTACAGAGAGAGCTAAAGCATAGAAAAAGGGAAAGGGGTGCCCCACATCTGTATGCTTAACCTGGATGATGAATCGCTTTGTAACCAGACTAGGAGATTCACCCGACACAGGAAACGACTTACACCGCTTCACGGCGAGAGAGGACACGTATTTAGCCCTGGGAATAAGGCTAATGCCCTAGCGGACACGTTCGAAAAGAACTTCCGAGCAGTACAAACCAATGTGAATCACCGCCATCCGAATACAGTGCGCCATCGACTACAAGTCTTTCTCAATGCAGAGGATGAGTTTGAAATCGAGCCTAGCTCGATCGAGTCGAGCTGAGGAAGTAGCTAGTTGTGTTTCTATACTGCCCCCTCTCAAGGCTCCGGGACGGGGCAAGGTTAACAACCTTCTACTCCACAAACTACCGCCTGAGACGATGACATAACTGACAGCGACCTTCAATAACATTCTAAGACTGCAAAAATACCCTCTACTTGACATTTCCAGAGTGTTCGACTCAGTATGGCACTCGGGTCTCCTGCCCAAGCTCCTAGGCCCGTACATGAAACTTATTAGCAGCTATCTCACCGGTCTCACATTCAGTGTCAGTGTCAACATAGCTTTTTCAACCAGAAGACGGATCCGGGTCAGCGTCCACCAAGGGTCGGTTATCAGACCAGTAGTATACACATTGTACACCACCGATGTGCCAAATACCCCGGTGTGGAACTTGCGATCTAAGCAGACGACACCACATACGTCTCTCTCAGCAGAGATATTGTAACATGGCGTCTCCAGGAAATAATACAGAAAACTCTTACTTGAGCTTGGAGGTGGTGAATAGAAATCAATCCGTCAAAACGCAAGCCATAATGCTTACGCGAAGATGCGATCCGTTGCTACCGGTGATACCACATCCTATACTACACCTCTGATCAACAACCAATCGCTATCTGGGTGTCATACTAGAAAGAAGACTAACGTGACATGCCAACCCAGAAGAAGTTAGATGCCGAGTGAGTTCAATATTACAACAACTCTACCCTCTCATCAATCTTAATAGCCTACTTCCTCCAACTACTGTAATTAAAATCTATAGCACCCTCATCGGATCAATTATGGAAGATGCATGTCCCATATGGGCTTACGTCGCAAATCGTGAAATACAAAGTAACAAGTCAGTCAAAACCGGGCATCGAGGAGAGCCCTATATTTGCCACGTCACGATTTAGATACTTTAGCTGAGTCAGGAGGACGTGTCTGGAATGCGATGTGTTAGGCCTTCAACGACTTTTATTCCAAACCTCTCTCTAAGAGTCTCATAGAAAACCCAAAGAAATTTTTGTCGTATGTACGAAACGTCAGCTGTACCAACAACAATATTCCAGCACTAATTCGCGAAGGTTCCGAGGTTAATGAATGACGCGATAAAGCTAACGTACTAAATACTGTATTCAAAAATTCATTTACTGATGAAATTAGGGATAGCATTCCCGTTTTCCAGCGCCGTGTTGAGTTGGTGATGGAATCATTACGAATAGATACTGCATGTATCATAAAGCAATTATAGGTCCTGAAGTGGGTGAAAGTACCTGGACCGGATGGAATTCCAGTAAGGGGATTGTCAGAGTACGCGGTGGAAATGGGACCATTTCTGTCTGATAGTTTTGAACGATGGATACCAGAATTTCCAAACTAGGTAAGGACCACTCCATACCAAAAAATTACTGACCTATAACCTTTCTAAACACCGTAATAAAAATTATGGAAAATGTATTGAGAAATTTTAACAGTATCTGCCGGAAAATCAAGCTATAGATGTAAA
>JARYHS010008074.1:98499804-98524517 GCA_031002005.1 Vandiemenella viatica | reverse complement strand
GCCATATAGCTTATACTTCTACGCTCCCCGGCCCATAAGACCCCACCCACAATTAATATAGATTAATTATATAATACAAGAACAATTCTAGTGCTACAGTACATATAAAGTTTACAATTGTAAATATCACTGGGGCCTAAGATTCAACATCTTAACATTAGAATTGAAATAAATCTTGAAAAATCCCAGATCCTATGAGTAGTTTTTAAATTATTTTTCCATTATTACCCTTGTTGTTACTATAATAAAACTTAACATCGTTCGTTCTTATTTACCGCAATCAATCACTAATCCTACATGTGACAATAATGTGTTCAACCAGCCGTTGTGCATAAATAAACCAGGAATAAAGAAATTTTATAATACAGGTAATTAAACTTATTACTAATATTTAATACCTTAAAAGCTACATATAAGGCTTAGCTTAGTTCATTCACAACCACTCAACCACAACAAACTAAAATCATTATTATTTTCTTCCACCCCACCCCTCCCTTGCCTCGACCACTTAACCAGATGTAATGTTTAACTTCATAGATTCTTAATCTATTCCTCAGTCGTCAGCAGTAACGTTACCTGAACCACACATCCTCTAAACCAACACCATCTAGAGGAGGATGGCCTGACTTCTCAGTTTGTGACGTCACGCATGTTAGGCATAAGCTACCGTCAGAAACGTCAGAACGTTACATGCAAAATATTACAGTAACTGTTGCGCTCAGCGTTGGAGCTGGAACAACTTGATTTCAATTCCACATTCATATACAGAAGGAAAAATAGTTACTACATCCTATTACTGAGGGTAGGTTCAAGTCCAACATGATATTAATTACCATACGAAAAAAGAATATAAATAATACAGTATTAAATATGGAATATAAATCCCCAGAATTTACCACCTAAAATAACGAATGAACTATATCTCCCACAGGATACTTACACAATGCAACCCATACATTTTTCGTGACCTCACTAACTTTAGTCGGCAGCCCTCCATCTTACACTCCATCACCAGGACAGCCACTGCCCGTGGTACGACATGTTCGGGACAACCAACTTGGCCACATTCACAGAGGTTCTTGGCCCTGGGCCCCCTTTCATGGAGGAGGGTATTGTATGGCCTATGGCCCATGATATAATGGATCAAATCCATTCAAGAATTTACGTGTTTCTGCTGCAACCTGCTGCGTATGTCGGGAAAAGTTTGGTATGTTCTTCTCCCAGTTGTGCTCGTATTCCATTGAATTTGCCAATCATCTAATAGTGTCTGACATATTTCCACCTTATTTCTCACCCTTGTACCTATTGTTCTATTGATTTCTTCCAAGTCACCGGACCTGAGCCAATACATCGCCCCTCTCTTTCTGACTTCCAAATCTAAGGGCCAGATATCCGCAGTTACAATCAATCCATCAGTTGAAACCGTCTTGTATGCAACACTTAACCTAAGAAGTATTCCTCAGTATAGCTTAATGCCTCCTTAGGCTCAACTTTCCGCATTTCAGTAGCCCATACACTAGCCGCGTACCCTACTATAGAGAATAGGATACAGTTATGATATATCCTTATTACATTCATCGGGATGTTGAATCTTCAATTGCCCATGTTCATTATCTAGTTCATAACTACTTTCGCTCTGGTGACTACTTCTAGAAGATGATCACTAAATAAGGACAGCAAACTAGCCCCTACCACAGGACTCAAGAAATATACATCGCTCGTACGCCCCATTATGCAATATACAAGTCCTGTGTGGGCATACGCCAGTGACAAGATAATCAGAAATCTGCAGATAATTCAAAATACGGCCTTAAAGAGAGCCCTCCATCTCCAATGCCGGTTCCCCACAGATGCACTCCATGAGGTCGCCGGCGTACCTAAATTGAAGGACAGATTCCGTCAGCTGGCGGAAATATTTTATAATAATGTTACGCAATGTAACAGCACGGCACTCAAATCGATTCGTCGCTATGACAATAGTGATAATAGACATAGAAGACGGCTAAGTCTCTTAACAAATTGACACGAATAAACAAGACACAGCGCAGTAAAGGACTGTAACATCCTCATTACATGGGAGGCAATGTCTTTGGACAAAAACTTCCACCCCCCCCCCCAAATGCCTCTAACCTAAGGCAGTGACGGTGCCATGTGTGACTACACCTGAAATAGTCACGTGAACATCGTCGCTGGTCGTTGTCGCAGTGGCAGAGCGTTGAATGACCTGACGAATACCTTCTTCGTCGCTTTGCAGGGGAATAGCTTCTTGACACCTGTACTGCGAGACGGAGAGAAGATGGTGGTGGCTAATATATACTCTGGGGGACATTCAAGTGGGCATCCATGGGTCAACCATGAGGGCCAATAAGTATCGTACATTGGTTGCAAACCACGTTAACGACCACGTTTCCGAACGGCAGTGGCATTTTCGAACACGATAATGCACCATGTGACAATGCCAGGAGTGTGGTGGAGTTGTTCGAGGAACACAATGTTCACTTGCAATTGATGTGCTGCCCCTTCAACTCGCCAGATCTGAACCCAATCAAACGCATCTGGGATGTTATTGAACGTGGCGTCAGAGCTCATCGCCTCCCTCCCCGGAATTTACGAGAATAAGGTGACTTGTGAGTGTAGATGTGGTGCCAACAACCTCTCTAGCGACCAACAAAGGCCTCATGATTCCATGCCAAAATGTGTCACCACTGTTATTCCTTCCAAAGGTGGATATACCGGCTATTAGGTTGGTGGTCATGAAATTCTGTCTTACAAGTGTATTGTTGTTAAGCTAGATTAAATACTTGTTGACAGGTTACACCACCTGCTCTCTGAAACCCCTGCTACCCAACCCACAAACTGGTGAGAGTTTGATGTCCTCGCATGTACACCCGAGGTCACATGGTATATAGAATTTACGTTCTTAGACTGTAATCGTCTTTGCTCTAACATAACTGATTGTTAAAAACTCATTTCCATACAATAATTGATTAAAGTTTAGATTAAAGGATTAATATGTAATTTTTATTCAATAATATATATAATTAAAATTATAATATAAGTTTTTTATTCAATTATTTGTTAATCGAACACGGTGAGGAAATCTATACTACTATAAATCTGTAGGCTAGCTGCATGTGTATCTTTATTTGAATGGGAGCCACGCAAAAACTATCACAGCAATATGGACGGGGTTTTCAAATTTTTAGAACTAATGGAGCGAGTTAAATTCTGTGAAAGTAGCTAACTACTTATATGCACCATGGGATAGGATCAAGAAATTAAAAACTTTTATACATGGGAAATTGTGGGCCACGGATCATTATGTACTTTGATACACTCACTCCTTTCGCAAAAGTATGACAAAACTTAGGATTCTGTTTTATTTATTTATTTTTTGCTTTTTTTATTCAGTTTTCTGTACCGCAGTTCTCTAAAATAAACGGAATACGTGAATCAAACGTAATCACCATTTACTTACATCGTAACAATTCAGTTGCGATGCAAAATGTGTTTGATTACTAATGTGGTTGATATGTATTGTCTCCGGTAGACAGTTAAGCAGTTTGTCTCTGGTACAATATGCCATAACGCTGTACACTAGGTGACAATAAGCCAATACTTCTTCCTTACATATCATTATGGATACGAAATTCAGTTTTTTTCTCAAAGAAAGATGTCAGGTTTTACGTAGTTTTTCCATCATAAATTCTGCAGAACTGTCCATATTTCTATGGACTTTACTCGATTAATATATACTAGTGATCGCCGAGGGGTCGAAATTCGACCGTAATTCACTAAGTTGTTTAGTTTCTTTCATGAAAGAGTAATAATCATTATTTAAATTTGTTCTGTTGTGTTTGTTGTTTGTTTGGCTTAATTCCCTTCAATACCTATAACATAAAAACGATACACTCCACGCATGACTGTATCCTAAATTTTAGTTTCTGAGCTAACCATAGCAAATGATGAAATATATTTATCGATGGTTCATTTGATTTAAAATATTTATTTTGGTTTAAGACCAGAAAACTGCTTTAGCTTTAAGACAACATGAAGTAAATTCAGTCCTTTCATCTGAAGTGACTTCTGATTCGAAATGTTTTGCATTGCGAAACTTGCATTGTAAATTCGAAACTATAAAATTTCGTGGAATGACATTTATTACGCTTTTAAATGAATCCATCAAAATGTTCCATATCGAGGCACATCTGAATGGAACAAAAAATCCGTAAAGAAATTACTTAAATTCAAAAAACAAAGTTTAACCTTTTATACAATAAAAAGTCCATACATTGTTTTTCGAAGTGTTCCTTTTATAACATCAAAGATATAATCTCTACTTTATGAGGGTCAGAAACCACAGGGTATCTCAATACTGGGAATATATATGAGAACGTTGGCTCCGATCCTAATTCACGCGCACACACGTTCGTGAATTAATTTTTTATTTTGATAATATATTTGTAACACGTATTAAATATGCTTATTATATTCTTTTTCCTTACTGTTGACCACGATCACAGACATTGGCAGAAATGCTAAGTGTCGATGCCACTAAAGAAAAAAAAATGTAACGTAAACATCGAATATTTTATTTCATTTAATTCAATGTATTTGTAATACATATTATATATAGATTTTAGATTTCTACACTTCTTCTCCATATAAACTTTAACTATCCCAATTTCACACTCCTCCTTTTGCGCAATATTCTTAAAAAGGGATCCGAAGTTATCGCTTAGTGTATTAATATTTAGATTTGGTGGCTCTCATGTGCAAATATTCTTAAATAATATCTCCCAGGGAACGTATGTACAGATTTTGGCTGCTGTTCAATCCACAGGCAGTAAAATAAAAGGTTGTTTCTTTAAATTAACTTCATAAACCTGAGTTTCTAATGTTTATCTCCGTACGCACTATTGAGTTAATAACAATAGCAACATCCAACCAAAGAAATTAAAAATTAACTAGGCAACTAACATCTTATGGTACACCTCATAAATTATAAAACTAGATCCATTATGCCTTATGCTGTAACATGGCGTGCCAATTGTTATTCTGATCCAGGCTTCATTTCAACTTAACGACATACGTGGCTTCTGTCACATTCGCATTAATACATTCACTGTCGAAATTTGACCTGCTGGAGATATTTATATACCATCAATAACCATAACTTGCCTAATGCTTCACTGGACATTGCAAGTGGTACCTAGCTGTAATCGATACACCCTATAACCTCAAATACCTTAACGCTTCACTACACATTGTAATTGATACCCCGCGCCGGCTACTGGTTTGTAAACGATACCCCAACCAAGCAACTAGTTTGTAATTGATATAATCGAGCAGGTATTCGGGCAAGCGACCTAGAGCCAATTCGCAGTCATGCCTCATACAGTTTTAAATGATAACCCTTTCAGTTACAACCAGAGATTTTTTATTTATAGTGATTAATTCGTTTTATTCTAACTATTAATTAAACACATAATTTCTAGTAATTAATCCTATTTACTAAGGAATTACTTTTTCGTGTCCGGTTATCCATAAGCGTTTTTCCCATTGTTGGACAACAGAAATGACCGTTTGTAAGTGTTATTCCAGTTTTTACTAACGTTCAATTACACAGCGCGAGTTTGCATTTCTAGTGATTTATCCGTTTTATTATGATGTTAAATTGAATATTAAAATATTTTTGTTTTAAATATTTATTAAACGCTATATCTATTCCAAAAAATCCTCAACTGAATTCATTATTAATTCATCTAATTAAATTAGCATAGTCTTATTACAATTAAAGAGACATTTTGTATCGTAAAAATGTTCCTCGATGTTAAATTATTTTTAAACTCATTTCTGGCCTTTTACCGCACACTTTAATCAATATTCCAACAACCATTTGAATTTGGTGGGCTAGCAATGAAGTTTTAGATCGGTCTTCCGAAGGACCGAGGTTCATTTCTCGACAATTAAGATTTTCCGAAACCACTGTAAGGAAATGTCGCGGTGGTTCCCTTTGTAAAGGCACACTTCGTTAGCTATAGTCAACAATATCTAAAGACCCTATAAATAATGAAGAACATTATAATGCGTCCGTGCCTTGGGCTCCTTTAGTTTTTCCTTTTCTCAGTAAGATTACCGCTTTATGCTTGGAGGCCAGGAGAGAGATTTTGTGAGAATATTCGTATCATAGTAAAGTTATATACTACCTGTTATTTAAAATGAATGGAATTAAAAATAATTATAACAACAACAACTGGACTACAGTGCATGTATTTTCAATGAGTTATTGAAATTCATTTTCATCTCGCGTAGTTCTAAAGTACAATATATGTTATGGGTATAGCAATATTCCTAACTGTCATGATATAAAACTCTGACGAATTTGTATAATTTGCTATGTATTGCTAATTTCATTTTAATGTCTCCATTTTATTCCAAATTAGTTCTTAAATCATATAGCATTTACTTTATATTACTATGAAAGCGTGTCATCATTACAGATGATTAGTGCCAGAGCGACTCAGTGGTTAAGCGTCTGACTGCAGATAGATAGGTCCCCGGTTCGAATTCTTGTATCGGTGGTGCATTTCCATAGCCCCGTAACCAGACAATCACGTACATGGTTAGTTTCTAACGTTAAACTGTAGGTGCCCTTAAGTAAGATAAGAAAGGAAGGAACTATCCTCCCTATCTCCAATACAAGTCTATCTCCTTCGGGAAGGTTTTAACCATGAATATACCAGAAACCTCAACCTCACTTTTAATTGTGCGTGCAAACAGTGAGTGGCTATTTAGAAAATACAAGTTATTGTGGATTCTCAGTAGACGACTCACTGGGCTAAGACGAAAAAACCAATTGCATTAAAATTAAGTATTTCGATTTTAGTGAATTATGAATGAAAAAAAATGCTAGAATTTGTTGCTTCAACTAACAGGAAGTGCTATTTGTTGAACAGAAAATTAGAGCTACATATTAATCTTGAAGACAGATTACTGTTAAAAATTTTATAGGAGAAACCGCGAGATCTCGAAATGCTAAAGAACGGGTGCCTAGAAAATTCAGTCATCAGAAGTCGATATCCAGCAGGTTTCGTAACGTTTTCCAGAATTACTCGAAACGAGTGATGGAATATTTCCAGTGCATTACATTCGTCCACGTTTCCGAGTTCAGAGTTACTTTTTGTGTTCCAGTCTAAACATCGAGGCTGGTCGGTGAGTTTTTAACGTTCGGGACTATATCTCTGTGCACTCACAACCTGATCACTCAACACGCCGCCCCCGACTGGATCACCAATTCTGACCACTTTTTGTCTGGCAGGGTTGATGCAGTACAACATAATACAGTGGCCACTGCGTACTGACTTCCCTGCACGCGCCCGCTGCTCGCGCTCTGTTCCACCATGCCTTAATGCTGGGCCTTTTTAATGTATAAATGTGCACTGTGCTACCGAGTTTGAGCATTACTCACTCGTCTTGCTATGTTCGTAGACGCATGTACTGCCGAGTACTTTTCGCTGTGCTCGCGAATGCGAGTACTGTCTCGCACCTTTTGCGAAGTAGAGAGTAAGGATAGCCAGCTTTCTCTTCTTTGTTGATCCCTCACACTCTCCCTCCCGAGGCTGATAGGGTTAAACCGCCACACGGCCAACTCCCTGAGTGGAACCCTCTGGCGTGAGCTTAGAGTTGTCTCTGGTACTGGCTAACCTAGCGGTGACAACTAAGAGCAAGAGCAATACTCCCGCTAGTACACCACCGATAGAATACTCCTGCAGGGGGATATGTTCGCGTTCGTCGCATTCGGACAACGCTACAGATGCTCCACGTTCACCTTCGCCAGAAGAAACTGAAGTAACGTCTAGTTACAGAGGCCAATAGAATAATAACAACTTCAATGAAGACTAAGCAGACACAGATGTAGGCAAGCGCAGTGCAGCTTGCTTGTCCTCTGGCAAAACCTATTTGAAGAAGATGGGTAAAGCCTCTAATAAGAAACGGACCGCACGGGTTGTAAAGGCACCAGCCAAAAATAACAAGGACACAACAACTCCCACGGCAGACGCTTCTGTACCAGCAACTTCAACTCATAGGTTCTTTACCGCGAAAACTGCTGTTTTATCAGAGCAAACGGCTTCAGATTCAGAGGCGTTACATTACCGCACGCAACATACCAAATAGCCAACAACCAAGATACCGCCCTCAACTCACCAAGAAAAAACTATTGAAACAGCCAACAAATTTCAGACGCTGTAGACTGAACCATCTCAAAATGACTCTACTGTTACTGAACGGGTAGCGGAACGGCGATCGGCACATATTCCACCGATATTGACGAAAACTACAAGATACTTCATGACAAAGTCGACGCCGTCAGGAAGAGCCATTTCTCCACCAAGACTGCGGGCGGCGACAAAATTAAGTTCACATTTACCATCGCTGAGGACTACATGGCAGCTACGGGGATGTTTCAGGAGAGAGGAACCCTATACTATACCTCCCCAACAGGATCGGTCCCAAATTTGGAAGTGGTATTCAGGGGCATTCATCATTCCTCGCCAAATGAGGTATCTGAAGGACGAATATATAGGGATGGGCTCCTCCGTAAAGACAGTGACCCAACTTAAGCGTACCGCCAGTAACGTGCCAATGAAATTGCCCCTGGTGCTTCTGGCCGACATACCAGAAAACAGTACAATCTTCGGTGTTGACAGGATATGTCACCTGAAAGTGGTTGCCGAGAACCTTCGGGCTACAGCATGACCTTGCCAATGTTTCAACTGTCAGCGTTTAGGACATGTAGCAATGATCTGAACAATACCTCCTGTTAGTGTTAAGTGTGCCGCAAAGCATGATATTAACCAGTGTACCTCACAAAAGGGAGACGCAGCCAAATGCTCCAACTGCGTTGGGCAGCACGTGGCAAGCTATAAAGGCTGACCAGCCTTTAAAAGGGCCCGGGACCGGCAAAGAAGGTTCTTGACAGGGAAGGAAAATTTACCTCCAAGCCGTAACCAAACCCAAAAAGGAAACCCGCTAGGCACCACGCCAGCAGCACAGCAGGAACGAGAACAAATCCCAGAAGGTTCCGAGACGATCAGCAACAATACCCAATTAAAGGTTGAGTCACAGCCCTGAGAGCGCATTAAGAAGTTCAACAGAAGAAAAATAAAACAAGCCAATCAGCAACCTCAGAGATACGACGACGCAAAAACGCTGGCTGCAAACAGCGACAATCCTGCTGATGCACCCTCAAACTGCACTTGTAGCACTGCTGCAACTCCAGCTGATGGAATACTCGCAGAGAAACCCAAAACCACAAAGAAAGGAAGAACTGCAAGAACGGCAACTTTGATAGTCTCATCTGCATGTTAGAGTCCATCATGAAAACTATGTGCACCCCCACAGAGCAGATTGTAAATCTGACCGTTGCAATGACGAAAGCCTTAGCGGCCCCAAAATGTGCACATTATAGCCACAATTGATAGACGCCGCACAATACACTCCATCACTTTGCATTTGGTATGCTAATAGCATCTATGCCCAATTGCACGGATTCAGGCAGTTCCTCCTCAAGCAGACTGTAGATTTGTGTCTGGTGACCGAGGCACATCTGAAACAAGGACTGCGTGCCTCTATAGATAAGTAGAACTGCTATCGCCAGGACAGACCCACTGCTGGAGGAGAAGTAGCAATCTACATCAAAAGAAATATACCCCACCACAAAATTACGGTACCAGCGCTACAGCAGACAGAAGCCGTCGGTGTCGAGATTGTAACGGCCAGTGGCAAACTAACAGTTTTTATGCCAACCGACCACCACTACTGAATTCACAGCTTTAGCCGCCACCAGAAGCAAACGCCTGATATGAGGGGACCTAAATGCGAAGCACCCTGACTAGAACCGTAGGTTTCCTAACCAGGTTGGTAAATCACTGCGAAGACTAACCAACAGATACAAAAAATGTGTGACTGGCCCTGAGGAGCCTACGCATTATCCCGGCGCTGGAGGAAGACAAGATATACTTGACATACTGAAAACGAAGGGTATTCTAGGATTTGTGGCTGCTTCCACTATTGACCGGATGTCGTCAGACCACTGCTCAGTTCTGGTGGAGATCAACATAGGACCCTGGCAAATACTGGAAGAAACCAGGCTGAACTATTTTAAAACCAACTTGAGACGCTACCAACAGTTACTTAAAGACTAATTCACTGCTGCCGCCGATATAGGCATCGACGAAGCCATCCAGAAATTTGAAACAGCAGTACGCAACGCCTCTGTGGCCACGACACTACTAACTACACCGAAGCATACATCCCCACAACTACCGCCTCAACTAGTGGCGCAAATAAGACATAAAAATAGGGTTGCGAAAGACTGGGGGTTAACAAGGAACCCTCTTACGAAACGACTTCTAAACCACCTACAGAGAGAGCTAAAGGTTTTCCTGAGAAAGCACAGAAATAGGAAATATGGGTGGCCACATCTGTATGCTTAACCTGGATGATGAATCACTTTGTAACCAGACTAGGAGGTTCACCCGACACAGGAAACGACTTACACCGCTTCACGGCGAGAGAGGACTTGTATATAGCAATGGGGATAAGGCTAATGCCATAGCGGACACGTTCGAAAAGAACTTCCGGGCAGCGCAACCAATGTGAATCACCGCCATCTGAATACAGTGCGCCGTCGACTACAAGTCTTTCTCAATGCAGAGGATGAGTTTGAAATCGAGCCAAGCTCGATCGAGTCGAGCTGAGGAAGTAGCTAGCTGTGTTTCTAAACTGCCCCCTCTCAAGGCTCCGGGACGGGGCAAGGTTAACAACCTTCTACTCCGCAAACTACCGCCTGAGACGATGACATACCTGACAGCGACCTTCAATAAAATTCTAAGATTGCAAAAATACCCTCTACTTGACATTTCCAGAGCGTCCGACTCGGTATGGCACTCGGGTCTCCTGCCCAAGCTCCTAGGCCCGTACATGAAACTTATTAGCAGCTATCTCACCGGTCTCACATTCAGTGTCAGTATCAACAAAGCTTTTTCAACCAGAAGACGGATCCGGGTCCAGCGTCCCCCAAGGGTCGGTTATCAGACCAGTAGTATACACATTGTACACCGCCGATGTGCCAAATACCCCGGTGTAGAACTTGCGATCTACGCAGACGACACCACATACGTCTCTCTCAGCAGAGTATTGTAACACGGCGTCTCCAGGAAATACTACAGAAAACTCTTACTTGGGCTTGGAGGTGGTGAATAGAAATCAATCCCGTCAAAACGCAAGCCATAATGCTTACGCGAAGATGCGATCCGTTGCTACCGGTGATACCACATCCTATACTACACCCCTGATCAACAACCAATCGCTATCTGGGTGTCATACTAGAAAGAAGACTAACGTGACATGCCAACCCAGAAGAAGTTAGATGTCGAGTGAGTGCAATAATACAACAACTCTACCCTCTCATCAATCTCAATATCCTACTTCCTCCAACTACTGTAATTAAAATCTATACCACCCTCATCGGATCAATTATGGAAGATGCATGTCCCACATGGGCTTACGTCGCAAATCGTGAAATACAAAAGTAACAAGTCAGTCAAAACCGGGCATTGAGGGGAGCCCTATATTTGCCACGTCACGATTTAGATACCTTAGCTGAGTTAGGAGGACGTGTCTAGAATGCGATGCATGAGGCCTTCAACGACTTTCTTCATCTACATCTACATCTACATAATATACTCTGCAATTCACAAAATTGTGGGTGGCAGAGGGTGCTCAGCACCAAACCTAATCTCTTTGCTGTCCATTCCAATCCCTAATGGTACGAGGGAAAAAAGAATACATATAAGATCAGTCCGGCACCTTATTTCTCTAATTTTATCTTTCCTGTCCTTCCGACTCAAGTAGGTTGGTGGAAGAAGTATTTCACTACATTCAAAAGTGAAAGTGGGAGTACGCATAGTTTTCCAACAAGTTTAAACGAAACGTGTGTCGCCTATCTACCAGAGACTCCAAAACTAATCTACTAATCAGTTCTGTGACGCTTTCATAAGGACTGTAGCAAGCGGTCACGAATCGAGCGGCTCTTCTCTATACGTTCTCTATACTTTCGATCAAGCCCTTACGAAACGGGTCCCAAATGGCACAACAATAATCCAAATGTGGACGCACAAGAGATTTGTACGCTATCTCCTTTGTTTGTTCATTACAATTTTTCAAGATTCTACCTAAGAATCGCAGCCTAGAATTTTCTGTACCTACTAACGAATTAATGTGTATGTCCCATTTCATGTTCCTTTGCACTGTTACTCCCAACTATTTCATAGAATCGACCATATCAATAATTGTATTGTTTAACTTGTATTTCTGAACAATTGGATTCTTTTTGTTAGTTATGCTCATTGTCTTGCACGTTTTACAATTTAGAGTAAGTTGCCACTCAGCGCACCAAGCCATAATAACATCAAGATCGCGCTGAATTTCTAAGCAATCGGCCAAATTTCTTACTTCCCTATAAATAACCGCATCATCAGCAAACAATCTAAAGAGGCTTTTCACTTTGTCTCCGAGATCGTTTATAAAAATTAAGAAAAGAAGTGGTCCTATTACACTTCCTTGAGGTACACCCGATGTAACATCTAGATTAGAAGAACTTTATCCTTCAACGATAAAATACTGCAACCGACCAGTTAGAAAATCCTTTATCCATTCACAAAGCTGATCCGATATTCCGTACGATCGAAGCTTCGCTAAAAGGCGGTTGTGTGGCACAGAGTCAAAGGCTTTCTGGAAATCTAAAAAAATTGCATCTACTTGTGAACCTGCATCGATAACTTTCATTACGTCGTGTGTAAATAGGGCCAGCTGTGTTTCACATGATCTTTTCTTCCGAAATCCGTGTTGATTTGTTGTAAGCAAATTATTTTCATCTAGAAAATTCATAATGTTCGAGGATATAATATGCTCCATAACTCTACTACAAACAGATGTTATAGATATGGGGCGATAGTTTCCAGGATCACTTCGATCACCTTTTTTGAAAATCGGAGTTACTTGCGCGATTTTCCAGTCTGAAGGTACTTTTCGCTCTTCTAATGATTTACTGAATATATCAGACGGAAATGGCCCGATTTCCGCCGCATACTCTGAAAATACTCTTACTGGAATTCCGTCCGGGCCCGGTGCTTTCCCCCACATCAGGAGCTCTAATTGCTTAATGATACCTGCAGTATCTATTCGTAATGATTCCATCACTGACTCGCCACGGCGTGGGAAAACGGGAATACTATCCTTATGTTCATTTGTAAATGAATTTTTGAATACAGTATTTAGTACGTTAGCTTTATCGCGGCTTTCATTAACCTCGGAACCTTCACGAATTAGTGCTGGTATATTGATGTTGGTACAATTAACTTTTCGTACATACGACCAAAATTTCTTTGGGTTTTCTGTGAGACTCTTAGAGAGAGAGTTGGAGTGAAAATCGTTAAAGGCCTCGCGCATTACATTCTTAATACGTCCTCTTATCTCAGCTAAGGTTTCTAAATCGCTGCGACACCCCTTCCTTCTTGAGCGTGCGTGTATTTTCCTTTGTTTTTTGAGGAATCTTTTGACTTCGCATGTGTACCACGGTGGATCATTTTCCCCCTTTATTGTCCGCTTTGGTATATGTATTTCCATTCCTTCCCTGACTATATGTATAAAACGATGCAACATCTCTTCAACGGTGTCCTTTGTTGATTTGAAGTTATGGTAATTATTCCTCAGGTAGGTTCTAAAATACTCCTTTGAGGCCTTACTGAATCTGTATACAATCCGCCCTTTTTTCCTTTTTCGCTTGGTCATTAATTTGATAGTCGCAATTACCGCTTTGTGATCGCTTATTCCTGTGGTTGTTGAAATGTCGGTGAATAATTCTGGCCTGATCAAACAGTAAATGACGAAACAAGAACTACTTTATCTAGTTACGCAAACCAGCTTAATTAAACACATAAAGGAACATTTAGGTTAGTTTTTGACAGAGTTCAGTACGCATTTTTCTTTATATAACATAAACAACAGAACGTAACGATTGCACATGTGATAAATTTATTTCAAGTTAACAAACCTGCAATTAGAGAAAGATAAAAATCCAATTACTCGATGCGTGTGCATGTATGTAATTATAATATATTCCCTGAGAAATTTATTACATCAACCTATGTTGCTAAGCAGTTCCGTTACGCTGTTCATAGTCACGTTGCATATAAAAAGGCCTTGATTGGAAAACATGTGTTTGTATCCGTAACAACTGGGTGAACAAAAAACATTTTACTACCTTTGTTATTGAGGTAATGCCTCGTTTTTACGTAATATATTACAAACTAAAACTTCATAGAGGACATGAAATTTCCAATTTAGTGTAATAGTAAGAAGGTATCTTATCAGAACCTTGTTGTTTAATATTTTAATCGATACATCCAGCTGTGTACTAAAAATACAGAAGCTACTTGTCAGTTTTATATTTCCAGCTTACACTTTTTTTTTATATTCTCACCAAGTTTTCTCAACTTTATATTCTCTTTCTGTGCTTTCTTCGCAGAAATATTTGCTCAGACATTTTTGCATCTTTCTTTTTTGAATTTTTGCTACTTCTTTATCTTCCTCACTTACAACTTTGTTCACCACCAAAAGATATCAAGTATGGGCTCCTCATTCCTTGTAATGAGCGATTATTTTACGCGCCAGTCTCTGGGTGTTTAAAATGTCCGTTAAAGGTCAACCTCCTTTCCTTCATCATGCTGGTGAGTTTTTAAATGCTCTCATACAGTTCCTTGTTTGACTTAAGGTGCAAGGTAATACACTGTGATACTTTTTTACTAGTCTCTTCGATCTTCCTTCACGCGGTGCATCATTTTCACGCGCGAGGCACTGGAGACTGAAAGAGTCGTCGTATAAGGTGTCACTTACTGCTTACCAACGACCATTTTTAAGGAGGGCGGAAGGGCAGGAAGTGGCTCAGGGCACCTTCTTGCTCTTGTGAATGGCGTTTAATGAAATATCAATTTCTGGAAAAATGTAATAAAACGGTCTTCAAAACTCGAATGTGGCGTGAGAGAGTTCTATCGTGAATTCCTTGTGTATAATATATCACCTAATTAATGGGACTTTATCATTGAATCATAAGGCTTTTGTACAGTACAGAATTATCCGTTGGTAACCTTAAATTTTTGTCAGGAATTTCTAGACAATATGGTATATTAATAATTTCAGTTAATTAAAAATTAGTGGTAATGGGATAGATAAAATTACCCTATACCGGCTTTAGCGATATTTTTCTGTGTAGAATACCTTGACAAAAATGTTGCCTGAGACGGAATTAGGATTATTACATACTCGGCCCTATCACATTAAGGTATCATACTCCTAACAAAATACCAGAGTCGATTAATTTAAACATATAGTTTTACTGCTACTCAGGTGTTGAAGCTGGTGGCCGTTTCATTCCATGATATTAGAGTCGAATAAAAACTAGTTCTCACCCATCTTGTACGAGAATATATTGGAAAAGTTCAAACGCCCGTCAGAAATGATACCGATAGTTGGAATTTGTTCTGGGAAAACTCCTGAGGAAAAACGGATAACGATTTTTTCTGTTATTTTTCGTGATTTGAAATAACATTCTATGACTGGATTCTTATGGTAGTTGGCTGCAATGTTTTAAATAGTAGTATTTGACTTTAACCGTCGTTAACATCCATGGTTTGGATTTAATCTAAAACTGCAGGTTCCCTTAAAGCGGATTAGCTTAGGCGGCTACGAGAAAAGTGCATTGATAAACCGATAGAAAACGGTTTAAGTTCGTCACTGAGATGAAACTGAATTATCGTAACTATTTATCAGTTCTTGAAATTATCAACGAATATCAGCAAAATGTAATTGGATTAGTTGTTGAATTTTTAGTAGTCCGTACTTTTTTCTCTGTTAAATTACACGGAGAAGTGTAACATATGTTGTGAAATAGTAACTCACATAAACTATTTATAATAGTGTAAACCTGTTTGATTAAAATAACAGTGAACATAACAAAGCTTAATCATTCCTACTTTTGCTAGTGTTGGAATCTGCAAAAAAGATACGCTTAAATATAGGTGAAACCCAGTTGCTGTCGAGAAGCTAATCTACCAGACCAATCCACTACTCAAATTTATACATCTAAAATAACTGGAGAAGTTTATTAGGAAGTCATTTTTCGGAAATTCTGCAATACCTTTAATTGAATAGACTTAAAATGATTTTATTTGAAATGTAACAGATTGAAATAAATTTTATTATAAACTAATTATATTAGGTTAATTTATGTAGTCGGTTGTAAATACTTCGAATGCGAGAAACAAACTTTGTTTTGTGGAACGCGATTCACCCATAAAATAATAGAGGAATTTACGTAAGAACTAAACACTGTGCTCCCCACGGCCCCAGGAATGAATAGAGATATATTTTATCTTTATAGGGCATCGCGAAGCTGAGAATAAAGAGGAACATGTCTGTTCGCAACCTTGAGTGCTACTCAGACAAAAACTGCTATTCTATTTTTGATGGAATTTCGATCAGTATATAGCCTATGGACCCAGTAAGATATGTTTCAGTTCGTTACGTTGGAAAGTTGAGACATTAAGATAAAAGTCTCCGCACATTAGCATTCTTTCAACGATAAGTCACTTCTCGCAACAGAAATTTTTATCGAGATACCCACTAACAGCAACATATAATGGTCTGATGGCTCAGTGGTTAAGCTGTCTTAGTAAAAATCAAAAAGTCCCCCGTTCGAATCCCGGTCTCGGCGAGGATTCTCATAGGCCTTTAACCCGACCTTCACAGCTTGCTATGTAATGTGGAGTACGCCCAAATGCTTCCGTGGTCCGGATTACAGGTTAATTTATTATTTTATTATTATTTATTATTTTTTTACTTATGGCTCCTCACTTCCACCCGTATTCCACCTCTCCGAGCTGAACGCTGTTTACAGGTATGTAAGTGGTAAATTTCTCCTTCGTATGTTGGGGTAAACCGAGCGGGGCGGTGTAACGGTTAGCGTTCTCGCCTCGCATTTGGGAGGACGGCGGTTCGAATCCCCGTCCGGGCATCCAGATTTGGGTTTTCCATGGTTTCCCCAAATCACTCCAGGCAAATGCCGGGATGCTTCCTTCAAAAGCCCATGGCCGAATTCCTTCCCATTCCTTGCCCCCATTCTTTCCCCCCCCCCCCCCATCCTTTCCCGTCTCTAAAAACCCCGATGTTAAAAAGAGACGTAAAGCAGTTAAAAAAATAATAATAAAAAAAAATGTTGGGGTAAGAGCAGCGCAGTGGGGATAGAGCTTCTGCTAACTGTCCAGGATATGATTCGTGAATCTCAAAGCATTTAGCGAATAGAGAGGAACGTCGAATATACTAGCATGAAACAAACATAAGAAGATGTTTATCTATTAAGGACAAGCTGATACCCGTTCACAAATATTTTCAAAACTAATAATTTCTAAAATGTTTACTCCCGCTGCCCTGACAATACATGAGATCCTTGAACATCATTAGACTATTTCTCCTATGAATCTTCTTTACAATTTTAATTTGTTTTGTTTTGTTACATCCAAATTCATAAGGGCTATTTCCATTCTGTGTGTTACTAAAAGAAAGATCACAACACAGTACCGCGTACTCTATTGGTTGGTCTATGAATAATTGCCTAATAGACGAAGATATTCCTCAGCCCGTCATTACCCCAAGAGAAAATAAACATTCAAGTAGTTCGGTGTAGTTTTATTCGTTATTTTATTTTCTCTTTTTATGCAAATAAAATATAAACTTAACTACATTAATGTGTAATTCTAAATTATAGCACAGTTGCCAACAAAGTTAATAAAATATATTTCTTCCACCATTCAGACCACAATTTGTAATTGAGGGGTAACGCTCTGGCCTGGCATTAGTAATCCTTGTTCGGCCATTCATATTTCGTCCATGATTTTCAGAAATCACTCCACGTGAAAGCCACGATAATGCCTTCAAAACTAGCCATTGCTGAGTTTCTTTCCGTTCCCTGCTATTGTCATTTTTCATCTCTTATTACCTCGACGTCGACAAGGCATTTAGTAAAGAAAAAAAAACCTAACACTCTCTCTTCGTCATTCTAAATAATCGAATCAGTTAACCGTCTTTGATGGGAGACTCATTCCCTAAAAATAAAGAGCTATCTCGTTTTCATTTCGGTTAATTTCGTATTAATGATGATCTGAAACCAGCCTCCCACATGGTTAAGAGCGTTTACGATTTTGAGAAGCTAATCTGCAGTGAGATTTTCGTTGCTAACACCTTTTAGCTACTATTCTGTATGAATTTCTGCTCATAATGTCGCTATCTTCAATAATATCTCATTTCCGAGTTATGTGAAAATCTTAGCTTACTACTCATCTTACCATCTACGTCTTTCATTGGCTTTAAAAAGAGAAATTGGCGACTATTACAGGGATCTAGTAGGGTGGGGAACGATAACGCTCTCCGCATGATTTGGTTTCACTCCGTAGATGTGCAGCTATACATTGCGGATGTGGTAACCCCTACTCTTTTTCAAGGGAAATTCATCCACGTTGATAAAGCTATCGCCTGAGCTCAGAACCAGGCGATGGGTTTTGCGCCGAGTGAGTAAGCCATCCTTATTTCCGTTTTCCATTGTTTCCCATAATCACTCCAGGTGAATGTCGGGATGGTTCCCATGAAAGTTCATGGCTGAACTGCTTCTCGTTACTCACCACAAGCCCTTTTCTTTGGCTAAAAAGGTTTCTTGTAACCCAGCACAATCCCACCTCCAAAATAAAGGTTTAATATTACCCTTTGGTGGTTCCGTCTGTTAAACCGTATTCAAATATTAAAACAAAGCGTGGTGGTGTAACGGTTAGCGTTCTGGTCTCGCATTCGGGAGGACGGCGGTTCGAATCCCAGTCCGGGCATCCTGATTTGGGTTTTCCATGGTTTCCCAAATCACTCCAGGCAAATGCCGGGATGCTTCCTTCAACAGGCCATGACCTAATTCCTTCCCATTCCTTGCCCACCATCCTTTCCAGTCTCTAAAGACCTCGCTGTTAAGAGACGATAAGGAGTTAAAAAAATCAAATATTAAAAATCTCGTTTCAAACTCCACATTTCATCTAAAGCTATGTACGAATACAGTCTGTTTAAATGGGCATAAATCGAAACTCGTGTGTTAATCATATGGGCACAGGTTACACCGGTTGGCCGCCTTGACGTAATCAGACGACACGGGTCAAGGAGTCCCTGTCAGTTCACAGCTGTTTGCTTCTGTGGACATTTTAATAGCTGCATCATTCCTTCTCCATTCGGTAACGAAGTAGCGTTAAGTTTGTTCCTGGAGTAGACCACTGTGCCGTTATATGCGTCCTGTGGCGGAAGTCTACTGCTTTGCTTGGCCTAGTTGCGTGACCTGGTCTAGGCTAGGCGCAGGGCGTGGTCATCTAGCGTGACAGGGCGACCTGGCACTGCGCTGGACAAGAAAGCGAAAGTCCTTCTACACGCGACTCAGTCAACAGATCGCATAACCCGGTTCGTTACGTCACGATTCTATCCTCTCTAACGAGCTTTGAAACTTAATAAGAAGTAACCCTTTACTGTATTTAGGCCCCCAGGTAGTTAGGCTGCTGCAAATTGCTGTTACTGAATGTAGAGCATTCAGGATGACCCCCTCTTCCCTGGAAGAAGAATATATCGTGTCTACACGAGATAAGAATAAAATCGGCACTTACTCTTATACAGGGTGGGGCATTTAATATGTTTTCTGGAAATATTTCGGAAAGAATGCATTTTAACAAACAATAACCTATATAAAAAATAATCGTACAGTAGGGGGCTACAATTATGTGATATTGGTTTTTTCACAGGTGGCGCTGTTGTCGTTACAACAAGGTCAACTTAATTCTTTTAAATGGGAACCCCTATTTTTTTTTTTTTTTTTTTTTTTTAAGATTCCGATTCCTCATGAAAAAATAAAAATAGTTTGCTTAACTCACTTTTCTGTTAGCCTCACAGATGGCGCTGTAATCGCGAAAAATGAATATTTGCGTTTTTTGTGTATAATTTTAATTATTGTTTAAATAATTACGTGTAATTTTCATTCTGTAAACATGGAAGGTAATTCTAAAGGATAATGACGAAATTGATTTTTTAAATGCTTTTTCTTACTTATTTGCAGCCATGTCTACAGCAGGTGCTCAAAAAGGTGACCATTTACTTCCAAACATTTTCTGACACACTTCGAGCTGTTCAGGCATCATTTCTGCAAAGGGTCAGAAAATGTCTGGAAGTAAATGGTCACCTTTTTGAGCACCTGCTGTAGACATGGCTGCAAATAAGTAAGAAAAAGCATTTAAAAAATCAATTTCGTCATTATCCTTTAAAATTACCTTCCATGTTTACAGAATGAAAATTACATGTAATTATTTAAACAATAATTAAAATTATACACAAAAAAAGCAAATATTCAAACGAATTATCATTTTTCGCGATTACAGCGCCATCTGTGAGGCTAACAGAAAAGTGAGTTAAGCAAACTATTTTTATTTTTTCATGAGGAATCGGAAACTTCAAAAAAAAAAAAAAAAAAAAAAAAAAAAATAGGGGTTTCCATTTAAAAGAATTAAATTGACCTTGTTGTAACGACAACAGCGCCACCTGTGATAAAACCAATATCACATAATTGTAGCCCCCTACTGTACGATTATTTTTTATATAGGTTATTGTTTGCTAAAATGCTTTCTTTCCGAAATATTTCCAGAAAACATGTTAAATGCCCCACCCTGTATACAGAGTTCTTCGTAATCCCATGCAGCGACTGCCAGGCGGAATTTCTGTCTACATCACTTGAGTCGACTGAGGTCCCGGTATGCTATTTTTTATTAATACTTGGAGTTAATACAGTGACGGAGCTAAAATGAGTAAGGCTAGCGCAGTGTACATAGCGGATGTATTTTTTTTTTTAAATTGCTTAACGCCTCTTAACAGCGAGGTCTTTACAGACGGGAAAGGATGGGGGCAAGGAATGGGAAGGAATCCGGCCATGGCCTTTTGAAGGAAGCATCCCGGCATTCACATGGAGTGATTTGGGGAAACAATGGAAAACCCAAATAGGGAGTCGAACCGCCGTCCTTCCGAATGCGATGCCAGAACGCTAACCGTTACACCACCACTCTCGGAGGATGTAATCTGTACTGTTGTAAGTGGTATGCGTTTGTTGGTCCATTTGTCCAGGCACCACGAAAAACTACCGAACCAATTTGCATAGGATTTTCGCAGCTCAGAATCAGTGGTATATCTTTGAATCTGTATGACCGTTGAAAGAAGCAACAAATTATAATGTGTTCGTGTTGAGAATAAGTAGGCCCCACAGATCATACTGCAACTCACATGAACAATCTTCTAGGAAATAACCACCAAAGATTTAATTTAATTTCGACTGAGCGCTTGCTCCGGTGGCAATTTCCCTACACATCCATATTTCCCCGCTAATAATTTCTACTTTAAATACTTTTAGCGTTGGTTAATTATTCATCATTTCTCTTGTAATTTATTCCAATTCCTGACCCGTTTATCTACGAAAGAAAATCTTCCTATACCTTTATACCTGAAATCGAGTGCCAATTTGTCGTCATAATCATTTTTTCTCTTCCATGGACCTCCCATAGTTCTTCCACCAGTATGTTTCCGCGCCTCATCTCCAACATACGCCTTTTACACTCCAATTAATCTCTTCACTTTTCCTCCGTCTTGCAATGAATCCCATTCCTCCTTTTTTATCGTATCTTACCGATTGCGTTCTGCGATAACTTTCAGAGATAAATCTAGCAGCTCTTCTTCGCACACCCTCCAACTCCTTTGTTTGATACCAACAATGTGGGTCCCGTACTACACTGTCATATTCAAGCAACGGTTTGACCACCGTTATGTAACACAATTCGCTTATTTCCCCAGTACATATTCTCATCACTCTCTTCAACAAGTGATGGATTTTGAACACTACGGACCAAGTTGAGTTTGTTATCAAATGTTATGCCATGGTATTTACATTTCAAGTCCGCAAAAATCAATTCTTTCCTCACCTTATAACCATAATCAATCTTTATTCTTTTATCTCTGAACCTAATAAATCTTTGGATTTTGTAAATATTGCTTTTTCACTACGTTACGCTTATTACTTATTTAGTTTTATGAACTATAGTACTTTAGAATAAACAGAAAACTTTAATCAAACTTCTATATCAAAGATGAAAACATTTTGTATTTTAATTTCCAGCAAAGATTGCAAAATACAACATTGCAACCGTTTATGAAACAGCATGAAGAACGCTTTACACGACATTCTGCTTAACAATGAAACTGAGATATATTTTTTGTGGTTTAATATATTTATTATAATATTTTGTGAGATAATATTTCCGATTTGCTTGATTCAGTTTCATCAATAACTTATAGATAAAATACTTTCGAAAAACAAAACGTTACATAGCGAGACAACTAAAGGAAAACTTTAAAGCTTTCTCCTAACCTAACAATTTTGGGAAGGCTAATGAATGAATTATTTTCAGTTATGGTCAAAACAATACGAGCTATAAGAATACAAAATTATAAATAAAAAACAGTCACAAAACCATTAGATTTTTGTTGGACAATTTTCTTGAATTCTAACTTGATGGTTTACGCTATTCATGTGAAAATTATATGTAAATAATGTGCTTCTTTGTTAATTAACAAGAAAATAGTACATTTTCTAAGCTGAAATCACTGTTTAAGCCTATTTTTGTGATAGGTCTTTATAGATCACAGATTTATTGTATTCACAGGAGATATAATGCTACAGAAAATAATTTACATGAATTTTTACTCGCATATAGATAATCTCTCTCGCTGGTTTTTCCTGTTGAATGTCAAAGTAACGGAAATACCTACTTTAGGAACTGATTTCAAGAGTCTGTTTCGGAGCAGTAACTTAAACGTACACAAGTAGAGAGAGCGTGTAAGCTACAGTTTTCCGAGGTAACCTAAAGAGTTGATGAACTTAATAGCACTGTATTACGTTCTTGGATGATTTAATGACTTCTCGTCCTGTCGACGTTCGCCATATTACGTTCTTCGGTGGTTTAGTTACTATATTGATTAATTAAAAAGTCCACCAAAAAGGTTATGTTGAAGAGTTGTTTATTGTTTTCAAAACAAAGTCAGCGATATTCACATGTATAGATACATTACAGAGATGCACTTCTGAACAGTCGCAAAGATAATCTCTGTGAACTAACTGGATGAATGAATGAAACTCTCTGTAACACTGAATACTGAATGATGTCAACTAACTAACTAACTGCTCTGTCCAGCCGATCTGTTTATACAGTCTCTATCGAAATTACGAGAATTCTTCAAAGGCATCCGCCCGATATTTTTCGATCATTAACAATCACTCAAACAATCAAACATATTAAAAACAATCGGAATTAATACAAAGTTACTTAACAACGTTACAAAATGATCAGAAATGGTAATTAGAGATACTTAAATACAAAATTATTTACAGAAATCCTTTCAAACTGAAGAAAATCTGTTCCTGTAGACATCGCAACTTACATTAATACATGGAATTACAAACATTTAAGATATTCTCTTGCACCATTCGGTTCTTAAACATATTAAATGCGACTTTAAATAATTTTCCTTTCATTAAAACAAAAGTCTATATACACTGATTTACAAGAAATTACAAAACAAACATACCAGATCATATTCAAGCAAACTTTAGCTCACTACAAATACTTCATACATTACAATACCATTCAAAAATTCAGGTATGAGGGCTGTTACAACTGGCTTAGCCTTCCTTGACAATACATGGAAACCACCAATCTAAATAAAACTAGGTACTAAAAAATTGATACTAAACGACTAATTACTGACTATCCCGTTTAGTTCAATACGTATGCGGAAAATTTCGTGAAGATTGCATTAAACAGTTACCGCAAAGGTATGAGGCAAAGAATGAACAAAGAACACAATTTTATATCAGGCCAGTGCCTAATTCCTTCGTGAATGAAGGTCCATAATTGAGGCCACTAGGATGGTACTGTGGCTTTAATATTTTTATTCCTCCCCCTTTTTATACTTGAACTTACAGTAAGAATTGCGTGCAACGTGTAATTACTTAACTTAAAGCACTGTACAGTTCCAGTTGTTATAGGCTGGTCATTGGGAAGAATCTCTCACAACTTGTAACAGTCGCAGGAATGAAACCCAATCGATCTGATCAGAAGAAGATAAACATTCGCCTAATGTAAATGGGCCACTAGAATGAATAATCAGAAAAGTTAGAAGAGAGAAACAAAAGCCAACATCTGTTCACAGATTGTGTTTTTACTGTGTTATTTTGTCGTAAAATGTACTGAAAATAAAATGGGATATTTGGTTATAGGCGACACGATTTCATCTGAAATCGCCTGAAATATCGAATCAACAAGGTCACCTCTATGATTTAAACGCAGTGCGGTCTTGCTTTCGTACGTTGAGTTTAAGGCTCAAATTGTACTCAGCTTATTGCAGACTACAAAGCAAGTGACTGAGTACTAACATTAGTAGCAGATCGAGTTTCTCTCTTTGCAAGCAATTCATTTGCGAGC
>JARYHS010008074.1:98470801-98498804 GCA_031002005.1 Vandiemenella viatica | reverse complement strand
GGTCGCAGTATGTCGTCGTTGAAGGAGAAAGTTCTTCTAATTTAGATGTTACATCGGGATTACCTCAAGGAAGTGTAACAGGACCACTTCTTTTCTAAATTTTTATAAACTATCTCGGAGACAAAGAGAAAAGCATTTTTAGATTGCTGATGATGGGGTTATTTTTAGGGAAGTAAGGAATTTGGACGATTGCTTAGAAATTCAGCGTGATCTGGATGTTATTTTGGCATGGTGCGCTGAGTGCCAGCTTACACTAAATTGAAAAAGTGCAAGGCAACGCGCATAACTAACATAAAGAATCCAGTTGTTCAGAAATAGGAGGTAAACAATTCAGTTATTGGTATGATCGATTCTATGAAATATTTGGGAGTAACAGTACAAAAGAACATGAAATGAGACTTATACAGTCTATTAATTCGTTAGTAGGTAGAGCAAATTATAAACTGCGATTCCTAGGTCGAAATCTTGAAGAATTGTAATGAATAAACAAAAGAGATAGCTTACAAATCTCTTGTGAGTCCACATTTGGACTACTATTGTGCCATTTGGAATCTTTTTCGTAAGGGATTGATTGACAGTATAGAGAAAGTACAGAGAAGAGCATCTCGATTCGTGACCGCTTGCTATAGTCCTTATGAAAGTGTCACAGAACTGATTAGCAGACTAGGCTGGGAGTAAACATGTGTACTCCCACTTTCACTTACGAGTGTAGTGAAATACTTCGTCAACCAACCTATTTGAGTAGGAATGATGGGAAAGATAAGATTTGCGAAATAAGGTGCCGCACTGATTCTTATATGAATTATTTCTTCCCTCGTACCATTCGGGATTGGAATGCACAACAAAGCAATTAGCTTTGGTGCTGAGCACCCCTGCCACCCTCAATTTTGTGAATTGCAGAGTATATACAGGTATGTAGATATAGATCTGTACTGTAATTGCATTTGTATATTTTTGTCTACATTCGATGACTATTTCGTAAGTAACATTCAGCACTCGACATTGACTAATTGGAAAAGATCACGAATTTTTAACTGATAATAAGAATAATACTGAATTATATAAAGTCGTCAAATGAACGTTGCAGAGGGTGAAGGAAATCTTATATTTAGCGTACTGGATAAATATTCCACTTCTTATAAATCTGCACTAAGTTGGGTGCATAGATTCTATTAGAGAAAGGAAGCATTACAACAGAACATTTAAAGGGAGGACAAGTATTTCTCTTTTATTTGTTATGATACAACAGAACTAACTAGAAAACTAGCATGTGGCGTTACTACAAAATCCTACATTTCTATTAATTTTTATTTACTGATTTATTTGGCAGAGGTACATGCGTGTAGTAAGAAAAAGGCTATTGAAGTGTGATCAACACAAACGTTAGGTCCATATTAGCTCCGGTCCACTTATTTTGTTTGTAAGTTCAAATGATCTTTTCAAAAATGGCCGTTAATGAAAATATTAGTAAGTTTTATAATGCGGATTAATCAAATGTCTGCAAGATTGTTATGTTCAGAATATGTAATAAAATAATTGTTTAAAAAACATAAAAACCGCCTTCAAAAAATGGTACTAAAAATTTTAAAATAACTTTATACAATGCTTAGAAGAAAGTAAATCTAAATGGACAATATTTTACATTACTGTTATTGAAATTTTTACATTAATTAGTTATTTTTGGAGTCGGTGCCAGCTGTCAGATCGCGCAGATCGAATTACTGAACTTTATTTGGTGTTCGAGGCGAACCGAGAGTACGAACAAAAATTCCAAATATTGTACAGCATGTCGTGAGGAAGATAGTTTTATTGCGGGAGACAGCTTAGGGAAACAAATTAATGGCATGTTATCTGTGGCTCGGTCTCATTAGTCATCCAGGCATATCTCTGGCGCTATAGTGTCAGTTGGTAGGCTGCATCATGCAGTAAATACTTTATAGTTAGTATAATATCGGTGTATCATCTAAATGTTTCAGTTTTGTTGAAAAATGTTTCTAGAATTAATTGTAGGTAAGTAGTAACATGTTTTTTTATGTATAATTGTTATTTATTATTGTTTTTATCTTTTTATTTTTCTTGTTTTGGCTGGCACCGACCCAAAAATAACTAATTAATGTAAAAATTTCAATAACAGTAATGTAATATATTGTCCATTTAGATTTACTTCCTTCTAAGCATTGTATAAAGTTATTTTAAAATTTTTAGTACCATTTTTTGAAGGCGGTTTTTATGTTCTTTTAAACAATTATTTTATTTTTAAATTTTTAGTGGTATTATAGTTCATTTGTATTTAAATATGCCGCAGCAGTTCTCATTTTGTGAACTTCCTGGTAGCTCAGTGGTTAAAGCGAAAGCTTTTTTAAAAAAATCTGTCTTTACAACAACTTTCACAATGGGGAGAATTGGATGCTGTGTTAAGGAATGTTAGTTTACGTTTTGATCCAGGCTGTGTTTCGTTCTAATCATAATATCTGCTAAAGCTGCTGCTCGATAATCGAAACATATAACATCTGGACATTAATACATACTACATACATAAATCTGTCTCTGGAATATATCTGTTCGTTCCAGCATCACACAGAAAATATAGATATTAAATTGGTTTTCACAGCGTAAAAGCTTGGGGTCCAAGTTGAAATCTGAAGTACAAGTTGAGACATTAGGACACATACATTTTATAAATATTCTGCAATGACTTAAAAATAGCTTAATTGATTTTGACGGTACTTAAAACTGTGGATTTTGTAAAGAACATTGGAAATTATAAACGATGGGGGTAAAGGAGAAGAGGGATTGGGCTTTTGTATACCAAATGTAGACTGTCTTTTCTGATTGATTTAAAGTATTCATTTGTAAATTTCTATTGATATCACATAAAAGTTTTAGGTGTGTATAAAAAAATAATTAGGGGGTGTGGAGGTGAAGAGTAGTTTGATTTTTGTTAAGGTAGTGTGGACAGAATTTTTCTCTTTGTTTTAAAGTATACACGTGCAAAGTTCCATCGTAACCAGATAAAAACTGTAGCTTTGTGTAAAGAACATTTACAAAAATTAAATGGGGTAAGGCAGTGAGCGGTTGGGTTTTGTAAACAGAATGTTTCTCTTTGTTCTTAAGTATACATTTGCAGTGTTCCGTCGAAATCTGATAAAAATGGTAGGTATCTATAAAGAATATTGGATATTAGGAGGGGTGGAGGTAGAAGGGAAGAGGGGTTGGGCTTCTTCAACCTAATTTAAACACAATTGTTATGTATTTTTTAAAGTATACGTGTGCAAATTTTCTTCAGAATCAGATAGAAACTGTGCTTTGTGTAGATTCAAGGGGTGGAAAGGGGAAGAGAGGTTTGGCTTCTCTAAAACAAATGCAGACAGTATTTTTCTGTTTGTTTTGAAGTATACATGTGCATACTTCCTTCAAAATCAGGTAGAAATGGTAGCTTTATATAGTGAACATTAACAGTAATTAAAGGGGTAGCAAGGGGAATAGGGTTTGTGTTTGTGTTTTTGTCAAAGTAATGTGAGTAGTATGTTTCTTTTTCTATTTGCTTTAAAGTATACACATGCTAAGTTCCACCAAAATCGGATTAAAATATGGGTTTGTACAAACATTAAGGGATGTAAACGGGGAGCTAGGGTAGTTTATTTCATTTTTGGTCAGAAATCTTCTAAATAAAAAAAATACATATAAGTACCAACTTTCATAAAGATCGGTCAAATGGTGTCAACTATAGCTTATCATAAAGAAAATTGACAAAAGTGAAGGGGCGGAAATGGGGGAAGGGGTTCAGTTTTTGCAAACCAAAAGCTGAAATTATGTTTCTCTTTGTTTAAGAGTAAAAGTTTGCTAAGTTCTATCTAAACTGGATAAAAACTGTGGGTTTGTATAAAAATTAAACGGTTTAATGAGGATTGGGGGGTGGTTTTTATATTTTTTGGTCCGAAACCTTCCTCGTGAAAAAATACATATAAGCGCCAACTTTCATGATAATAGGTCAAATGGTGGCGACTATAGCTTTATATATATATAAGAAAAAACATTGACGAAAATTAAAGGGGTTGGTAGGAAAGAGAGGGGTTGAGCTTTGGCAGACCAAATGTTGACAAGATTTTTCTGTTTGTTTGAAAGTATACATTGACAAAGTTCAATCAAAATCAGATATGAAATATAGGTTTCTATAAAATTAAGGGGTGTAAAGGGGGACATGGGGTGGCTTTTATTTATTTTTTGGTCAGAAATCTTCTCCATGAAATATTACATGTATATGACAACTTTAATGGAGATCAGTTAAATGATGTCGACTATAGTTTTGTATAAAGAACATTGGCAAAAATTAAGGGGTGGATAGGGTGAGAGGGGCTCACTTTTTTCAAACCAAATGTTGACAGCATTTTTCTCTTTATTTTTAACTATACATGTCCAAAGTTCCATTGAAATCGGATAAAAATGTTGGTTTGTATAATAATTAAGGGGTTTAAAGGGAGAGATGGGTGTTGTTTTATTTTTTTGGGTCCGAACCTTTTCCACGAAAAATTACATGTACATGCCAACTTTAATGGAGATCAGTTAAATGGTGTCGACTTTAGCTTTGTATAAAGAACTTTGGCAAAAATTAAGGGGTGGATAGGGGGAGAGGGGTTCGGTTTTTTTAAACCAAAAGTTGACAGTAATTTTCTGTTTGTTTTTTAATATACATTTCCAAAGTTCCATCAAAATCGGATAAAAAGTGTGGGTTTGTATAAAATTTAAGGGGTGTAAAGGGGTAGAAGGGGTGGTTTCTCAATGAAATTCATATGGGACCACTTTGGAGGTATACTCTATCCACTATAAAAATTTCATTTAAATCGGTTCAAAATTGGCGAAGATATCGCTGAACATACATCCAAAAAAAAAAAAAAAAAAAAAAAAAAAAAAAAAAAAAAAAATTCAGAAGAATTGAGAACCTCCTCCTTTTTTGAAGTCGGTTAAAAATCTAGCGATCGTTCTTTACGAATTGTCCTTCTAATAGTTACACTGTATAAGTCATTGTGGTTATTTCGTCTGTTTGAGATAGTTTGAACGAAGTTAACACTTCCGACAGGAGGCATTAAGAAATTGACAGAGTTGCTATTAAGCTTTCTTCCGTGCACTGCCACTCCTTTGAGCAGTAGCGCTGGCTAGTTGCAGGAAGCCGTTCGTCCTTCTATAACCGAGTTGGTCCGAGTCGGTGATGAGCTTTCCCGTCACGGCTGTTCTTTACGATACAGCTCTGGCGTCGTGATTTCAGTCACGTATCGAGCTGTACTCTCTCTGGAGCCTGATGATGCGCTGCTCATTTTCCGCTTGTCGGCGTCGATAGTGAATGAGTGTGACGTCACATCAGGAAGCTACTTGTTGCCCAGGCTGAAGATGTACACACTAGGATCGACATTAGATAGCGAGGATGGTGTGTCAGATCGCCAGGATGGTCAGGAAGATTAGGAAGGGAGAGTAAAAAGCGTCTGCTCATGTCAGTAGAGGATTGCTATCCTTTACTTCAATCAAATGTAAGCAACAGCGCTTATCTCGCTTCGTTTGTCGTTGAAGTTACTCACTGTTGAAGGCATCTTATAGATATCCACACTTGTATAAATCTGTAAGCGGGAAAAGTCTGTCTTTTCCTTAGTGCAGGAATCACACATCATCTACCATACCAATCTGGAAGGGGTTTTAACAGTTTGATAGCTTATCGTATGGTTTAAAATCTACGCTAGATCTTATGCAATGCTTGTTAATGACTTGAAATGTAAATACTTTGGCATAACATTTGATAACAATTTCTACTGGGCAAGATAAATTGGACAGGTAGTAGGAAAAGGTTTCAAAATCCTTCACTGGTTGGAGATAGAGATGAAGGGATGTACCAGAGAAGAAAAGAAATTGGATTACTAAATTTTGCTTAGACCATTGCTTGAATATGATGATGTAGTACAGGAACAACATTTTGGGTATAAAATACAGGAGTTTGAGGGGTTGCATAGAAGGGCTGCTAGATCTGTCTCTAGAAAGTAGTGAAGAACACAATTAGTAGGTAAGGGAATTAGGTATCGGAATAAATTACCCATACAAATGGTTAATAGTTTACAGAAAACGCTGTAATACGTAGGGGCAAAAAATAGTCGGGTAAGGGAAAGGGGAAAAAATGGGTGTTTGTGGAAACTACCGCCAGATCTTGCACCTCCGTCATATAAACACGAATTGACGTGACATGGGAATGGGCCAAATATAATCATTTGTTAGTGCACCGAATAGGTAGGCACCACAACAGATCACTAGACATATTGCGGAAGACAATCGTTAACCCCTATTGCCAGATTTATCCATTAAATTACTAATCGATGGCCAATCGGGTATGGCACTTCAACGACTAGGTTCGGAAGGAACGGGGGAATAATTTAGGGTGAGATTTTAGCTTAACCTGAATTACGTTCAATAAATACACCTATGAACAGTATTTATTGAACGTTAGCAACTGGCTCATCCCATCATTGCACGTACTCATCAAATATAGAACAACTGAGATCTAATATTAATTCGATTTCTGGTATCCAAATACAAATATACTAACAGTAAAACATTGAGACCAATGGAATTCCAGTACTGATTAGGATCTGAGTGAGAAGACGATGTTCATTCAACTGATTTAACTGAACTATTGTACAATAACAAAGTGCGTGAAAAAATGGAACAACGGTGGGTAACTTAGTTTCGCTTGGCAATTAAGGGGCTTTCGAAATTTGTTATTGATCTTAGATACCAACCCAAGATGTCTGAATACAGTTTTCTTACCCAGCCTTTCATTTGGTATCTTGTTGAAGCGAAAGGAAAGTTTCAGCGGAATAATACCTGCAAATAAAAAAATGTATAACAGAAAATATACACAATTATGAAGCAAGGAACTTATTGGTCAGAATGGTTCATCGCAACTACATGACTGAATTTCGGAGGGAGTGGGTAGAAATACTTCGATTCTTGGTTGTGCCAAGGAAAAGCGATATTGTTGCTGTTTCTTTATCCTTACTCACTCACTTTCACAACTCCCGATTATTATATCTTAAATTCTTTCAGTGAAACTTCCCCATGCACCTACTTTTGCCCTTTACTGCTTTTAATTTCGAATTGATTCAGAGATAAAAACAATATTATCACCATTCCTCTTGATATTTTATTCCAGTCCCTGTCACACCTACGAAAGAAATTGTTTCCTAGCTGAAATCAAGTGAAAGCTTCTGGTCTTTGTGATATCATCCCTTTCACGGATTTCTCCTATTTTTTTCCAGTTTCCATCAAATCTCCATCACCAAAATATGCCCTATAGATCTCAGAACTCTCTTCATCCATCTGTATTTTCAATGATCCCCCCCCCTCCCCCGCAAATCTATTTGTAGAGCTGCTATTAATCACACAATCGCTCCAAACAGAAGAGCGATAGCGTTACTTCAAATTGCGCTTTTCTGGCTACGACAGATGCAAATACAATCATTAAAAGAACAAAACATACAATGCAGGTGTCGAAGGATTACCTCCATAATTGCAGTAGGAGACAGTGGAGAAATGTGACGTATCAGCCACTTAAAATTCTCATTTCTGGAAAATGCTGTCATTACTGTTCCATGCTCTCAAAATTAAGTTTAATGGAATTGAAAAAAATTATTTACTATAAGAAGTATTTCTTTCTCATATGTTTCTATTTTGGTTAGCTTCCACGAATAATGGAAAATACTAATTTATCACTTGTTTAATTCACTTTACGTTTGCTCTTCTTTAATATAATTTATGAGCCATATGTAGCATATCAAGCAAGTGGCAAAAATGCCCATTTTTCCTTTTACTTTCTCCCTTAATTTATTCAATTTATGTAATGCACTTAGAAAATCGAGAATTTTTATGAGTCTTTTAAAGAGATATTGAAACTAATTCACTGCCTTGGAGTAATTATGCTATTAAAACTTTGAAATAAGCTATTTGTACAGTTGAATTTTCTTATAAAAGTTATCACGTACGTATTGACAAAGTAGTAAATTTTAAGAAAAAAAGGTACAGAACAGAAAAATCTTTTAATCCCTTTTTTCCAGGTGGAAAGATTTGAATCCGAGTCTGACTGCAGCTATTTCATAGTGCGGCGACAAATCAAAATTACGACAATACGGAAACAATAATCTTTCAGACACCAGACGGGATAAAATATTCATTCCGTCACTTCAATAGATCTAACAAAATTTATTGGAAATAGCAAGTGAACTATAAATTTTATATTAATGTGAATGAACGTCGACGTTCCGGTATACTGTTACGTGAGTGCAGTACAGTTTCCGTGATCATAAGTAGTGTAAAAACAGCCTCTTGTAAGTACATGTTGTTCAAATCACCTGCTAAATGTAATTTATAGGAGAAGTGTGCTTCATCTTGTTCACGTTATGATTCTAGAGTTGCTGAGGCTAGGTATATAAAAACCACGTCTTTCATCCTGCCGCCTTCTTAACAGCGTATTGACGTAGTGTGACATGAGCTGAAAGTGTTGCATTAGCACGGTGGAAATAGTTATACAGCTGATAGAGTGCCGCAATCATATCGCAGAATGAAAGCGACAGATCGCGGTCTGCAAATAGAGAACAACATAAGCAGCACCGTAACAAGACGATTAGTTGATATTCAACATTTAGTGTTTTGAATACCTCACTACTATGGTAGCATAGCTGTTGTTGGCATATATTTCTGACCTTGTTACGTTTAATCAGCTTCAACATGCACCATAGTACATACTAAGTATCCACATATTTCAAAGGTTTTACTTAATATATATATGAACTTTCTGTCTCCTGCACTATTTATCCATATCCTCTTTTTATTATACTAACTATTGTATCAACGTTTGTTCATCTGATTGTGGGGCACTATAGTGGGGACAATACACAATACAAGACTCGAGCATAACAATTAATAATAATTCTAACCGGCATCCCTTACAATAATTGCCGCTCTCTCCTTCACTCGTTTAGGCCACTACTTGTCTTCCCTCCACGGCAATCTTGTGTCTTATGCTTTAAACGCGTGAGTGGATCTGACGCTGGTATCATTTCTTTTTTTTTTTTTTTTTTTTTTTTAATTTTGTACCTTATCGACGTCGAGTCATTAGAGGCGGGAAAGGATAAGGAGCAAGTAATGGAAAGGAATTTGGCAATGGCCCTTTTAGTATAAACATCTCGGCATTCGCCTGGAGTGATTTGGGGAAACCATGAAATACTCCAATTTGAATACCCGTACGGGGATTCGAACCCACGTCCTCCCGAATGCTAGGCCAAAGTGTTTCCACTCAACCACCACACTCGGTCTTGCCTGTAGTGCCGGATATGCTCTCGACGTCCATTCATTACTGTGCGACCCACCTCACCGATGCAAACATCGCCACAGCTGAAGGGTAATTTCATACACATTTGCGAGTTTGTGTGGGTGTAAAGAATATTCTTGCCTAGACAAAGTCCACTGTTGCCACCTCCACCCGATTCAGCAACTTCCCATTCGATTTGTCACTTCTCGTAAGTACAGGTGAAAATTTTGAGCGTGGTGAGTAACGCTCTGGTCTGGCATTCGGAGGAACGCGGTTTCGAATCCCCGTCCCACAGCCAGTCTCATCAGGAGACACGGCCAAATTCCTTCACAACCTTGCCTCCAGTATTTTTATCCTTTTCATGAATTCTTTGTCGACGTAAAACAAAAAAACAAAAAAAAAAGAATGAAAGAGGGAATTCAATGACAAAATTGAGTCCTGGCTAGAGAGAATAAAAAAATTGGCGATACCCCGAAAACCAAGCTATTATTTCAAAGGATATATATTATTTGCTTTTCGCTAGACAGGTTTTGATCATTATTGTAACTAACTAACTGTCTATATTGTGGTGTGACAGCGTCACCCACAATGAATATAATTAAATTATTATTAATTATATTCATAATTCCTCTTTTTTTTCTCTTTTATTATATTCAAGTTTATTAATTGTTTAATCTTGCAACGTGTAAATAAATTGTAAATAATGAGGGTTGTCTGAATAGGTTGAATGTATGTTTAAACCAGGGCGGCCAAAGGTATAGTTTATTGTAAATCAATTTTTCTGTAAACGCATGGCTCAGAACGGTTGAATATCGAAGGCTAGAAACTGCCATTTCGGCGGTTGAGGGAGGAACAATGGAGCAGGCGAGGCGACTTGGTGGCGCCGGGCCAGCCCGGCTTGAGTCCCGTTCGAATTCGGACAACGACCTACCCCACCTTGCCGCTACCCCGAAGGCCACGTAGGAAACGCGCGAAGGAGTCGGCGAATGCGACGCGTGATATTAAACACGTGACAACGGAAATGTGTAGATAGCCAATCCTGAACATTTATTGGGGGCTACAATACTAATTCCATGGAGTTCTTTTACATGTGGAGTGCAACTAGCGGAGGAAGAGAAGGAGCCATCTTAGACTTCACTTGGGTCCAAGACGAACTGGTGAACAGACGTGTCAGCCCGGCACGCTCTCTGATGATCATTGTGGTTGATCATTTCTTGCTTTGGGAAAGCGAGATGTTGAGTGGCATGCTTGCTATTATTTGTAAGTTATGCTAATAACGCGGTCGTAGCCGCTTATTTAGCTTCCATTGCTGCAGTGGCATTGTGTTTGTCGCTCACCATCACGGCGATGATTCTATGGTAATGTACCAGAAACGACGGTCACTATTCAGTGGATTTTAACAGACTTGTGAGCCCTTAAGCGACGCCTGGGTTAAGACTCTGCTCCCGTCACTTAAATTCTGAGCTAGCTGAATTTATATTTCGATTCAATTTTTTCCTTAAGCATCTTGCTGTTTGTTAATTCAATTTTGATGCTTTTCATTCACTTTATACGGCGCCCCCTGGGATTTTCCTTTGTACAGTAAAATGTTAGCTTCAATTTGATGGCCTGTGTTGCCACGTTATTTCAATGTTAACTTTGCTGTTTTTTTTATTACTTGTTTGAGATATTTCATTCAGTTTTGTTTGCTTACTCCGGCGAATTGTAAACGTCGGGTATTGCTTGTTTTTGCTGATCTAATTGTGTTTAACGTAACGTTAATTACTACCCGACCTTGTAAGGCCATAAGACTCAATAAATGAGGTTTTATTTTGTGTCTGAAATTCATGGTTCTAGTTAGTAACCTATTAGATCCCCTTATAGCATATTTTAAATGTATTTTTTCATATTTCAGAATTAATATTAATTCCCCCCTCCCTTTTTCTGGTTCACCCCTAATTGTATCTTATTACAATTGGCACCCAACGTTTCGGGCTTTTGTGGATCCCCTTTTAGGCCATTTAGCCAGCCCCAAATTGTATATTATTACAATTGGCGCTGCCAACCTGGGGCTCCAACAAATTAATTTCCCAAGTCGAAATTATTTTGAGAATTTTACAAGTCTTAAAAAAATCCATGGATGTGACCTGTCTTGATTCATTTTATTATTTTAGGATAAGTTTTGTGTTGAATTTGTTTGCCATGCTTGATTTAAATTTAAATGTGTGATTTATTTCAATCAGTTGTTCAAGTATATTTTCGTTCACTTGCATCAAGCATGATTAGTTTAAAATTAAAGATAGAGTCAGTGCTTTTGAAATTTCATGCATGATAAGAATTAAGATTTTTCTTTATGCTGATTATGCTCATGTGTTGAGGTATTCGTGTCGCATGCAACATCGTTGTTTTTCCTTGCTGTTTATTTTGGATGGGTTTTATTTCATGTTGAAGGGATTTGTGCGCGGGATTTGTTTAATGCTGTATTTCTTTGAGTAAACTCGTCCCGGTTTTATTTTGTTTGTTGTCGATCGTTGTAATTGTTCGGAGTTGAGAGTTTGTATTTTACGATCAAATCTATGAAGTTGAGATCGCGCACCATTAGTAGGGCAGATCAATCTATTGTTCATAACATTTCCGAGCAAACTAACGCGATGGATCAAGCACCGGAAGTACGCGAGATACCGTTGGCGGACATGAACAAGAAATTAGCTTCGGAATTAGAAGGGAATGTTGAGCTGGAATGGAATAAATTGGATGAGCATTTTGCTGAAATAAGAAAAGCTCTAATCAACTACTTCGATTCGCTAAACAAACAATCCGGTGCACAAGAGAAACATTCCGATTCGCTAATTTCACAAACAAAAAGTTTGAATGATAAGATAGATAACGTTCGCGATGAGATCTGTAAAGACATAAGAGAATGCAGAGTTGAAGTGCGTAGGAGCGTTCCAGCAGTGGAAGAGCCTGCTGATGACGTTCGGATAGTTTGTACTTCAGTGGAGAATGCGAACGAAGGAGTCGCGTTAAAGCTGAACACCAGTGTGACGGAAATAAGTAATTCTGCCGCCGTTGACCTTGAAAATCACGGGCAAACCGCTGTAGAATTAGAGCATCCCCACAACAATCAATCTGAGGAAGAGTTGCAGATTGCGAATGAGACGTTTGATGAACTCAACACTCAGCGTCTGATAAAGGAAATTTGCTGCTTAAAGGCAAAAATTTCTGAGCTCAGGAATTTCAATTGTTTGTATGATCATGGGCCGAAAGAAAAGGAACGTCAGTCGGGAAAATACAAGGCATTCCTAGGACACGAGGCGAAAGATTCGCAGTACACATGCTTCCTTCAAGCCAGAGAAGTAAGTGTCCATAAAAGTTTCATTGCTTGGAGAAAAGCGAAACGGTCCACCGAGTTCGCGATTTCTAAACATCGGGTGGAAATTTTCCGTCCGCAATGTCGAGTGCAACGGGATTCAATTTGTTCACTCCCTGCCCTCAGGGAATTCACGCTTACGAATGCGGGGTTTGAAATGTTTTTCTGAGTGGTTTATTGAGATTGGTCGGAGTGAGATGGTTTGTGACGTGGCACTGAGTACGCAAAACCTCGTGGTCAGCCGTGTCGGTGACCTGAGTAACTGTACATGTGCCGGAAACACCAAACCATCTGCCGAATCCGCTACCAAACACCTGCAGCTTTACAAAGCGGTGTTTCGAAAAATTCCGTTGGCTGGCAGGTCGATGCAAAGAGAAGCTTGGGACCTTGTAAGTCAAAAGTTTCGAGCCACCCGAGATTCTGTCGAATGAGGCAAAGACGCATATTCCGCAAACAGGCTCATTTTCCACAAGAAGGTCCATGGACGCCTCAAGGTCACTGTATAGGCATTGTTCATTATTATTGAGTTATTAAGCATGCCGAAAAAAGGATGACAAACGGGCGAGGTCTTGGACATATCGAATTTTGGAGTCGTAAAAAGGAAACGTTCATTCAGCGTTGAATCGCTGATTCCGCAGATTCACCCTTACAGCCGTGTAGAAGAATTTTATTGCCTTCATGAGCGAACGAAAAGGATTTGATGGTCACCGCAAAATTTTGAGAAATTTGTCAACATAGGCGTCTAATGAACGTAGAAGATGACCGTTTTCTTTCAGTCATTATCAGATAATAAAAGATATGGTATGCATGTCGCGCAATCTTCAAGCGAATCAATACGGCATACGATTATTAAGAACGAAGAAACCTTCAGAGTTTGGTTTGAAAAAAAAAAAAAAAAAAAAAAAAAAAAAACTCATCCTAATCAAGGAGAATACTTTGGTCCAAACAATGAGCTGACTGCTATATTCTTACCCATTTGGTCGTCTTGGTACGTGAGTCCAAGGTTTTATAAAGGTCGTGTTCCATGAAATAGGTTGCGATGCTTCCTTCGGCGGTGTTAATGAATGAGTCCAAGGGTTTTATGCATATGTTTGCCGAGGCAAATGTGTTCGACTGTGGGATTGGTCCACATCGTTCGGCAGTTTCTTGTTGAGTACCAGTTCTTCGTTGAAACGTGAAAAAATTTACTGATCAAATGAGTAGGGGATTTCTTAAGCACTAAGTAGAGCCGTAATTCCGTGATGCCACGCGAGGTATTAAATAGTTTACCTGTGATAATGATACTATAATGACGTGCACAACAATTAGCGGTCCTGACAATCTAACAAGACGCGCAACATGAAGCAACGGGGTGTATAAAATTTATCAACGGACACACGCTGAATAACGAACAGTTTACGGCAGCGACTGACGTCGTCTGTAAATAAATATGTAAATAATTCAAGAGCATAGGCATAAATTTGATGATCTATGAACATTTGGATAAGTTGTAGCATAGAACATGTGTCTGGAAAGTTAGAGTGTCAGTCTTGAGACACGTAATTGCATAACAAGTTTAGCGCTAACGCCGCGAGAACCGGTAGCGACACTCAGCTGTATGGAATAGCAGCTGTGCCGACCGCCAGTTTTCCTGGAAAGATTGTAATCAGGGTTAACCGAGAAGCAGGTAGCCTGAGCCGCGAGCTTAACGGTACAGCGCTTACTGACAACAACAGAGCGGACAAAGTGGAAACAGCTGATCGCTTAGTTTCACCGCTATGATGTCATTGCTACGATTGTAGAAATTGGGAAAGCATAATGTCGTTCATTTGCGAGAACTGTCGTTTGAATTGTATGGAAAGTTATGTAAATTCGTGGAGAGACTAAGTTATGTAAATTCGCGGAGAGATTTTTCCATGGGTTTTCATGTTATGTGGTCTCGACATACTTGTGTCGACTTTGATAATGGACATTCGGTGCATTTTTTTTGTTGCAAAAATCTAACTTCAACACATGTGCTAGATTTGCATAGTCCGTTGTAAATAATTAATTGAGTTGTCTAACTTTAATGTTAATATCTTGTGCTTACATCATTTTTTGTTTATTGATTGCGCAGATCTATTTTGTTGTTCATTTACATCTATGTACCTGTCAATGTTTTATGATGTTTTACTTTTGCATATTAGAATAAGACATTTCATTATATTTATGTCAACCAGAGTCACGTGTCGTGTTTACATATTTAAAGAGGTCACATGTATGCGATAGTTCGAGTGAGCTGGAACCATGAAACTATAGTGTAGGCAATGATTTTGTTGCAACTGTAGGGTTACAATAGTTCAAATAAAATTATTGGCATAATTTTATTTTGATTGGGTAGCAGGTATATTGTGGTGTGACAGCGTCACCCACAATGAATATAATTAAATTATTATTAGTTATATTCATAATTCCTTTTTTCTCTTTTATTATATTCAAGTTTATTAATTGTTTAATCTTGCAACGTGTAAATAAATTGTAAATAATGAGGGTTGTCTGAATAGGTTGAATGTATGTTTAAACCAGGGCGGCCAAAGGTATAGTTTATTGTAAATCAATTTTTCTGTAAACGCATGGCTCATAACGGTTGAATATCGAAGGCTAGAAACTGCCATTTCGGCGGTTGAGGGAGGAACAATGGAGCAGGCGAGGCGACTTGGTGGCGCCGGGCCAGCCCGGCTTGAGTCCCGTTCGAATTCGGACAACGACCTACCCCACCTTGCCGCTACCCCGAAGGCCACGTAGGAAACGCGCGAAGGAGTCGGCGAATGCGACGCGTGATATTAAACACGTGACAACGGAAATGTGTAGATAGCCAATCCTGAACATTTATTGGGGGCTACAATACTAATTCCATGGAGTTCTTTTACATGTGGAGTGCAACTAGCGGAGGAAGAAGAAGGAGCCATTTTTAGACTTCACTTGGGTCCAAGACGAACTGGTGAACAGACGTGTCAGCCGGCACGCTCTCTGATGATCATTGTGGTTGATCATTTCTTGCTTTGGGAAAGCGAGATGTTGAGTGGCATGCTTGCCATTATTTGGAAGTTATGCTAATAACGCGGTCGTAGCCGCTTATTTAGCTTCCATTGCTGCAGTGGCATTGTGTTTGTCGCTCACCATCACGGCGATGATTCTATGGTAATGTACCAGAAACGACGGTCACTATTCAGTGGATTTTAACAGACTTGTGAGCCCTTAAGCGACGCCTGGGTTAAGACTCTGCTCCCGTCACTTAAATTCTGAGCTAGCTGAATTTATATTTCGATTCAATTTTTTTTTTAAGCATCTTGCTGTTTGTTAATTCAATTTTGATGCTTTTCATTCACTTTATACGGCGCCCCCTGGGATTTTCCTTTGTACAGTAAAATGTTAGCTTCAATTTGATGGCCTGTGTTGCCACGTTATTTCAATGTTAACTTTGCTGTTTTTATTACTTGTTTGAGATATTTCATTCAGTTTTGTTTGCTTACTCCGGCGAATTGTAAACGTCGGGTATTGCTTGTTTTTGCTGATCTAATTGTGTTTAACGTAACGTTAATTACTACCCGACCTTGTAAGGCCATAAGACTCAATAAATGAGGTTTTATTTTGTGTCTGAAATTCATGGTTCTAGTTAGTAACCTATTAGATCCCCTTATAGCATCATTATTAAATGTTTTTCATTTTTCAGGATTTAATCATTAAATCCCCCCTCCCTTTTTATGTAACTGGTATTCACATTTGGATGACCCCCAATTGTATCCTTATTACAATATGCTTTTGCAATGGATATCTGAAAAAAATGAGTATAACATAGAGCATATAATTGAGAGTTTCAATTAAGAATTTTAAATTAATTGTTCTTGTGTTTCAGCACTTGAATTTAAAAATTCTGTATTGAAAGTCTTCTAATTTTGAAAATTCTTTTAATAATTCCGCTAAAATATTAAAAACATTTAACAAAGTGGGCAAACATGCTAAAACATATGTGAAACACATTGTTTATAGAGAAAATTTATGTGCCTCCTTCTCACCAGCATTGCCAGAATCATTTTTGAAGAGCAATCATTTCATCGCCACTGTTATGTTATATTTCGTAACTATTAACGTTCACAAGTATGACGAAAAATTAACCTTCGGCTTTTGTCGTAGTCTTTGTTTTTTGAGTTAAATACTACTTGCAGTTCTCCTGAAGTAATAAAATAATTTTGAAGCCAGCCATTGTATAATATTGGGGCTGGAGGTAATTATCCACTCCACCGATCCTAGTGAGTCACCTGAATATGTAACTGTGAGCTCTCATTGAGCAACAATAGTAAAGCGTAGACGATTCACAAAAAAAAGACTTCATTTTTTCCGTTTTTTGGTATGTATTCATCATGCGCAAAGTTACTGAATTTAAGGCGAGATATGGGACCAATCTCAAAACCACCTGAAACCCCGAAACCTAAATTCCTAACTATTGCATTACTTCAGGACACCTCCTAATGTGAATAAAGTAAAAATGCACCTGACTGCGTTTCAGCAAGTGTTGGAATAAATCAGTATGCAGTATTTGGGCTATTCCTAGGAGCAGGTTCTAATTAAGGTGCCATGGTCAGTGACATTAATATTGATAAATTGGACGACTGGTCACTCTGTGGCCGGAGGTGCATAGCATGTGGGCGCGCCGGTCTATGCTAGGCCAAGCTAGCTGAACTAACCTGGAACACGGCCAAGTGCAACTGTACGGACCACTTTCGCTACAGGTGCTACGTGACTTTACTCAACTAGCATCTGCTCTAGGATTCAGTACCGTTTGTTAAAGCATAGGACTTCTGCATTCGTATTCTTCCATACTAGAGAAGTGTAACTTAATTTGAGAGATCGTTTCATGAAATATAGTTGGCAACTTCACCCATTATGTCAGTGCTTCTGTATTTATATCAGAAACATAAAATTCACACGTAGAATGCAATTGCGTCAGTGTTATTGTACTCAGTGTTTAATTCTATAACAAACTGGAAGAAACCTCATCTGCACTTATTTCTTATAACTGTTTCCTCACCTCAATTTAATCGATGAGTGTATTTGCCTTTTGAACAGAATTTTTCATATAGATACTATAGTAATTTGTCAATAACATAATAACACAAGCAAAAAGGACCTTGCCTGAAAAAGAAAATCTTATACCTGCAAATATAGTAAAAAAAAAAAAAAAAAAAAACTCTTTAAATTGTATAAACAGAGCACAGCACTAGATGAAACTAAATTTGAAATGTCAGACAAAAGAAAAATTGAAGAAATCAAAAATAATGCTGTAGAGGGAGTTTAAAATTACGTGGACAAGAGGCAAAAAAAAGTGCTTTGGAATGGATGGATTATGAATAGTTTGTGCAACGATTTCTCAGAAAGAAGAGATAGGATGGTGGGTGACGTTTTAAAACCTCCGGATTAGTTAAGTTGTTAGTGGAAGGAACATTAGATGAGACAAAGGTCAGAATATCTGAAGCATACAGCTGAAAATATAATTTTGTACACGTATGTTGAGATAAAGAGACAAGTTTAAAATAAGAAGAGATCTAGGACTGTATTAAAACAGTTAGGAAGTTAATGAAAGAATAAAAATATATTTTGCCAAATCACAGGGGTTTAATTAATTGTTAAAAACCTCATTCACATACAGTTGTCTACATAAAACCCACAATGAAAGAAGCAAATTACTAGTTCGTAACAGTAGCTTAAGCGTTCAGTACCTGTAATTTTCGGATAGTATGAATGGCAACCAGTAACACTGTGCAGTTCAGTTTCCATCAATATACCCGCCAGTGTGTCTCAGTGTGCTGAGGCGCCACACACGGGTGATACAACGGGACCGGGCACGACTGCCGGGGCCCGCAAATCAGCGATCCTGATTGTGGTTTGTAGGAGGTTTTTCGCGGCAGCAAGGCGAATGTCATTACGGTCCCCAATCCCCAACTCATAAACTACAAATTTCACAAACAAAAACTACACTCATCATACACAGATCGTAGTAACACGTTTCACAGATAGATGGCAACACTCCACTCTCCCATTAATACTTAGTACGACCTGGCAGTGGGTATAAAATGCTTGACTTCAGCAAAATTAGGCGGCCGAAAAATCAAAGCTCCAAATTTGTCCATGCCAACTATTAGTAAAACTCATCAGTGTCAGCTGACCTAGCAATGTTGGCAAAGGTGATGAAGAAGACCATTGCCCATTTCCACCAAAAAACTCAGTACTCAACATTACTTTTAACCAGACGAGCTGCGGCTAACATCTTGAGCAATAATCAGTGCTCGTAAAAAATTTACTAGAAAAGGGAGCTGAGTCATTGTTTTGCTCTGGAAAGAAATTCCTTTTCATCGGTCCGATATAGACGTTTTCGTCTTATTACGTTGGTAAAACATTTTCTTCTAGCAGACACACCTAAATTTTATATGGAAAGAGTGTTACTAAATTCAACAAAAATACAACGTTTCTCAAAAGTAGTTAGGTTTGAATTAATTATCCTCACGTTTGTCATGGACGAGGAATGCAGAAGAGTGCGATGAAATTGTTTCCAGGGTTTTGAATAGCTTGATCAGAGATTGTAATATAAAAAAAACTTGAAATACCGAAGTGATCTTTCTATTGCAAATATGCGGCAAATAACCTGTAATAGTGATTCCTTGTTACTGGAAAGGAAGCAGGATGGATGTTTGGCCGGCCATATAGAATTCTGTTTTCTACGGTACCAGAAATCATCCCAGCGGTCTTCAAAATGACTTGATTGAATTCATTCGTTCCTTACACCAAAATCATCTCCCGCCTCTTATGACGTCAATGGCAACAAGGCGCAAGGCCCTAAGAAAAAGAAATTGTTATTATGAATGTCAAATACTGCAGCAGACAGTAATTACAAATCGGTAACATAAAAATGACGGTGTTTACAAACTGCAAGGGCTTAGTTGCCGCCACAGAAGATACAGTAAATTTAGTTACTCTGTCGTAAAATAAGATTGGTCGCAAATCCGTTGGTGGCTTATACACTATTATTGCTTTTGGTCATCATTAGTAACGACAGGAATGAGCTGAGTTTACAATTAAACAACCATGCTACTTGTTAGATCGTGTCAATCGCGTAAACTGTGGAGTATAATTCACAAAACATCATTGAGGAAGCCTTAATCAAAACTTGTTTTTCATATAAGCATTCCTAACACAGTACTGTAGAAAATTACGAAGAGAAAACTCGGCCGCGTTATTCTAAGTTGTCGTGACGGTAAAAGTAGAACAAGCATCTAATTATATATATATAACAAATTTTCCACGTGATACAAACTGGAATCAGGGGAAAATCCGAATTACGTTTTCTTCGTGTACTAAGTGTAGCTTAGTCTAGATACAAAATTTTAGCAAATTACTGCAGAATTAGCTAATTATTGATAATCTTCTTTTGTGTAGACCTTCAAGCTTCATTGGAAATATCTAAATAATTATAGCTATTCTGAAAAATTCTGATATTATATTTTTATAGATTTATTTAATAAGATTCTGCTGATAGCTAATTATGTACGATGTCAGGACATTAGCAAGAAAAGTTTTTAATATTTGAGTGTATAGAACGCACTGATAATAACTCAATATCCAGATCATTTTGCTACCTGATAATTAGGTAAAACTTTTGGCTTAAATCCCATAATCAAATTAAATTTCGTCAAATTCCTTTTCATGTTGCTAAGTACACAGCAAATACAAGTAGAAAACTTAGAATAGAACAGTTTGAGTAAGTAATTTTGCCTGCTAGGTAATTCTGCATGCCTAAATTCAGTATTCAAACCTTGTTGAAAAATACTTATTTAAATAAGTAAATCTAATACATAATTTCGTTGGCTCAATCCATCCACGTTTACCGAGATACTTTATGGCTGGTGCTCTCGCTGACCTCACGCACGCGTCCTTCGTTGGCGGACTAACAGCGGTAAAAGCTTGTCAGAATATTATGTAAATTGATTTAAATTAAACAGTCCTGATCACGGTAACCCATGTCAGGATATTTATTTCAACTTTAATTAAATTATAATACTCTGATAGGTAGCAGTTGTGGAAATGAAGGAAGCCATGTTGAAATTTAATGAGCACACATTTAAGTTATTACTACTGTCTCTGAGCAATCGGAACTTCTGTCTCTAAGTAAAAAAGAACACAATCGCCTCAGTCTAGTGATTTATAGGCAAGTTTTTATTCACACCCGTTAGTAAGTCTGAAACAAAACATTGTCCAACCTCCGACTGATATTTATAGCAACTTCTAGTACTTCACAAATACCGTACTTAGAGGTAGAAGACTGCAGATTATTTAAACAAGTGAGAAATATACACACGAATTAGCCACGTTTACTTCAGTTCTTCAAATTAGTCATTTTTGTTACAGTTCTACACAGTCACAACAATGCAGTTCCTCACACGTGATTATAATTTCATCTTCCCATCGCTAACAGTTTCTATTTCACCGAGTAGACGCTACACACAAATCTTTCGTAGCACGGTACTGCAAAGACTTTCCTCTATCGCGATCCCGGTCAGAATACGCGTACATCCATCTGCTACTATTTCTTATCGCTTTCATTCATCATTAAGCGATAAGAAATGTTAGTTGACTAAATAATAATAAAAAGAATAGGTGGGCCTTGACAATGTTATACGAAAAGCTGTTAATATAACATGGAAATTATTAGCGCTATCTAATAGCTAAATAGTTGTGGAGAAGTGACTTGACAAATACTTTCATTAAGTTTGTTATTCGTAGCATTTAATTTTAAATTTAGGTGAAAAGTTGGATTTTGTGTGTGTGTGTGTGTGTGTGTGTATGCCGTTCACTGCTGCTAGAAGAATTAGATTTCTATGTTGTTTACTTGGCGCATTCCTGAGGACCAAGCGTGGTGGATGAGTGGTATCACTCTGGCCTCGCATTAAAAAGGAAGCCGGTTGGAATCCCCGCGTGACCATCAAGATTTGGATTTTCCATGGTTTCCCATAACCACTCCAGACAAATGCTGGAATAGTTACTTCAAAAAAAGAGTCATAGCGGAATTCCTTCCCGTTTCGTGCCCCCCGTAATTTCCCGTCTCTGATGACTACAAAGTTGACGGAGCGCAAAACCATAAGCAAAAAAAAAAAAAAGAGAATCTTTAGGTATTTAGTGAGATTGTCTCTGTCGACGTTTAATACGTCTGTGAATGCTCAATGATCAATGATCAAGAGGATTAATCCAAATTTAGCAGAGGGGAGCCTGTTGGGTGGAACACAGGTGAACGTAATATTGTAGCCAGATCAGGTAAACCTATCATGAATTGTTACTTTGAAAACCTTAGCTATTCTAGACCCAAAACACGGTAACGAGCCCACACTTACTTATTATTTTTCCAAAGTTTAAGAAGGTTTTTTTTTTTTTACTTATGGCTTTACGTCTCGTCGACGTCAAGGTCATTAGAGGCAGGATGGGACTGGTAACAAGGAATGGGAAGAAAATTGGCCATGGCCTTTTAAGAAAGTATCCGGCCTTCGCCTGGAGTCATTTGGGGAAACCATGGAAAACACAAATCTGGATGCCCGGATGGTGATTCGAACCGGCGTCCTCCCGAATGCGATGACTCACCCACCACGCTCGGTGTTAAAGAAGCAATTTTGTGAATGTAAAATACGTTTCCTTTTTAAGGAATTTAAAATAGATTAACATGTATATCACCCACCGTACCCCTTTCTTAATTTCCGACAAATGACAAGCATCTTCTCTTCAAGGCATGCTTATTTGCTGTTACAGGTTGAGTAATATTTGTGTTTTTACAGATCGCTATTAAATCGTTCTACAAACCATCATCCTGTTATATTTTTTGGCCACACTGATCTTACACGTATTTTGAGTGCTTCGTCAAGAAAGGTTCAAATAAAACTGCATGCGTCTATGGAGCGCTCTCAATTTGTCCTCTGTGCCTCTGAGTGAGGCTGTAAAGCTGCAAGGGACCTAATTGCTGCTGCCACTGCTGCTTGAAGTTCAGTGTAGTTATGAAATGGTACAGTGAATAACGGCGACCTGCACCCCACTCTCCATAAATCACGGCCGAGCAGCATTCATCATGGGTATTACAGGCCAGCCTCTTACGTGGGGCAGTGGAGCGGAGAAATGCGGCGGTACAACGACGAGAAAATTGGATCGGCAAATAGCGGGAAAACATACAGCACGTATGTAAGAGTGGACAAAGGTGGACAGTGACCCTGAGGGTTAGATCCGTTGTTATATTCAAGCAACATTATTACACGGCCACTATCAAATCTTGCGACATTTCTAAATGTAGGTTTAAATGTGTTTTTATATACTTGGTTTTTATTTGCTTGACAATTATGTGTTCATTTTTTTTTTATTAATACCACAGATATCAGTATAATATAATTTTTCGGAAAATAGTTAATGATTTTATTTTGCTCCGATTTAAGTCCTTATATATTACGTTCAGAATCACTCTTACTGTCGTTAGATCGACTAACTGCGTTTCGAAAAACCAAATTTCTACACTAATGAAACCAAGAACTTTGCTGCAGTTCATTGTCAATAATATTTTAGCAAATGTGTAAACAAGCTGGTTAATAGCAACCTAAAGGAGAAAAAAAAGCTTTAAAGGACTTGTCGTTACTTAGTTTGAAACCTGGAAACAAATCCTTGAAAAACTCTTCTTATATCGTGGCAAATTCTCTCTACGCTCGACGGCTAGGGTTGTTCATCAGCCTAAATAATTTCAAGCCATCCACATAGACGTCCTTGACGAATTTGCTACAGGATTTTTCACGCGCTCTCTCCCTTTATAGATACTTGAACTGTTTTGAATGTATTTGGAAACAAATACATACATCTTGTTGCTTTTACGCATTTTTGACGATGCAACAAATGAACTTATAACAGAAATATCGGGATCGAAGCTAACCTCACTGCATTTATTTAAGATTTTGAGGTGGAGACATGTTGCTGTACGCTATTTGTGTACATTCTTCCTGCGAGACCATGAAAATATTTAGTATCATGTTCAACACTGTATTGTTTTAGCACAAAACTCTCATAGATTTGACCGAGCGGGGCGGTGTAATGGTTAGCGTTCTCGCCTCGCATTCGGGAGGACGGCGGTTCGAATCCCCGTCCGGGCATCCAGATTTGGGTTTTCCATGGTTTCCCAAATCACTCCAGGCAAATGCCGAGATGCTTCCTTCAAAAGGCCATGGCCGAATTCCTTCCCATTCCTTGCCCCCCATCCTTTCCCGTCTCTAAAGACCTCGCTGTTAAGAGCCGTAAAGCAGTTAAAAAAAAAGTCTCATAGATTTGTATATAAAGATCCTACAATACTCGAAAATGGAGTAACTTACACAGCACGAAATGTCTTTGTTTTACTAGGGAAATGTAATCGTCCCAATAGTAAAAGAGTTTACTTTTTAAATTGCATTAATTTTTCTGCGTAATTACCCTTTACTAGTGATCGCCAGGGGTCGAAATTCGACCTAATTCATTAAGTTATTTAGTTTCTTCCATGAAAGAGTGATAATCATTATTTGAATTTGTTCTATTGCGTTTTCTGCGAGCATAGATATATTATATATACATATTATATTGATTGTACACTCCATGCGGGACTGTATCCGAAAGTTTAGCTTCTGAAATAACCATAGCAAATGATGAAATGTATTTATGAATGTTTTAAAAATAATTTTTTACTTTATATCTGAATCTAAACAAATAATAATCCGTAATGAAATTACTGAAATTCAAAAATAAAAAGTCCCTTAACCAAAGTTTAACCTTTTAAATAATAAAAAGACCATATAGTACCTGACAGAATAGCTACATTCCTTTTGTAAATGTTCCTTTTATAACTTCAAAGATTAATCTCTACTTTATGTAAGTATTTTGTTTCACCAAAGACCACAGAGTGTCTGAATGCTGGGAATCCGATCCGATTTCACACACACACTCGTTAGCGAATTTATTTTTTATTTAATAATGTATTGTAACATGTAGCGACTGTGCTTTTGATATATAAAGACTACAGACATTGGTAGAATCGCTAAGTATCGTTGCCACTAAAAAAAAACAATTGAATATAAATAACGAATGTTTTATTTTATTTAATTTAATGTATTTGTTACACATATTATAAGTGGAATTTAGCTATCTGCAATTCTTCCCCATATAAAATTTAATTACACCATATCTCACGCTTCTTCGTGCGCGCAATTTTCTAAAAAAGTTAGCGTATTAATATATAGATTTCAATGCACTTCGTTCAATCTTTCTTCAATTAGTGGGTTGCTTTCTGAAAAATTTAAATAATACTCCTCTATGGCTGATATCGCCTCTTTATTATATTCACGACATTTTCCAGCCATAAATTTCAAACTGACCTTTTTTAATGAAAAGGGCCAATTCTGCAGAATTGTGTGCATATACCAACAACACGTAATTCACATAACTTAGTTTTCCCATTGGCAAAGCACCTTTGTAGGCGGATGCATTGTCTTGATGTGACATAGTTTTTGTTTTTGTTTTTTTAGCTTATGGTTTTACGCCACGTCGATGTCTAGGTCATTAGAGGCGAGAAAGAGACTGGGGCAACGAACAGGAAGAAATTCGGCAATGATTGTTTGAAGGAAGCATCCCGGCATTCGACTGGAGTGATATGGGAAACCATGGAAAAACCAAATCTGGTTTTTCTTTTGCAATCCAGGTCTCTACTTAGGAATTTTTATTTTTTATCCAGTGGGTCCAATATAATTGCGATAATATTCACCTTTCATTATTTTACCATTTAACTAAAATAAATCATTTGTAACCATGAAAACCCAGACCATAAACAATCTATTGTGCGGTTTTTGTAATTTACGCCTCGTCGAGGTTGTGTTTCCTTCCACCGATTTGGTTGATGCTTGGTTTCTGAACCCACCTCTTATCCACAGTAAGAAATAAGTGTACAAACCCAGATACCAAATTTCAAGTGGCATTAAAAGAGCAGTCAATTAAGAAGATTAATAACTACAATGGCTTGGTTAAAGTTTAACCATAGTTATTTTTAACAACTGGATGTTGTGGGCCATCTCCTCAATTACGAGTTAATCAATTTTTTTGTGTAGGTTAATAACACACCAATGCAATTGAATTTTGTTTTATTCTTTGTGCTGTACGCATTTCACTCTATTTTCAGAGCTTCATCAGTGACATCTGTTTGGTATTTGTACATTTAGTTAGTCATTACATTTAAAAAACGATATAAAGTTTAGTTGAAATTAATTTTACTTACATGTGACATTTTTATTTTGGTAACATAGTCCGAGTTTGCTTCTCCGCATAGGTTTCTGTAGGATTCATTGTGGAATCTCCTGGCTAAGACACATGCGATATGGCCTTTGGGTCGACTCTGCCATATAAATATAGAAAATATAAGGCATAGTAAATGACAGTATCTATCAAGAATTTTTTTAAAAATTGTAGTTTAAAAAACTAAAATCACGCTTTCGTAGTAATGTGAACTAAAAGGTTAAAAATAATATTTAAATATAAACATTTTGTTTAACAGTGATAGGACGTCCCACAATTCAGGATATATTTTTTTTTAATAAGCTTAAAGAATAAAATCACTGATTACAAAATTAATTTTAATGTAAAAAAGGATGGGGTGCTATTTCAGCTGTCTTATATTTTTTGTCGTTGGCTGTTTGTAAAGACAGAGTCATTGTCAAAAGTTATTTAGAGCGCACCACACGCTTTTTTAACATTAAAGTTATTTTTGTAATCAGTGACTTTATACTTTAAGCTTATTCAAAAAAATTAATTTAACCTGAATTGTGGGACGTCCTATCACTGTTAAACAAAATTTTTATATTTTAATATTATTTTTAACCTTTTAGTTCACATTACTACGAAAGCATGATTTTAGTTTTTTAAACTACAGTTTTATTTTTAACTTTTTAGTTCAGATTGTTTAAAAAGTATGTTTCTTACTGTTGGCTTTTCTTCGCCAATCTCTCTTTTTCTTTGAGTTGTAGTTTCATTATTAATTATTATTCCCACGAGTAAAATACAATTAAATGGTCAACTCAACAAGAGATCCAATAGCACGGTAAACGAGGAAGGCTACTTTTCTATGATAGTACGAAGTAATATTTCGAATACTTACTATTCAACATCACGTTAAGCGACTTCAGACAGAGAAACCTTTCTGGATAGGAGACAGCAGAAGACGATCGTCTACAGCAACCAAGGCTCGTAAATCACACCCGGGTAACTGGAGAACCATGATGATGATGATGGCTATATTGGGTGGGAAATCTCCGAAGGGTGTGGCCGCCAAGTGACGAAGATTTCTCGAATCGCACCTGTGCTGCATTTGCCTAACTCAGTAATCCCATCAAGTATAGGATACACTGACAACGTGGTGAGAGTGAAATTATTGAATTTTTATCGGTTTTTAATAAGTGGGCAAAATTTAAAACGATTCGGACGTCAGGAAGCGGGTGAACACTGAAATGAAAGATTCCATTACATGGCAACCATTTTTCTATTGTTACCGTCAGAGTAACGATAATAGCAGGACGTTGCTAAGAGACTACTGTATTGTTAACGGTTCTTAAAACGTGTGCAAAATTTTTATGTTTTTACTATCAACTTAATCAGAATATCAAGACATAGCTATAAAATTATTGTATTGTAATCAGTTATCAATACATGAGCAAAATTTCAAACAACTCGGACATCTGGAATTGGGTTAAAATTATATTGCGAAATTCCACGACATTCAACCATTTTTCTGTTGTTACTGTTAAAGTAATGAGCATAGCAGGATATAGCTATGAAATTATTGTATTGTCACCGGTTCTTAATATGTGTGCCAAATTTCAAACAGCTCGGACATCGGGAAGTGGGTCAAAATGGAGTTGTAAAATTCCGTTACATTCATACATACATACATACATACGTACATACAAGTCAAGCTAATATAAAGCGTGTAAAAAGGACAACATCTATCTTGTTACCACACAGGAGACTCACTGCGAAACACAACAACCGCTGCACAAAATGGGAAAAATACCAGGCTGTGAACTGCTAGGAGCAACATACTGCCAGGAGCAACATACCACCGATCATATGGCGTAGCTACGTATGTAAAAACACGACATTGTAAACGTCTCTCTTATCTCCACGTCCACTGATAACGTCTTCACGACAATCGGCAGCATCACCGTTTCCAATACTTACAAGACATCTGTCACACCTTGGCCAGTCCAAGTTAT
>JARYHS010008074.1:98191306-98469801 GCA_031002005.1 Vandiemenella viatica | reverse complement strand
TACTTGCATTTATAGTATTCCTACTGCAGATTACACACACACTGACTACGAATCACCCCTGATGGATCAATATAACGTAAAAAAAGTGTACATCTACTGTATAGCAAGACTACCTACAAATTGCCTCAGGTTGCACCCCTACCTTTGTGATATCTACAGTTTATAATTCAATCCTTATAACCGACGGCCCAACCGTGACTCTTACGATCAAAAACAATTTTTTAAAATCTTAGCCTCCACGGAGATTTGAACCGAAGACCACGACGTTCGTAAACAAGAGCTTTAGCCATTGAGCTGGCAGTCCACTACACGGAAACACGGTACGGAGACGTCCATATTCAACGTGTCTGTCGATCGCCGTATTTCGAAGTTATGAGACAAAATGTGTTATTTATACAGATAATTTTTCAACCAAATGTAGACAGTATTGTTCTCCTTGTTTCAAAGGATAAGTGTGCAAAGTTTCATCGAGATCGGATGAAAACTGTGGATTTGTATGAAGAACAAACAAACAAACAAACAAACAAACATACATACATTCATCTTTATACATAAAGATCTCTCATTTTTGATAATTCTTTGTATTAATATTACAGTTTGTCCACCCGTCAGGTCATCCGAGGACATTATATTAATTCTCAACGCCCAGAAAAACTTCCTTCTTTTTCAGAAGCTAACAATTCCGAAAAACTTTTCAATAAGAAACTTAAGGAATAGGAACAAAATTAAATAATATACATTTATATTTCTATACTGTTCTTAGATAAGAATCTGGTATATTGATGCTGTTTCCAGTGCTAGGAGTTGAGCTACATTTACTGAGTAACTTATTTGTAATTTCTTTGGATCTTTTAACAGGCTAGAAAACTACGCAAAACTCTCTGGAAAAATACACGCTCTTTGCCAGAGATGCAACGCTATCTATATAGAAACTTGTAAACAGTGTGTCTAGCGTACCGGAAAATGAAGCTGAGCCGGCCTCGGTAGCGTAGGGGCTAGAGTGCTAGCTCCACGTGCCGAAGGTCGCCGGTTCGAATCCGGCCGCGGGCATGGATGTTAAGTGTTGTGTGTCTGTGTGTGTCCTGTCCGTCCTGTGGCGTCCGCACTTTGAAGACTATATAAACACTGGATTTAACTGATTCACTGGAAGCTTTAATATAACACATTGAGCTGGCTGTATGGCCTCAGCTACCAAAAGCCATTAAAATAAAAAAATAAAAATAAAAAATGAATCTGATACATTATAGCTGCACTGACGAAGAATCTAGGTTAGAGATACAAACGTTGACGACGCTAAAGCCGAAAAGTAAATTGCAGTTTTACTTTTAAGACGATTTTTGTATTATCTTCATATCTTTTGCATCCAAAAAACAGATTGTCTTCCTCCGAGTCTCTGTCAGACTGACAGTGGGAAGAATTTTCCATGCGTATCTTATGCAAGTGGGTTCTGAATCTACTGTCTTTGTACTTTAATCTGGAAATTTTGGTCACGATCATTTTTGAGAAAACATTTGTTAGATACCACTACGATTTTTGGTTTTTACTGACGTCTGTAGTGCCTTCCCCTCTCTTGGTCAGTGAATTGCAACATCGCGCTCCAATCGTTAATAGCATTGTATTAAATAAAGAGTTATAATAATAATTCCGAGTGGCCGTAATGACCTGGTTAAAAGGTTTCTATTGGCTGCGCATGCCGCCCCTGCCGCAGCCGCCTTAACCTAACCCAGCAATCTTACAGTTTAACGCGGATTCCGAACCACGGAAGCTTTCTGGCGTACTTCACATTACACAGCAAGCTGTGCCGCAGGTGAAGGTCAGGTTAAGCGCCTTTGAAAATCACCGTCGAGATAGGGATTCGAACTAGGAACCTTCCGATCTCCAGTCACACGCATTAACCACTGAGCCACCAGACCGCTCAACAATAAAGAGTTAAAATCAGTTCCTAACAAACAAATTCTAATTAAAATTTACTAATCCATCCAGAATTAATAATCTCAGAATTCACATTTATCCCCTTTTTATGTTGAATAATCGTTACGCGGTGAACATTTTGACATTATTAATTACTATTGACATGTACACTATAAATTTCAAATTTTGCGTTCCGAACCAATTTTTATATTTTTTGACCTCGAATCACCGTTGCTGCATTTGCATCTTTTCACAAGACTTTGCTTATACACAGTAACTAATAATACTCCAACTCTTTGCAAAACAAAACACTTCACTCTCACACGTGCTTACTTTACACCGATGTTTTATATTACTAAATTAAATATTAAATATTGAAAATAAGTCTATTACCTTTTATAAAACATAGTCGCTTCCAAATGTGTTAATACTATAACTGATAAATATAAATAGTCCCCCAACCCTTTTGTCTAAGTCCGTACCTTAAACAGTTGTTGGTTGCTGGTTAAAAGATGAAATTTTAATTAAAGTGGGGATATAGGATACCACTCGTTATTAGCTACTTTACTCTTTTAGAACCAACTTGCCCATGATTAAATACCTCATAAATCTTTATACATACAAAAGATGGAATTTGTAATTTTTTATCTATTGAAAACAGATAGGTACAACATTTCAAATTTTGACAAGAATTGTTCTCGAGAAGAATTCTTGTCAGCCATACGCCGGGAAAAAATTAATTCTCACATTTCAAATTTTACACAAAAGTTCTGTATCAAAAGACGAATTTAATGTTACATATCGTTCGACCTGGAGAAAATAGCACAAGCTCCACCAGAAAAACCAGCAAAACCCCGTGTCAGCGTCCGACACAATCACGGTACGCAGCCAATTGAGCCATCGGGTCAGGCAATAAATATTTATGTGATCAAAAAGAAACGGAAAACTAACGAATACAATGGTTTTTATAACGTTAATGAGTTTTTTTATAATTTTTATCCTCCTAGTGTAGCTAAAATAAAAAATAAAATATTATGGTATATGCACTTGAATTTACTGAATCATATTCGGTGGTCAAAAACGTATTTAATAATAATGATAACACTACTTTTATCCAAATTGCTGTTTTAGTAATTTATAAACAAACCAGCACAAAAAAATTATCCATCTTTATTAGTTACAAAACCATAGCTGTTCGGAAAATAGCTGTGTATTTAACAGGAATGAAACTTGTATTATATACCAAAACACTACAGTGCGTGTGAGAAACATAAAAAGCAGATGGAACACTAGCCTAACATGGAAAATTTCCTGACTGAAATGTATTAATAAAACAAAAACATAAGTAAAGTGGAAATTGTTACATAATATTTCAATAACAATATATGTACATAACTTGTTTTAGAACACCGAAGTTAGTTTATTAAACCGAATAATGTATGCTAAAATACAGATTTTTTTTAATTTTAGCTGCAGTAGATGGATAAAAATCATATGAAAACTCGTTTCAAGTAAATCAGCTAATCAAACGTGCCTAAAAAAAACCAACAAAAACCGTATTAGTCAGGAATGTGAACACAATTATCAAATTAAAGACTTTTTTTGCTGTTAATTTTATACCCACTCTAGGTCATTAGAGGCAAGAGGGGACTGGGGCAAGGAACCAGAAGGATTCGGCAATGAAATATTGAAGGAACCATCCTGACATTCGCCTTGAGTGATTTGGAAAAACTAAGGAAAAACCAAATCTGGATGGCTCGATGACTATTCGAAACCACGTCCGAATGCGAGGCCAGAACGTTACAGCCAGGTCTCAAACCTACCGATTTTTCGGCATTTCTACCAATACGGAGTCGGTCCTAGTCAGTCCTACCGAAATGTAACCATTTTTCCACGATTTCTGAGAATACAAAGAAATTTTCCCGATTTTACTTTTTTTGGTTCGCAACCCATTTCGTTTATATATTCGATCGATTATATGATAGGTAGTTAACTAACTCTTGCAAAATGTTACTTATATCTTTTTGGGGACTACCCCTGTGCGTTTGTCCCCTACATTATCGACGTTTCTAGGGGTTTCCCGAGCTAGTTAGATTGTCTATGTTCTATTGGTAACCATTACCACAAACACATATTGTTATTAAAATCTACCTACATGTTATTAAAGGCAATGTGACAGGCAGTGCGCCTTATATGGCGAATTATTTGCATTCAACATGTGTCGAAATATTCCCACAATCGGTCAGGTCAACCACCCCCAGCCAGGGGCGGATCCAGGATTTTGGTTTGGGGGGAGGCTTGAGCGTACTTTAATTTGGGGGGGGGGCTTGGCTTCAATGAATTTTTGGTTCAGAGGGCTTGCCTTTTAGTGGATTTTGGTTTTGGGGGGGAGGCTTGAGTCAGCCATCGGGTAGTCTATATAGCCTCCTCCGGCCTCGAATCCGTAGAGCTAAAAAAAAAAAAAAAGGCTCCCAAAACCCAAAATTAGGGTTTTACTATTAGGGTTTTACTAGATACTTATGGGGGGGGGCCTTGAGCCCCCTAGTCCTCCCCCCTGGATCCGCCCCTGCCCCCAGCTAACGGTATAACAGTTAATATCTTTTTGTTAAATAAATTAATAATCGAATTTAAAATTACCTAGCCCCTTTTTTTCTTATTTTGATTACATTTTACTAGTATTCGTATAAAAAAGTAATGATATTAAATGTTTACTAAAAAATTTGGTATTAGTTTTAAATTTATAATATTTCCTGTAACTTCCTTATTATTTAACAACGATAGTTTAAAATAAAATAATGTAGTAATGTAATGAAGTTTTAAATAAACTTAAATAACTTACATTTCATACTTTAACTCTGCCATCTTCTGACTTAAATTTATACTATACGAAGTTAAAAAGATAATGTGAAAATGATGCCCATCCTTGAATACAAGTTCAAACCAAAAGTTACTTTCCAACTTTTGATGAATAATTTGTCGTCCAGTTGCGACAGCAGATTGCCATCAATTTGCTGCACAGTTTGACGTCAAGTTGGTAGCAAAGTCATCAAGTTCCAAGCCTCATAGTAGAATTTATGTAACTGATAAGAAATTCTTCGACAGCACATCTTGCCTGGCAAATGTGGTCATTTGTGTTGTAATTTTTTCATATACCGATTTTGGATACAAATATACCGATATTAGCGGACAGATCTACCGATTTCGCATTTTAACGTGCGGGACAACCCACCCCGCTCGGTAAATTAAAAACAAGAAGACGAATTTAATAACAATAAAAAATTAAAACACAAGGAGGAAACGAAACAAAACAAATATGGAATTATGTTAGCATCTCATCAGAAATTAGACGGTCTTGATGCTTAAAGCTGTAGGAAATTTAGCAGCTTCTCTCAACAACGGAAAAGAGGCACTGAAATGTGTGTGAATTAACTATTTAAATTTGAAGTAGAAATAATAATAATAATAATCCCGAAGTAGAAATAATAATAACAATCCCGTGTGGTCATAATGACCTGGTGACAGGGTTTCTATTGGCTGCGCATTCCACACTTTTCGTAGCCGCCTCAACCTAACCCGGCAATCTACATCTATACTCTGCGATTCATAATAACTGTGGGTGGCAGAGGGTGCTAAGCACCAATCCTATTTCAGTGCATTCAAATCCCGAAGAGAACGAGGAAAGAAAGAATACATAAATGTATCAGTACGGCATCTTATTTCACGAATCTTATCCCTCCTGTCATTGCGACCGAAATAGGTCCTACCGGATACCGGGGACCTACAGTTTAACGTAGAATCCGAACAATGGAAGGGTTCTGGTGTACTTCATATTATACAGCAAGCAATGCCAGAGGTGAAGGTAGGGTTAACGGCTTATGGAAATCCTCGCCGAGAAAGGGGTTCGAATCGGTGACCTTACGATCTACATTCAGACGCCTTAACCACTGAGCATCCATAAAATACGTCAGGTGTTTTCCGTATTTCCGGACCCCCATTCCTCTCTTTCTGATGAGACTTCGAGAGATCTGGTCCAATTCCCCCCCCCCCTCTTTCTGGTGAGATCTGGTTCGTGAGCCCCCCCCCCCTAGAAATCGCCTTCGCAACTTTTTGAGACCTTTTTTTTTAGGCCTCACCATTCCAAAGCCTGTTACACCCCCACTTTTCTACGAAATAGTTCTTCACTTCAACAAGAATTTCGAAACCTCACGTGAGATTTCCGTTGGCCCCCTTCCCCCTTGTTGAGATTTCACCGGACCCCCTCTCCCCTATTTCATCCCTCGTAATTAATGGACGCCCCCTTAGAAACAATTTTAGAAATGAAATATAAGACGAATGAACTCAATTACAATGTTAGTATCACATAAAAAAGGCGGTTAAATTAGTGTGAATTAACCATCTACTCAGGGACTCAATATTGGAGTGTGTACTAATACTACAAGCTTACATAATTTTAGAATGTTAACTAATACTGCAAGCGAAATTTAATTTTTTCAATGTTGTTGTTGGTGTTAACCTTTCATGTAATGGATATTCGATTTGGTCTTTTTATTGCTTTGCTTAGTTTACAATTACTTCTTGGCAACATCAACAATTTATTTCTTCAGGTCTTATTAATATAAATACACGGAAACAGTAAGTCAAACCATTCATAGAGCTCTCTAAATCATCGAGTGTGGAGAGCTAGGATAGTGGAATCTTTTAGTATTACTTTAGTTCGTAAGGCATCTTTCAATGTGCACTATATTATTAATTTTATTACTGCTAGGACTAAATAACAGCTCAGAGAGCAAAAAAATCGTCCTAATTTCAGTTTACTTTCAACCCTGCTCTCTCTTTTCAGATTCAGTTTTCTCATCCTTTCAAGTCGGGGTTATTATCTACCACATGGTGGAAAAGAAACATTATGGTATCTTTAAAAAAAAAAAAAAAAAAAGAGAGAGAGAGAGACACATAGCTTAGCACGTACACATATTCACGGTGAATTCATCATCATGCAACACCGTAGAATGGTATAAAAATAAAATATTCATACTGTATTTGTCTACATAATGCCTGTAATAGGACACTTCACAACAAAGTGAAATAATTTAAAATAAGTCACTTTATAGCAAGTGGATATATCTGGGCATTTGGTTAGAATCTCAGCAACCTGTTTTAAGTGACAGCCTTTCACGGAACAGGCGAGAGGCAAGCGGGCTCCTTTGACCGCCTGGGGAGACGCAGAGCGGTTTGTGAATATAATAAGAGAACTTATTCTACTAAGTGGACTGTCCAAACATTTCCTGTTCGCTTTCTAGCCATATCGCTGCCTTAACAAGTGTATTCTAAGTACAAAACTCCTGCATGCACTTATATTTGCAACTTTCTGTCATTAGCCGAGATTAAGACATTCGAAACGTGACACAAGTAATGTTTCCCAGCATTCTCTACTGTAATACCAGCGTGAAGAATTGATAACTACAATACAGCGCGCAGGGGTTTTTCCGAGAAAAGTTTTGATGTAATATGTATGCCGCACCCTACAAAATGACGTGGATTATTAAGAAATATCCTTAGTTTTCTAGTGAGCTGTGAATGGCTGAAGATGCACGGCGTCAAAAAACCCAAGAAGATAGAGGGAGAGCACTTCGTGTCCTGTACAATGGAAAGTAAGAGGACGTTCCATTTCAGTATCGCAAGGTGTTTAGTTCGAAGATTCGAACCTGGACCAGCAAGACTGAACACTCGACCCAGAGAGTTCACTTCTGAGCTCGGAACGGCCTAGTACGCCTCCACGACTCAGTACAGACGACGGTTAACTGAGCGTCGATAACAAGGGAAATCAGACTCTCTCAAACAAGCACAAAGCCTTCAGTTAGCTGGATAGTCCAACGACATCAGCTAACGACCGAGACACTAGCTCGCCTCAACCTATGGTAACAAAACTTGTAACCCACTAATCCTGTGCTAAACACAGTATACAGCTTGGCACAGCTTCCCAAACAGAAACGACTATTATACTTCTATGTAGCGTTTACTTTCGACGTCTTAAACTAATTATTACTAACTTATTTTTATCTTAGCATGTCTTTTCGGTCATTTCCAGCAAGAACTAGAACATCTTACGTCTTATTTCAAACTGAGTTGATGTATGATGTTGGTTCTGGGGCTAACTTTTTTTTTTTTTTTTAACTCCTCGTTTCTACCTCTTAATTATTTGAAAGAAAATATTTATACAACATTGTTGTTTTTTTACTCCTTTACTTCCAAATAATTACAGGTAACGATTGCATAAATAGCTTTGCAAGTTAAACCAAAGACTGCTATTATTTTACATCGTTTTATACTTAATCAAAAACTGACTTACGTGCCCAACGTGATAATAAACTTTATGCAATTCATCTTTTGTTTCATTAACAGTCCAGTTAAGTGCTTTATAATTTTTTCAGCTTCTCAACCAGGCTGACCCCTGATGTTTACTCCATCCTAGGCTTACTTTAATCGTCTGCATTCTCGACCTTGATAATTATTCCTATTCCCTGATTCTAAATCACACAGTTACTCATTGTCTTTAGGATTATTATTGTACATCTTTAATTCGTAATACAAATAATTTTATGTTTACAGTCATTAATATACGGGCGAGACGTATGACAGCTCAAAACTATTCACAAAACCAACCCCGTAACTCGTCCTGCCATCATTGAAGTTTTGCTTACTTTACGCCTTGTTCATTTGCATTAATTTTTTTGTTTTTAAAGTTGATAAACTACTAAAAAAAAGTTTATTTTAACAAAAGTTAATTAATGTTGCTCAAGTTCATTTTTGGAGTATTGATAAATATAAATACGTGTCACATAGCTTTCATTCTAAACCATCATTTTTCATAATTCCAATTTAGTAAATTAAATAAGGTTCGGTTCTCTGCCCCACACTCTTTATCTTAAGTACTCATCATCTACCAGACACAGTCTCTTGCAAATTTGTATATGCTGATGACATCAAAGTTATAGTGCGAACATCTAACTTCGCAAAGGCTGAAGAAATCCTTCCGACTAAGTGGCATAGGTAGGTTAACAAGGGCCCAGGTGCAAAAATAATATTTTGGGCCCTCAGGCCAGATGGGCGACATTTTTTTTTTTTTTGGCTCTACCAAATTTCATGAAGTTTGCTGGCAGCTTTAAGGGGTTCCCCTCACTTGGGGCCTCTTGTGCTGCGCTTGGGGGCCCCCTCAGCTTGGGGCCCCGGTGAATGGCACCGCCTGGCCCTCCGATAGCCACGCCTCTGTTCCGGAAATGGATGCCTACTTTCGAAGATACCGCTTTCAACGTAAACCACAGAAAACTGGCGATGAGGCATGGAAAGATATTGCAATAGGTATGAAAACGGAAAAGATGACCATGACCACAAGCTGGCTCTCGATTTCAGGCACAAGGGAGTGGGAAGATTCTCTTTTTTAGGTAAGGGTGCCAGGGATTGGAATGAGTTACCAAGATAAATGATGAATAATTTACCGAAAACTTTGAAAGAATTTAAAGATAAAATTTGTAGAGGGCAAATGTAGGTGGGTGCAGGATAGGGGGAAGATGGGTGTTTAGGGAAATTGCCACCGTAGCCTGTGCTCCATTGCAATTAAATAATAATAATAATAATAATAATAAAACAGAAATAGCTACATTCCACCCAAGCAACAATCAAATGAACTATCAACCAACTGTAGTGTTCAGAGACCAAATGCTGATTTATAACACTACCCCAGAATATCTGGAAGTAACATTAGACAGGTCCCTCACTTCAAAAAGGCATCTTCAGAATACAGCTGCCAAGCTTAAACTCAGAACAATATTCATCACCGGCTGGCAAGAACTTCTTGTTGATGCGAATACATTAGGAACAGCAGCTTTAGCGTTGGTTTACTCCACAGCGGAATATTGCTCTATTGCGTGACTTAATAGCTCTCACACCAAGATTGTGGACGTCAGCTTCGCCAAACACATGCAAATATCCTTTCCCATCAATGGCCGAGAGTCCTGAACAATGAGGCGCTTCCCTTCCACGGAGATATGAGGCAATACAAAACACGGCTGAAGTCACGTCACCCTGGAAAACTGCTGTGTGTCTAACATTCAACTCCTTCAGCCCTACAGATAGCTGGAGAGCGAAATGGACATCGTCAACACCACAGTTCATAGTGCATATTAACGATCCCTGCTCAAAACTACCCGGATTCGACCTGCCGCGGTCTGTTTGGTGTAAATAAAATAAATATATAATGAGGCCTGGGGACAACTGCTGCCATTCTCCACTCATGGGGATGGGTAGATTCGCCACACTGCGACTGCAGTGAGGTTGCACAATCTGTGTTCCACATTGTGTTGGATTACCCACTCCGTGCCAACACTGGTAGTCTCGAAAATTGAAATTCGGCAATGCCGAAGGCGGTGGCCTGGATGAAGGATCTCGACATCAAATTAGAGAGGTCATGGCTGGCAACGCTGACATAGCGGCCTTATTACATCCCAGCTGAAGCTTGTCCGCTCAACAATACCTATATTTTAAAATAGAATCATAATTAAGATATGATTGTTTTTGAGTTTTATAGAATCAAACGCTAAATAAAAATAAAATAAATAAATTTTAAGTAATTAACTAACTAAATAATCAATAATTAAGTGTACTCCTCATTTTACTAATATTACAAGCTAATTCAAAAAATTTACCAACAAGCAGAAACAAATAGAAGTCCCTTATATCACGCCAAACTCCACAGTAAAAATTATTTACGAAATTATATCATTAAATGATTCCAATTTTACTCCCTGCACTACTCTGTTATTTCCAATACTGCATTGCCGAAGTTATCAAACAATTCCTCTCTGTCTCTCGTCACTTTCATAGTAGTTCAGCCGAAATCATAACATAAATTCGAAATTTAGTCTGTTTGATCTTCAATCGAAAAGAAATGGCTGAACAGATATTTTATGTAATTTCGTCCATAGACAGTTCACAAACCCGATTAACATACAGGGTAGTAATTATTTTGACCTCACAGTACTATAGATTAAAAAATTTAGATTTTTCTCAATGATGCTAAAAAGGCTAAACCAATGTAAATAAACTTTATAATGTAGATAGTCCATGTGATGGATTAAGTTACTGGATTCTTATGATGAGAATTTAGGTTGAGTAAACTTTATTAGTAATTTACCTGTTGCTCTGTTCACATGCAGAATTAATATACAACAGAACAATTAGAATAAAAATTAAAGTGTTACTAGTATCGTTACCATAAGGTTGTTATTCTTTATAAGTACACTAGGCAGCAACTGAAGTTTCATACTGTACTATCAGTAGCTTGAGTAGGTAGCACACACGGTGTTAATTAGTTCCTATAAAGTTCAACAGATTTCAATTATACACTCCTGGAAATTGAAATAAGAACATATTGACGCCGGTATGTAAGACCCACCATACTTGCTCCGGACACTACGAGAGGGCTGTACAAGCAATGATCAAACGCACGGCACAGCGGGCACACCACACCAGGAACAGCAGTGTTGGCCGTCGAAGGGCGCTAGCTGCGCAGCGGTTGGGCACCGCCGCAGTCAGTGTCAGCCAGTTTGCCGTGGCATACGGAGCTCCATCTCAGTCTTTAACACTGGTAGCATGCCGCGACAGCGTGTACGTGAACCGTATGTGCAGTTGACGGACTTTGAGCGAGGGCGTATAGTGGGCATGCGGGAGGCCGGGTGGACGTACCGCCGAATTGCTCAACATGTGGGGCGCGAGGTCTCCACAGTACATCGATGTTGTCGCCTATGGTCGGCGGAAGGAGCACGTACCCGTCGACCTGGGTCCGGACAGCAGCTACGCACGGACGCACGTCAAGACCGTCGCATCCTACGCAGTGCCGTAGGGGACCGCACCGCCACTTCCCGGTAAATTAGGGACACTGTTGCTCCAGGGGTATTAGAGAGGACCATTCACAACCGTCTCCATGAAGCTGGGCTACGGTCCCGCGCACCGTTAGGTCGTCTTCCGCTCACGCCCCAACATCGTGCAGCCCGCCTCCAGTGGTGTCGTGACAGGCGTGTATGGAGGGACGAATGGAGACGTGTCGTCTTCAGTGATGAGAGTCGCTTCTGCCTTGGTGCCAATGATGGTCGTATGCGTGTTTGGCGCCGTGCAGGTGAGCGCCACAATCAGGACTGCATACGTCCGAGGCACACAGGGCCAACACCCGGCATCATGGTGTGGGGAGCGATCTCCTACACTGGTCGTACACCTCTGGTGATCGTCGAGGGGACACTGAACAGTGCACGGTACATTCAAACCGTCATGGAACCCATCGTTCTACCATTCCTAGACCGGAAAGGGGACATGCTGTTCCAACAGGACAATGCACGTCCACATGTATCCCGTGCCACCCAACGTGCTCTAGAAGGTGTAAGTCAACTACCCTGGCCAGCGGGATCTCCGGATCTGTCCCCCATTGAGCATGTTTGGGACTGGATGAAACGTCGTCTCACCCGGTCTGCACGTCCTGCACGAACGCTGGTCCAGCTGAGGTGCCAGGTGGAAATGGCTTGGCATGCCGTTCCACAGGACTACATTCATCACCTCTACGATCGTCTCCATGGGAGAATTCCAGCCTGCATTGCTGCGAAAGGAAAATATACACGGTACTAGTGCCGACATTGTGCATGCTCTGTTGCCTGTGTCTATGTGCCTATGGTTCTGTCTGTGTGATCATGTGTTGTATCTGACCCCAGGAATGTGTATATAAAGTTTCCCATTCCTGGGACAATGAATTCACGGTGTTCTTATTTCAATTTCCAGGAGTGTACATTGAGTAATGGTATAATCACTGTAAATGATACTAACAGTGAATTTCTGGAGAGCTATATCGTTAGAAACATTCTATCTCAAATTGTTGGACAAACTTACTGGATATCTCACTAGCTCTTTGCAATGATTTGTAATTTAAAATTTCATGTTATTTGATTCCGTTTTGTCTAAGGATAAAATAAAGAAAAATTAGTACATCAATATGACCTGAGACATAAATCATACCTTTCAGGAAGCTAATGGAAAGTATCGGCTCTGAAAGTAGATAACCTGGATGGAACGTCTTCTGAAGCGGAGCTGGGAATACTTGAGCTTAAGTCAGCTGTCAGAAATGCTGAGACACTGCTGAGACACTGGCGTAGTTTGAGTGTCAAGCATAGTGACGGTAAATGTTTACTCGGAACACCTGGAGTGTATTTTGGTCAAGTTGCATTTGCGCACGAGACAGCTATTGACAGCGAAACCCGTAAATACATGCGAATGAGACAAACTAACAGGCAGGTTAGTTATTACAAGTTTTGGAATGGAAGGAGGTACGGGAGGAATATGCCACTCAAGAGGTAAAGTGTGATTATCATTTACATTTGGAGTTTATATTTTTTAATGATGCAGAAATATTATAATGCTTCCCGAACAGAGGAAATACAATTAATGTTTTCGATTGATATCTTTTTGGGTTGATAAAGTTATTTCAGATCCAGATTTCTCAGCCATATTTGTTGTTCAAGGGCATATCGTGGAGATATGGAATTTGTTATTCCAATTCCTACATTAACAGTACAAGTATGTATTTACTTGTTTTCATAGAATAATCCGGGTTTGCTTGCACAAGTAGTTGCGAATGATTGGTGTAATCAGATTATCGATCAAGTTTTATAACTGAATGAGAGCATTTGTTTCAAGAACCGTAAATTTTTGACTGAAAATCGGAGAAAGGAGTAATAAGATACTGCCGCCCATGAAGTTAGTTAAAGACGATCTGTGGTAGAAAGTGAGTATGATATCTGTTGACAAATTGAGGAAAATTTATATCAAACTTTCTTGCAGCTTTTTAATTATCAAATCAAAATTACCGAAGAATATTAAGGGAACCGTCCACAGTCTATATAATCATGGAAAACTGTATAAAATAAATTATGAGAGATAGTAGTATCTAGTAGCAGGAAGTACTAGCGAACGCAATTAGAGAGATTTAGCAAGGAGTATGTAGCGAAACTGGAGGGAAACCCGCTTTGAATATTCCTTCAAGTCACGTCATATGGTAAGGTAATGTCATGCAGACTAACGATAAATTACACATGGTTGTGTGACAAGAAAGTTGCACCTCAGTAACTGACGGTGTAGTTACGAGACACCTCGTTAATCTTGGCTTCCTGAACCGGTAGGCGCTGACTGCAGAACCAGAGATGCTGCATACATTAGTCGTCAGAGAATAGAGATGATATGAAGATTAAGAGTGATCTCATATGGACACGGAGAACAATCATAAAGTCTGTGGCAGCAAACTAATTGACCACGCTCGAAGCCAAAGTGCCTGATTATGAAATATTGTTACTGTTTAAAGCGAGATTGTTTTAGAGGATTAATCGTTTTCACTTTCCACATCTGTACTAAAATAAAATCGTGCAAAATTCCAGTTTCGCATTGAACGACACTTTGCGGCCTCGAGTTATTTATAGACGTCGATATTAATCTTATTAAAGTATGTATCAATCTACAGGAGATCCAATCTTTGAAGTAGGAAAGTCAATACTGATATCATACAGAGAATTATGAAAACTGCCTCTGAAGTGTATCTGCAGTCTGATCATCTACTTTGATATATAAAACATGCAGACGACCACACTAAAAGCCAGTACGAAGAAATTTTTGAAGATTTTTCTTGATTAGAAATATTTCTGAGCAGGTTATAATTAATTTTGAAAAAAAAAATCAGTAATGGATGTTCATAATGCTTAGTATCATTAATATTTCTCGTTTAATAAACAAACTATTGTAGTGGTTGATTCGTGTGATGGTACTGTACTACCGACACAGTATACATTGCTTCGATAAAGCAAGTTTGGTCGGTAAAGTACGTTAACCTTAAGTAGCTTCGTTTGGCGAACGTTATCGGATTATATCAAAGGATGTTTTCGTGGATAGAATAGTAATTCACCATAACAGTCACTTCGTTAACATTGTATCAGTCAGCATGGTACCTTTCCTGTTCTGTGCTTATTGTATTCCTCGAACAATTAATAAAATTGTGGTTCATTAAAAAAAAAAAAAAAACAAAAAACAGCCTTTGATGTTATAACTTATGAGTAACATCCAAAAGAGAAATGTTATTGACTACAACTCGGTAATTTATGAATAGGATTGATATTAGTTCTCTAAGAAACTCAGTGTGGTAGAGAAGCAGTGATACCAACAGCACAAGTGCATTGCGAATGGGATTGAAACTGCACACTGTAAGGAAATATTTGTAATTAGGAAAAGGTAATGTAACACTAAACGATATGAAAATTATATCGTTCTCCTGATTACAAAGCAAAATTTACGCCAAACAATGACGAAATTTCATAAAGTTATTGAAACTCTCGAGAGTTCCCTTTTCAAGAATAAACAGCTCTCAAATTTCTTTTTGAGCGTGGAAGCATTGGTAACCTTTAGAGATGTTTCATAAGGAACTGTGAGTAATAACTCGAAAATAAGTCCAAGCCTAATAATTAGTGGTTTGTTGTTCATTTACAGTAGTCTTTTCTTTTGACCCGAACACGATAAAACGTTTTCCATGTCTCAACATCCGGCTGAGAAACAGCAAAGGAAATAGATTGTAACCATCTATGGAATCTAGACTGTATCTCCAATCGGTGGATAAGTTAAGAATCGGTAAGTGTTTAACATGAAATTAGTTAGCTGCCATAACCTGTGGTGTCACAAGAAATCGTTACTAATGATTAAAACTTTTCACCGTAACAGACTGATAGAAACTTTGTAATATTTCGAAGCGTATTACACATATATGCTTGCACATTTCTTACATGAGACCTCACGGCATAGTGTTGGTGCTGTTAACTTCATTGAGTGGTTATTATTATCACAACGGGAATTCATTCGACCTTAACCGTCATTCCCTCGAGTATCATGAAAACTCCATACCTGGTTTCTCAGATCGGAAATTGTACCCCGGTTCTCGTGAATGAATTTCCGCTTATTCCCATATAACTATTCACAATCATATGAAATTTAGGTAACTAAAATCTTTCTCCCCAAATGTATGATTGCAAAAGTGATATAAGAGTAAAGATACTACTTGTCACGCTACAAGATGGCTCTGCTAATGACCGTTAAGCAGCCAACTGCCCCTGTTAAGTTCGATTACCAGCGACACAGCCTGGTCCGGGGTACTCAATATGCACGGCAGTGGAGCGTGTCTAAAACGAAACCCGTGTTCTGTCCCTCACAGAGTAACCGATACCAGTAGAGAACCTGACAGCCATAATGTGCCTTCTGGACGCAAAATTCGGCTATCTAATCGTCTGCGAAGGGACATCGCCAGCAGCTTGTTTTGCTACAAACGGTATTACTATGTCGAACGAAAATAATCTCAGCTTAGCCGTTTCTTCCGCCTAGCTGGGATCCATTTTTGATCTAATTAGGGAACGAAGTGGATGATGGTACTGAGCAGCATCAATCTTTTGGGAATCAGGTGTTGGGAACACGAAGCTTCTCCTCTTACGTTCTTTATGTCTAACCGATCTGGGAGATGTTTTATGTGACTCGTATGCTGGCTGGTTCATAAAAGGCCGTGGTTGGGATTTCATGTTATACATAGCCCCAGCTATGACAGAGGCGGAATGTGCAGCAAATATTAACTCTGTCTCCTGGTAGTGTGACTTTAAATATTTGTTCGCTAGTTTACAAATCAATAATTTGCGACAGTAGATTGTTTTTTATTTTATTTTTTATATTTTTAGGACGCCCTCCAATACCTCCAATCGTTGGGAAAGGAGGTTGTATTCTGCTGGGTACCCGACCATGTGGGCATCAGGGGGAACTAGGCAGCTGATGAAGCTGCCAAGTTAGCTTGCGACAAGGTCAGAATTGAGTTTGATCCGGTCCCAATGTCTGACCTTGCCTCAGCGGGGAAAAGATTTGTTTTTGACGTTTGGCAGAGGCATTGGCTGGAGGTAGAGCATAATAAGCTCCGGCTGGTCAAACCCGACCGCTTAGCCGTGGAGCAGCTCCTTCCAGCGGGCGAGGAGGGATGAGGTTCTCCTCACTCGCCTCCGTATAGGGCACTGTCCTCTGACACACAGCTTTCTACTCCGCAAGGAGGACCCACCGGAATGTGATGCCTGTGGCGTACCTATGACGGTGCGGCACATTTTATCTGATTGTATGTTATTTTTAGACTTAAGGGCAGACGTTGGTTTAGCCAACGATCTGTCCCTTATATTAAATAATGAAACCAGCAGTGTGGCCAGTGTTTTAAAGTTTTGTGTACTGGCCAGTCTGGTTCCTAAAATTTTAGGCAGTTCTGACTAGTTTTAAGACGGATGGGTGACCCCTCTACAGCCACCCGCCCATGTACATTCTTTTCTTTTCTTTTTATATCGTAATAATTCCTGTCTCCCTGAAAACATTCACTACTTTTCCGTACGCAATTCTATTCGAGATTTGACTTTATGTCTAAGCACTAACCTTTACTTCCGTATTTTTTAAAAAATAAGTATTGTATGGCAGTTTGGACCACTTGAATTATTACGCCAAAATATATTTTCTCAGACAATCACATTTTATATACCCAGCCAGAAAATTATAGGATAATTGGAATGCATTAATTTTGGCCAAGTAGACTTGGCATCTACAAGAGATGAGACAAAAAACTTTTGGCTGACCTTACCAGGGAAATAAAATCGTAAAATCTTGTTTAAACAGCAAAAGGTTTCAGGTCTTTTAGAATATTATTCAAAACCAGCTTCTGTTACGTTCGTGAAGACATGGTGGCAACATTAGGGCATGGGAGACCATGCCTACAGTACAGCTGTAAAGTTGATGTCTGAAGTTATCTTCACGTGCAGGAAGTCTTGTGGAGACAATGATTTTGGAAAATGAGGACAGGCACATCAGCTGGTGATAACAGAAGCAAGATCAAAAGTATGCAGATCAGGGAGATATTAAATCTAGTCGTAAGAACGTATCAGTAAATGAAACAGGTTTCAGCTGATTTAGTGGCGAAACATTCGACACAAAAAAAGAGGAACTGTGATTGCAGGAGTATGCCTTCTTTGAAAGAAATCTACAATATTTGTGGTATGATTTATAACTATCGTTAAGACGTCTTCTTTCAGTTTCCTCCACAATAAAAGCAAAAGAATCTCGTCAATTTCTTTTCCTCAAAAGAATAATTTCTTCAAGGAAAGTGATGACGTCTTTTTTGTGGACAATATTAAAGTATAATTCGTCTAGATTTTTTTTTTTAAATGGTTGAAATAGTTAAGGATAAATATTATACTAACTTTATGAAGCAACTCTGAGTAGTTATCAAGAAATAGGAAATAACTGGAGACCCAGAGATTATTCAAACGTTTTTATAGATATCCTAACTGCCGCATATCTTTCAGATCATAGCAAAATTACCAACCCCATTTGTCTATGAACACTTTCTTTGATGGAAATAAGAGGCTATGAAACTATGTGATTATTTATTTATTTTTTACACAGATATTTTTATTTCATCTATGTGGTTCTGTTATGTCTACACATATTTTTATTTAAAAAAATTTATCAAAATACTAGCCATGCATTCTTTGTCTCACTTGCTTGTCCGTATGAAACATATTAAGGTGACTGCTTAATTCCTGAACACAAAAGAAACATTGTTTTGGAGAATTTGTTTCGAGGTTAATTTCGTCGTTCCCAGTTTTCACTTATTATGTAATTATTCTACTTTCTCATTAAACAGAGAATTTCAGAATGAATGTTGCTAATGGAAGTTCCTAAAACATCTAATTGTTTTACTTGGTATTTAGTTGCTAGGATCCAAATACCACTTCTAAAAATGTTTGAGTAATTCTAACAATTTTGAAACATTGCTGTAGATTGAAGAGGAAAAATTGGAATAAAATCTAAAAGTCATTATTGGCGGAACAGGTGTAGCACTGCTGACGGAAAACTGACGCGGCATTGTTAAAGTGTAAGTCACCTGTACCTGGTAGCACTACCGGGTTAGGTTAAGGCGGCTAAGACAGGGGCGGAATGCGGAGCCAATAGAAACCCTGTCACAATATCATTACGACCGCACGGCATTATTATGATTTAGTACCAAGCGGCCGCGTTTATTTCTGTAATCCGTTTTTTAATAGGAAGACTAAACATTTATGAAACGTTTCCTCTCAGAAAAATACTATCAATCTACTGACTGAGCGTGGTGGGTGAACGGTTAACGTTCTGGCCTCGCATTCGGGAGGTCACGGGTTCGAATCCCAGTCCGGGCATCCAGATTTGGGTTTTCCATGGTTTCCCTAAATCACTCCAGGCGAATGCCGGGACGCTTCCTTCAAAAGGCCATGGCCGAATTCCTTCTCGTTCCATGTTCCCAATCCTATCCCGGCTCTAATGACCTCGAGGTCGACGAGGAGCAAAGCCAAAAGTTATAAAAAAGAAGTTGTTCTTATTGTGGATTTAGGGCGCGGCGACATCGAGGTTGTTAGTGTCCCAACAATAACCAGCAATAACTGTCTATATGGTCGACTGTAAAGGGCTCGGCCACGCAGACAGCAAACAAAATTATTTAAAAGGATGTAATCTAGCTGTAAAGGGACCAAACAAATATACAAAGAAATATAAAACACTAAATGTTTCTCTGGCTGTAGAGATTTTTAAATCAGCACTTAATCGATGTTTCAGTCCGATGATTAATAGGTCTATATATAAAAAAATCATATTAACTAGTTTCTTAAAAAAATACGAGAAGCAAAGGAATCCTGTTTGTGAAGGTATTATGTCATCAGAAGTGACAGTGTGCGAGCAAAAAGTAGTATTACATACTGCAGCAATTCCCCACGTGCTGTAAATTGAACTGTCCAGAATCCCCAGACAGTGCTATCCCGACATCTCGCGGCCCTTTCCAGATGAACGGCCTCCCGGTATGCTGCAGTATCGATTTCATTTCCTCAATTACCAGGTACTGCATTATAAAACCCGCATGCAGTACGCTGCCCCAATAATAACATTCCGCTCAGTGGCAGCATATAATAATGTGAAGTGGAATTGCGCCGTAATTGCTTCGCGGATCGGTTGCGTTATTTATGATGTTGCGATGCAGTCGTAATGCGTTCATTACTCTCTTCGTCTGGTTGTTGGAATCATACATCATAAATGTCGAGATAGATATGGGCAATTGCCTGCAGACTGGAAATGTTGATGAACAGAGAGATTTGCGCACAGCTGACCTCGCAACTAGATCATGTGCGGATGTTGTATTATCTGATAGCTTTTATCAGGCGCGTGCACTGGATATAAACCGATTAGATGGCCAGTATTCTTACTACTCCGTAACCAAAATGACAAGAACGGATTCCTTATAATTTCATGGTCGCACCGTATGTCACAGTTTCATAACTCCGCCATTTATGCACCGATCGTAATTAAACATCGCAGTAAGATATATTTTATTGAAAGCAAAACAGACCCGATGATAACTCTCAAAAACGTTGGGTAGCTTACCCTTATTAAAAAGAAGGAAGAATTAAATTTATTTCATTTGTCAACACTGAGTGTGAATCGTTGAATTATTTTACTTAATTAACGTTTGATGTTACATGACATTTTTAAAACTCAACAACAATTATTCTGTAAATTTGAAACAATTTTATTTTAAATTAAATGTACAAGTATATTCGTATTAGAGCGGTCAAAGCCCACAGTTGGTAGGTGATGAGGCCACTATGACAGGGTCGCCAGTCATAACCACTATAATATGACATTGAGGTGTTCCAATGAGGCCACCGCCTACTGCGTAGCCAAATTTAAATTTTCTAGACTTTCAGGAAAGGCACGCAGTGTGCAATCGTGCATAATGTGCGACACAGTTTGTGAATCCTCACCGCAGTCACAGTACGGAGAATCTGCCCAGCCCCAGGTGTGGAGAGTTGAAGCAATTCTTCCCGTACCAAATATAAAACGATTTAATTTGCACCAAATTGACCGAGGTCATCATCATTGACCTCCAATCAGCTACTGACAAAGCCATCGCATTGGCAGAAAAACTACCTCATATTTGATGCTGTCATCGACATGAGTAGAAAAAGAAGACCGCGGTAAGTTGAATCCTGGTAGTTCTGAGCAGGGATTTCTAATTTGCACTACGCTCTCTGGTGTTGAAGATGCCCATTCTGCTGTCCTGCTATCCGTAATGCTAAAGGAGTTAGATGTTAAACTGGCAGCAGTCTTCCAGGTGGGGCTACGTGACTTCAACCGTGTTTTGTATTACCCAATATGGATGGAAGATTCTCGTTGTTCAGAATTCTCAACTATCGTTTGATTAGGACCTTTTTCATTCTGGTCTGAGATATTGCAGTGTTGCTGAGCACCGGCAGCCACAGGATAGATGTAGGTAGAAGCGTGCCAGTTATGACGCGCAATGCTTGGCGAAGCTGAACGTCCACCATCTGGGTGTGAGAGCTATTAAGCCACACGCTGGAGCAGTATTCAGCTGTAGAATAAACCAAAGGCCAAAGCCGTTGATCTTAATGTAAGCTCATCAGCTCCCGATGAAGTTCTTGCCGGCCGCTGAAGTAGATTGTTCAGACTTTTAAGCTTGGCAGCTGTATACTGAAGGTGTCTTTTGTAAGCGAGGGACCTGTCTAATTGGGCGCCCAGGTATTTTGGGGTACTGTTATACTTCATCATCTGGTCTCTGAACACTATATTGGCTAGTAGTTCGTTTGTTTGTTGCTAAGGTGGAATGTAGCTATATCTGTTTTCTGGGGATTAGGTTAAAGACGTCACCTTCGAAGGTAGGCATCCATTTCCTGAAGGTCGTGAATCAGGATATCTTCAGCCTCTGCGAAGTTAGTTCTTTGCAAAAAAAGGTTGATATCGTCAGCATACACGAATTTGCGGGAGACTGTGTCTGGCAGGTCATGAGTATATAAGCTAAAGAGTATAGGGGAGAGAACAGAGCCTTGTGGTAGACCATTATTTACCTCGTGAAATCTGCTCCTGCTGAACTCAGTGTGCACCTGGAATAGACGGTTACTTAACACGTTTTCCAGTAAAGAAATGATCTTTTTCAAGGAACTGCCTTGATCAGTTTGAGCCGGTGACCTTCTCTTCAAATTGAACCATATGCTGCCGAAACATCTAGGAAAACAGATGCGCTCTTCATTTCATCTGATACCCTGCTTCCAAGAAGGTGGTAAGAGACAGGACCTGAACACTACAGTCCTGTCTGGGGCCGAATCCAGCTTGTTCAACAAAGAACAGGGCTTCGATTGACGGAGCTATTGTGTTAAAAATACGCCTTTCCTAAAATTTGTTTGTGACACTGAGTATGGCTATCGGACGGTAACTTTGTGGGAAATTTGGGTCATTAAAAATGCAATACCTGTCGTTTTCAACATTTATCGAGACCTTATATAGCACTCTTGTATGTGAATGGTTTTCATTGAATTGTGAAAACAGTTCGACACTTGCAACACAGAAAATCAATTACTGTAAATGGTAGAACTACTGATCAGAGCCAAGTATCCTAGGAGTCTAATGCAGAGCATTCACTTCCCAACGTTATCTCTGCTACTTAACTATTGGAAGCCGGCTGCCGCTGAAACAAACCACTAGTCAGACTCCGTGATTCATTGCTGCCGAATGACTTCTTTCCTGTAATACAAACACTGCGATAAATCAACTGACCAGCGGAGCCATGTTCACAGCGAACAACTGTTTTTTTGACAATTAATCTTCCTACATATTCTTCGGCATATTTTTTTTCGAAGATATGAAGTAATTAAAATGCTGTAGGAGGTCTCCTAATCGTTCCATTAATTTTCCACTGAATATTTTCGGTGCACGTGACTTCCAGTGATGTTCTGATTTACGAGTTCCCGGCTTCACTGTGGATTGCATTGTAATATAAACGATTTCATTGGAATATGGTCATCTCTTTAAAACAAAATTTATTGTTACGACCCAGTTTTTCACACTTACCTTTAGTTGCTGATGTTAACGAACTCAGATAAGAAAATGTTGACATTCAATTTATTAGAGAGAGAATTAAGTAAATAGTTATATTACAATTTGAAAATTCAGGAATAACTCATATCTTCCATTTTAAAAGGTTGTACATTAATCTTCTACTGATAATAAATGAATATTCCAGTATAATTCCATATAAATTATTTCATACCTGGCGTTTCAATCATTTCAACAAGCATTTTTTTAAATTAAATTTTATTGCATTTTTTTCTTTTTATACTTTTTCTTCTGTTTGTTCAGATTCAATTATCTGAAACGTTAACGAAAAATTTTGAACTGTGTTGTAAGCTAAAACTGTGTGTTTTGCTGTGCCTGCACCATTTCATTCTTCATTATATATAAGTTTGATTTAGGTTGAATTAAATATAATTAGAAAAAACAATTACCAAAAGACTAGACCTTATGTCAAACACGTTTATGAACAAAAATTAATTTTTAATTTTTCAATACGAAGAACAAAAAATTGTCGATGCTGTGTTTTCATCCAATTCAATGCATATGTATCATAACTATTTTTATGCAGACCTTAGGAACTTTGTTAGGCGACTTCTTCTTTCATGGTACTCTACTTACATTGTTTAATGTTCAACTAATGTAATTGTTTGAAGGTTGACGTTAGTCAAATTTAAGAGTTTAAGGGAACGTAATATTGTCTAGTATTTTGTGGGTGTTTTACGTGGGGTGGATTCTGATTGCTTCTGGCTCACATTTGATCTTGCATCTTGATAGTTCGAGGATGGCCTCTTCCTTGAAATGTAATTAATAATAGAAACTTTGACAAGACCGTTACCACCTGATTAGTAGGTTCGGGAACGAGGATAGCGTAGGCTAGATCTTACAGGACACTAGGTGAGTTGAAAGAGATAACTAACCGGTTAAAGTCTTTTTTAATTGCATCACTGAAAGCTGCAAAGATATAGACGATGATGTGTTAGGTAAAATCACAGTTCCAAGATAGCTTCTACTGAATGTTGTCATGCTGCATAACTGAATGACTAGATGACAGAAAGGCAGGACAAGGCTAATTGAATAGAAAGACACGGCAAAGCACGCTAAGCTAAGCGAGATAGTGGTTAAAGCTGTTACTATCCCACGGAGATCGGTTGAATGTTATGCGTGAAATCAAAGACAATCTAGTATGTGTAGGTTTGAGGTAACCTTATATTGACGTCACCTATCGATGCTTCAATATAGTAAATGTAACCTTAACGTTAGCATGTCAGCGGTTCTAAGGGACAAACAAACTATGAAGAGGTAGAATGTGCTTTAATCGACCCTACTCGATATATAACTCAAATTCGTAAAATCTATCTTTTACTTAAAAATCCTGATTTCACCCAATAAGGTTAACTAGGTCCTTATAACAAGAACTCCATCAACTGATTGTACGTCAGTGATGATGCTGATTCAACTGCAATTACCTACCGGGATTTTTACATTTAAAAAATCTTAGTTATAATTATTTCCAAGTGGAACACTCAATTTATCAATATCAGGAGGTGGCATTTGTTACACACTGCAAGTGTTTATCATATAATAAAATTCATAAGAAATTGTACCTGCCTGGTTATGAAGTTAGACCTCTGAAAGATCTGCACTGCAAGGCAAAAATAAAGTATATACGAAGATCCAGGTATTAAAAATACGGATGACATTCAAGTGAAGGATTCCCTAAATATGTAGAAAACTAACCTCTAGTATATTAGATACTTCTTGAAAAAGTATTTAAAGATTTTTAAATGGGTTGATGTAGTATTATTACTAAAGGAATTGGATTACCTTTTTAAAAAGCAAACTTCCGAAAATATATGATTGGTACATGGTTCTACTAGGTCATCCTTTTGGATATCATAAGTCTCCATCGTATACTGGTCAAAATGTTTGCAGTTTTAGCTTAATTTACACAAAGAAATAGGTGAATACAGTTTCAGGTAAAAAATAGGTTCAAAACATAATAAAAATAATGCGGCAAAGTTACACTGTTAGCATCCATAACTGAGAACAAATGGCCTTTATTGATTTTAGAAAATAAAAAAGTCCTAATTCAACTGGGAAACTTAAAAACGCTTCTAGCGTTGCAATAACTCCAGAGTTCAAGAATTTGTAAATACGCAATTAAGAGCTAGTGGTAAGTACGTATTTCCAACTACACTAAACCACCATTAATTCACTTACAGTATTTAATGAAACAAGTCATCGACATGATTTGACCATCACTCAGCCGGGCTACATTTCCTTAATTTAAAATTTAACATTCGGGAGTTGCAGTCTTTCAATCAGTTATAACTGTGTTAATTCAGTTCATAAGTTCATTAAATAAATTGAATAAAATTTGGTATACTGTATGGGTTAACGCGACTAAGAGAAAAGGGAACCACTGTGGACTAATTTACCCATCAATTGCCAAGATGCTGTGGCATTATACAGCATTCAAAAAAAAAAAAAAAAAAAAAAGTCATAACTACAAGATTGAAACTCAAGCATAGGGGCTATCGAAAACATCCTCTTCGCGTAAACTTATTGAACATGCATACTGCAACTGTAAAGGAGACAGCGAATGTGATCCGTATCACGTGTGTAAGGATGGGTGGCAGAAGTCTACTCAGCAGTTGCAACACTTTCTGAACTTAGGACTAAATATTCCAACCAAAGTCACTTACATGGTAGTAACAGGTTGGTATCAGAGTATACAAAGAATTAACGAAATCCCTGGAAGTATTTAACATAAATATACAATAGCTTTCCCGGTCTTAGATGTAGGCTACAAACTCTATTTGGTGACTGTAGACACATTTCCTTTAATGACCATTATCTGCCAAGTTGGAAATTATAACTGGTCGATATCTTGGTTGTTCAAGGATTACAGTTCTCCACTCAAATAAACATTCATATTTAACACAAAAAATTAGTAAATTAGTAATCTACGTAAGCACTTCACGTAATGCAGTTATAAAGGCTCTAATGTTTACTATAGTCTGTTCAGTTAACAGAGGCGGCTCAAAGTCACTCTGCTCTATCCACACTTCGCTGCCCTTACCCCTACAAGCGAAGGGGAAATTTGTAGTCTAAAATCCGCTTCCATGATTTCTATATCTATATATTCCATAATTGAAGTGCAATTTTTATGTACAATTATTAATTGCAAAGTACGATTCTGTCGAGTTGCCTATAAAATATGGGCGCAAGTATTTTAATTAAAAATTAAAAAAAAATTCACTTTTTTTTAATAAATTATAATTTATTTTAACGAGTGACTTGTAAAGAAGTTAAAAATTTGGTCTGCCGATATTAAAGTGGCTAGAAGAAGGAGCTGCAAGCTGTTAAAGTTAGCACAACACACTATCCATTAGATGGTGTGATTAAGGATTGCAATTCCGCAGTGTTTTCAATCCCGCGGGATACGCGCGGGATTTTCGCCAATCCCGCGGGATCCCGCGGGATCCGTGCGGAAACAGATTTTTAACGCTTATATTTAAAACATAGTTTACTTAAAACGTTAATAAATAAAATAATAATTAAATTAATAAATCAATTTCAATGTTAAATCATAAAATTAATAGTTAACAATATTTTAATTTTCAAAATGATATTAAAACTTTTTAGCATGTCTTAAGTACATTTCAAGGTTTTACTTTTTTTTTTTATCTAAACCAATTTTTTAATAAATAATAAAGAATGGAAAATATTCAGTGTTAGGTCATATTATGCGCCTTACAATACATCACATGAATTTAAAAACATGGTTTGCTTAGTGGCCAAGTTACGAGAGGTTTTTTTTTAATTCTAAATAAACATTCCATAACACCGAGAGAAAGCATTTCATGTCACAAAGTGAAGTGAATATACTCTGTCAAGTGTAGACTTGGCTCAGAACAAGATCTCATAACTTTTTGTCACTGAACCAGCACGAGACTTAGCTTTTTTTTTTTACAAAAATTGTTTTTGTGGGATTCATTATTATATCTCCTGATTCCTTGATTGATCCTACAGTTGATTCAATGTTATTAAAATAAACTACTCACCAACACTTAAACTGTCAAGTATTTCAATTTTACATATGTGGCGTAACGACGTTTTAAGAGTGGAAATTATTACTTTTTAGTAAGAAAGGAGACTTTCTCGGCGAATGATTGCAGTGAAGTCCTCATAGGTTGTATCTCCGGATTTCACTGTAAAAACACGAGATTTCACACGTGAAGGAGACGGCGGAGGCAGCCGTCGAAGTATGGTGTTCCTACAACACTATTCGTCGATACACCCGTGAAAACTTCATTATAACTTTTTCTGCCTTTAGTCGAAATAATAACAAAGAGAAGAGGTATTAATCTATAGCCTGAGCGGCACATGTAAACAGGCGGCTTTCGTCAAAGAAACGCATTGAGGCAGCGGCCAAAACAGTAATAAGTCAAAGGATATACAATTGCCTTTTGATAGCTGCTAAATAAATAGGTATGCGATTAAAATTACGATAACATTAGTTTCCTATCAACGAATAATCAAGTTTTCAGCCACAAAAAAGTAAATTGTCACAATAACTTTATCTGCAAATACAGAAAATGGGAATGATGAAACCGTGAATAAAAAGCTGTTACTGTGTAGTTCAGATAACGTTTGCAACACATAAAAAATAATTATATAGTTACAAAGTCGTACTAAATACGCAACATAACTCAAATTACAGAAATGTGTACTCGAAAATTAATACGTAAAAGTGTATCTATTTACTTACGAATGACGAAGGTTGGCAAAAAAAAAAACGTTTGTTCACACGCGCCAAATGCCAACTGGAAGGGTACAGGCAAACAGTTCAACACATCAGATAGAGGCCGAGTGGAGCAGCGAGTCACGCACTGACACGCGTTTTATCCGCATTTTGCGGATTGCGGATCCGCTTAATTTTGTGCGGGATCCGCCAGACTGTCTAATGATGCGGGATCCCGCTTTGCTGGATTGCAATCCCTAGGTGTGATGCACTAACTCTATCTCGCTCTTTCATATCTTTAACTGTAGCAAAAGACTACTTGGACACAGCGTTCAGCTTCGAGAGGTAGGAATGGAGGGGGTTAGATGAGGAGCGGGACCAGGGAAACATGACCCTGAGCCGCGAGGTCGGAATGAACAGGGTATAACTTGTGAGGGTACGTGTAATGTATCCCAGTCCGAATTTTAATAAATAAATGTAAATAGTCCATTAATAACTAATCCACATTTGCAATGATTCTCAATACAAGCAGCACGGGGTAAACAATATACTTGCTTAAAATCACCGATGCTTAAAGAATGACCCACAGAATGTAAAGCTATTCATTGGGCTACAGATATCGGTGTACGTTATACGAAAGTTATTTTCTATTTTCCTGTTGACTGATTTTTGTTTATGGCACCTAAATTTTATTTTATCGTAACGCCTTGTCGCTCGTAAATCACACGACAGAGATAAATGTTGAACTATTCACCCGAAATTTATCCTGGCTAGGAGGCAAGTTGCTCTCGTATCTGCCATCACGAGTTTAGGCCGTCCGGCTTTGAGAAATGTGGCCGCTGTGTATAATTATTATACGCAACCAGAAGCAATAAATCTTCACTCTTAGGAAAAATGTAGGCTAGATCGATCATAGCACAGTGAGGAACTCCCACATCCATGTATCATCCTATTAGTTGGTTCGTGGAATGAAGTTTCGAAGATTTAAATCTTTCATCAGTTCTGAAAGACATACTAACTTGTAAATTGGGCAGCTAAGTCAGTAATTAACATTTCATTCCCTGCTTAGCTGAATGTACGGATTTTCTTTTGAATTTGTTCTTTAACAAGCCACAAATCCAACATTGTCAATATAATAAATAAAATACTTTTTTTTTACTTATGGCTTTACGCCTCGTCTACATCGAGGTCATGGGACTGGGGATAATTAACGGGAAGGAATTCGGCCATGGCCTTTTATAGGAAGCATCACGGCATTCACCTGGAGTGATTTGGGCAAACCATGGAGAACCCAAATCGGCGGGGATTCGAACCGCCGTTCTCCCGAATGCGAGGCCCTCACCCTCGGTAATAAATAAAACAAATGAAGACCTAAAATTTCTTCCTAACTGGACAAAGAGGCTTGGGCTAAAAGTAATCCCAGTATAAGAGGTCATTTTGAAGACCATTACTATTTGGGGAATTATAGGAATATTAAGTCATCGAGATATCGGCAATCGGCGTTCATTGACCATGCTGAGCGCGCTCTAGCAGTGACCAGCAAGGAATCTGCATGGTTGCAGTCAGCACCTTAGAGTGCTGTCCCCTTCGTAATTGTAGGTAAGCCGAGGCGGCTTCGGAAGTACTAGCTAGCAAGTAGTGTCTTTTAATGACCGGCAGTCGGCGAGAGTAGTTGAGCATACTTCGATAGCCACCTGTTAGGAGCCTGCCACCCTCCCATGCACCTCGCATCCGGCGACCATCTGCCTAACAATTAACTATTACAGTTCGGGGCTTAGATAAGTTGGTGATAGTTGGAATCCACTTTGCGGCGCGCTATAAACTGTACTACTCCGTGTTAGAAGCAAATAAACTGTTCCATTGCAAGACTCGCATTATTCCATGTAGTAAGAACTTAACTCAGTTTCCAACCTACTGTCTGTGGCCGTCAATCCACAGTGGTGTCAATCATTAGCCCAAACAGTCCAATGTAAGATTCTAGTGGTGCTGCCAGAAAAACAGAAGAGACGCTTCAAGCAGAACTGTAATTCCCTAACGTTAGTTCGTCAGCACACCTATCCTATCCTGACACCAGGCTACTGTTAATGTTAGTTTAAAACTGATAGGCAACAACTTCATATAGAATCTCCCATAAATAAAACTTCAGGGAACGGAATTAAATTGTAGAGATACGGTAAAAGATCTGGGAGTCCTAGCGGACAGTAAGTTAAACTGGTATGAGAACATTTTCTCAGTATGTCGGAAAGCCTTCTCTTCTCTTCGTGTTATATATGAATGTAAGAACTTTCTTTCCAACCATTAAAAACAAGAAAAACTATTGCAAACCCTTATGTTTCCCCATCTCGATTGCAAAATTTTAGTTGGCACTTATAAAAAACTTTAACTCGGTATAAACTCATTTATAAGGTTTATCTGCGAATGTACGACCATATCTCTCCTTCATATGAGCGCTTACAATGGTTGGACGTATGGGATCGACGACGGTTTCAATCTTTTTGTCTCCTTCACCGCCTCACAAACCTGAAAACTCCTGCCTACCTTTCTACCAACATCGCATACTCAGGACTTGAGTATAATATTAACACCAGGTCTCTGACCTCAAACGTACTAACCATCTCCTCCCATAGCTCGGAAAACCTTGCCAATAGCTTCTCCATTTCAGTGACTAGATTGCTGAGTGATCTTTCCATGAAAATTAGAACCACCTAAGATATTGGTCCACTTAAAAACGCTTTGTGAATGTAATGCCTGTCCCAGCACAAGCTGAGCAACCTTATATTCTACTTATAGCTAATTCTTAGAATTCTCTTGTATTAATTTATATTGGTTTCACATACTTATTCTTCCTCTATTTTTATTAGATTGTGGCCTTTTCACATGTTTCACCAGCCATCATTAGTATTAAGTTAGTACCGTTTTCTTCTTCAGTCTTCACTAGCATTAATTTATACCATTTAATTTCTTATTTACGAGCGAAACATCAATATTATTAAGGTTTTAATAAATATTTTAATCATTAACTTAATTTAAGCAGAACGTGAAATAAATATTGAATTTAGCTAATTTTTGAAGGCATAAATTATTTTATGTAAGATGTGAGAGTGAGCTTGACAGCCCTAATCTTGTCAGGCTAAATAAAAATTTAAATAACTAAATATATCTAAATATTATAGCAATAGACGTGTGTGTCCCTATATTTCACTTTTCAGTCCCCACTACCTAGCACAGAACATTGGTGTTTATATGTGGTAGCAGCAGGAGTTTCCTGTCGTGCACAACGTTGGCTGAATCCCGATATCTGTGGGAGTGTGGGAGATATGGTAGTTAAAGGTGATCGATGTAGGGCACATATTTGGACCATAGACTTGTGTGTCCCGTTTACTTCTCTTTCCTGCCACAACTACATAGCGCAGACCATTGGTGTTAGTAGCATCGAGTCTCCCATTGTGCACTATGGTGGTTGCATAACGGTAGCTATGGGGGAGTTGGAGATAAAGTGGTTGAAAGTGATCGACCTGGGACACTTTCATATTTCGACTGAAGACGTGTGTGTTTCACTTTCACTTACCAACCAAAACTATATAGCGCTGATCATTGGTGTTTCTGTGTGATAGTGGCATAGAGTCATAGATCATGCACAACTTCGGCCGAATTTCGGTAGCTGTGGGGGTGTGGGAGATTTGGTGGTTGAAAGTGGTCTATCAGGGACATTTTCGTATTTCGACCAAATACATGTGTGTCCGTACATTTCACTTTACTGACCCAAATGCATAGCGCAGACTACTGGTGTCTGTGTGTGGAAGCGGCTTTGAGTCTCCCATCGTGCACTATGTTGGTTAGATGTCGGTAGCTATGGCGGTGTGGGAGATTGATGGTTGAATGTGGTGGAACTGATATAAAAATAGGCATGTATGTCCCTATCTTTCACTACACAGCGAAAACTACCTAGCACGATCCACTGGAGTTTGTGTGTGGCATTAACCTCAAGTCTCCCAGCGAGAACCATGGTGATGTCATGTCGGTAGTTATGGGGGTGTGGGATATATGATGGTTGGAATTGGCCGACGGGCGGAGTTTTCATATTTCGACCAAAGACGTGTGTTCCTATATTTCACTTTACAGCCATAAATATCCTGCGCAGATCACTGATGGGTTTTTTTTTTGGGGGGGGGGTATAAGCCTCGAGTTTCCCATGGTAGTTACATGTCGGTAGCTGCCAATCAAAATTTTTTACCAACAGGTACTCAGTCGTGGGCACCAGCTAGTAAAAAATATATTTAATATTTCTGTAACAAAATCTATACTCTTAATAGTGCCTGGCTCAAAATTTCTCGCAGTCAAAATATTTTTATTAGTATATATGATGATACAACTTTAGCTTTTGTTTATTATAAACTGTATTTCCATTACATAAAAGTTTTATTTATATCACGTTTAGTAATAAAAGTTGGTTTTCCCGGATTCGTTATGCCAGTTACTTAAATGAATATAATTGTTATAAAATAAAGTTAATTGTGATTTCTCGTCCTTTGTGCCGTAGCTGGGATGTTCGCGAAGAAACTACATCGCTGTTTTTTCGATGTGATGCTTCGATGATTCACGACGCATCGAATAAAACCATAGATGTTTTAAATGCATCGAATAAAAATATCGATATATATATATCTATATATATATATATATTCATCAGATAATAAGGGTTAGGAAAGCAGAAAATGAGTCAAAGGGTAGGTTACTAGAAAAATGAGACATTTATTGAGTCATATTTTCAATAAGTATTTTACATAGGCAGTTATGGAATATCTGGGATTAATAAATTAGAAATCCGAATAGATGGATAGAATATAAGGAAAGCTAGGAAACGCTGAAAGAGAGGCAGTATTGGGATTCGAATTTAAAAATCCCAATATTTCTTCTCTAAACTATGTATAAAAAAGAGTTTATTAACCAGCTTTCCTTGTATACTATTACATTGTTGATTTAGGACTTTTTCGACTTTCGAAAAACGTTTTACTGATGTTACTGAGGTGGATACCACACTTTAATATTTATAAGCCATTTTATACAATTATGGAATTTGTTATTTATAATTCGACCATACTAATAACGGAATTTCATTAATCCGGCCAGCCAGGGTGCTGAAGTAGACAGACAGCTGATCAGAAACACTTTCATTGGTCTTGTTTGATTTTCAGTTTCGATGTACTTGTTGGTGAGGATTGTTCCATTAACCGAAATCTTCCAATATTTTATCCAAACTACCGAAATCAGATTCTGTCTGCTTTTCTTTCAGCTTCCTCTTCATCAAATCTTTGTTCTTTTGAACAGCATTTGTGCAAGCCATTTATTGAGTCATGGGCCCCATAAGTTCGCGATAGCTAAAAATGAACTTATTCATAGCACTCACCCGTTGTTGATTTCTTTCAGGATGAGCCTATGTAATTTCACCATTGAGGGTATAATTGGTTGAAAGCATGCAATGCACTAAAGGGATTACTTTACTGCTCGTACAATATAAATCCCCAGATATTTCTTAAGTTGAAGCTTCAGCTCCAATTAACTGGTCGGCCATTATTTTGTTTACTTTTTATGAGCCCATGGAGCAGGCAAAGGCCATACACTATACAGACAAGTCTATGCGAATGTCGCATCATTGAGGTCCACCGTAATGTGGCGGGAAATTTCAAGCAAATTATAGTTTTCTGTTGTTTTATCCGAGTTAAAAGAAAAAATGTAATGTGATTTTGAAGGTGACAAAAATAACAGATAGTGTTAAAATTTCCTATTTTTATTTTGCTTTAAAACTAACCCTATCGCATCGAAAAAAAATGCGTGCGTTCTTACGATGTATCGAATGAAATACATCGATGCATCGTTAAACATCGAGAGTAAGCGATGCATCGGATAGTAAACACCGATGTATATCGAACATCACTATGCTGTCGCAAAAAGCTTCAGTTGTCAACTTGGTCCAGGTTGCATTCCAGCCTAAGTATAATCTTCGCTAATATTGCAGCTAGAAAATCAAAGCTTCAATCACACGCGAAAGAATACACTCCCTGCATCGCATGTCACTGTCATTATGAATCGTGATATAAACTTGATCCAAAATCTTCATCGGTTCCTACACCCTTCTTTCTTATTACTTGTAATTAAGATCGATGTTTTAACGGCTGACACAGTTTACATCAGGTTAAAATAATGATCCCGGTGAAAACGAAGGATGCTGCAAATAAATCTTAACAACTTACACTATGCCACGTAATATTAGTATAATTGTGGTTTAGGCCACATATATCGCAATCAATTTGGAACTTCTTTCATTCGAACCACGTAATGATTTCAGTAAAAAAAAAAGCATCTGATAGTTAATATGCCAATTTAAATGAAATAAATGCTTTCCTTTCAGTATCTGACAATTCATTTCTTAGCAATTGCTAAATAGAAATGTTATAAAATAAAATTCAATGTAATTCCTGGGGTGTAGCAAAAGATTTCCGATTCCATGCGCGTCCAGATTGCATTTAAACCTTACCATATACAACGCTGAACTTGCCGCCAGAAAAATAATAATTAATTACAACATTTGAATGACTGGACTGTTACATGTTGCTGAAATAATAATCTCAGTAATATAGCTCAGCGAAAGCGAAGGAAATTAAAATAAATCTTTTAAACTTACATTATGCCACGTCATATTTGTTTTAATTGTAGTCTAGGCTCCACAGATCACGATCAGTATGCAACTATTTTCATTAAAAGGATTTAAGCATTTCAAGAATAGGACACAGCTTAAATTATTTTGAAAAATAAAAAAATATTCATGCCCTCCGCTGTAACGTCAAATGCCAGCTGTAATTCTGACCCATGCTAAGTAAAAATCTTATCAAAACTTTCATCAACATTGATGATAGAAAATTAAAGCTTTTATCTTACATATCCACGGACAAATTTTTTTAGGAATACTTCTATATATCAAAGGAATAATAAGTAACATCTAATTATTGATGTCGATTTAAACGCAATACAGACTTTTATTTCAGTGTTTTGACAGTTACTTTATTCGTGGATGCTTAGAACTGTTATTAAATATTGTGCATTACCTATAACGAGATCTCTGGTCGTAAATTGGGCTACTAAGTCAAGTAACGTCATATCGCGACGTCATATTGTGACGTCACCACGCGACATAAAATGACCGAACAGGCGTTTTATAAGCATAGATTCTTATAAATACAATTAATTCCATCTATTCGTACCCAGGCCAAGAAGAACCAGTACTGATAATGCTTGCAGAGTATACTGGAAAACAGAGGGTCATCAACAATCCTATAATGTTGGGAATGAACTGGCAATTTCACTTGATGGTAAAAACAAATGATGCACCTAAACGTGTTTTAAACATTTGCGTACAACCTAACTTTATAAGAAGGGAGTAGATTCAAGAAAGAAAGAACAGGGCTCCTCCTTTACTGTTTTTGTATCCATCCAACATTTCTCTGGTAGTTTATCTGTAAATTAACGCATCAAATCGCAAATTCTACTCGAACGTAGTTGCGGGCAGAGCTAATGCTAATATGGAAATTGAAACATATGGTAAAATTTTGTCTTGCGGTGCTTAAGATACACAACAAAACTTTTTCCAAAATAAAATGCTTTGTTAAACACCCCTTATATCCATATATCGCTGATATTTGATGCGATTTCTGTTACATATCAATGCATATTTAACATAGTTTTCCGTTTGTCTTGTTTATTACGGTTTCTTTTACTCTGCTGTCATAAAGTTTACACCTGAGTGGACATTGGTTAGATACTATCGTTTTTGGTCTGCCAGCTCATCACGTTTAAAATTCAGTGATCACATTCCAATTAGATGTTGACTTCCACACAACGTATGGTCGACGTTCAGGCCATCAGAGGTCTGAGAAGATGGGGGCAAAGAACGCTAAGGCACCGTGGCCTTTCTAAGGAGTGGATTGGAGTATTACTGGAAACCAAAATGTGGATTATCAGAAGGGTGCTGAACCCACGTGCTCCCGATTCCCAGACCCAACCGTTAGGTACTGTTGGCGATGAATTAAGTTATTACTATACAGAAAGGTGAGCCTGAACATGAACAGCCTCTGCCAGTAAGGTTAAGTAACATTACGTTAAAACCAGAAACTACTTTGCTTACTGGCATAGGGACAAAACTGCTATGTAAAATAATGATAGACTTGGCAAATACTGTATTATCTTATACAATTAGTACAAAATATGCGAAGTAAGTAGTAAATGAAAAGGTGAGAGTGATAAACCTTTTCTATTAATAAAATAAGAAATACAAGCATTTACTATTAACGTTTCAAGACCACAACAAAGTTTCGTGTAAGGGCTATAAGGAAATCATTTAATTACACAAGCGCCTCCATCTAGAGTGTTCAGTATAATATTTCGACATCTGATTCGATGACTTCAACAATAGAGGGCTTTTTATATCTACATTAAAAAGTATGCTTTTAAAACGAGATTTCACCATTATGCGGACCCTTGTAAAAGGAATCATAAAAGAATACGTTCCATAGGATTTTAAAATGAAAAAAATATTTTTGCCATTAATGACACAACCAGTTTTTGAAGTATTAGCCAATGGAAGGACATGCGTCTGCCCAGCGGACGGAGAAGTGATTTCGTGATAAAAATTACATGAATAAATCCATTTATCTCCCTTCTCAGCGGATAATAGCTAAGTGCTGATTTCACTAATAAACACGACAAAATTACTTAGTACATAAAATCAGAGAAATGCGATTTAATTTTATTTTACTTATGGCTTTACGCATCGGCGACGAGAAGAAATTCGGAGATGACCTTTTGAAGAAACCATCTCGGCGTTCAGAAAAACCATCGAAAATCCGAATGACCGGGCGGGGATTCGAACCCACGTCCTCCAGAATTTGAGGCCAGAGTATTACCGCTCACCCACCATGCTTAGTTTGATTTACTATTTACATATTGGTTCATTCCTTGAGTCAAAAAATTGAGATAAGATGTGACGATTTCACAAACTCTTAAAGCTATGTAATTAATTACTAACCTTTTTTTCTGTTATCAGGCTCTCGACTGATATGGTGCAATCCTCCATCCCTTCCTATCTTGTGCTAACCTTTTCACCTCAATATACCTCTTAAACCCCACTTCCTAATTATCTCCTTCATATATTCTAGTCTCTGTCTTCCTCTGCATTTCTTACCTTCGACTGTTCTCTCCACCAACATGATAACCAATCCAGCACGTCTCAAAATGTGACCTACAATCCTGTCTCTTCTTTCTGTAAGACTTTTCCACAAACTTATTTCCTCACTCATTATTTCCAAAACTCGTTCGTTTCGTACCTTATAACCATTGTAGGAGTAGGACTTAATGGGGCGACATCCGCTGCATTCTTCCATGTTGTATTCGTTAACAACACAAGCAGCAAACTACACTGAACATACATCACAGTCTACCACACAAAATAATAAACACGTAAATAAATACACTTCCATCATTGAGAAAGGCAAGGGTAAACCAGCCCAGTTTAATTTTCCAAGGAAAAGTAACGGCTAACCTAACGGTTGAAGAGGAGAAGAAGAAGAACACGTATTTAGGCTGCACTGTGATATTGCACTGACTGCAAATAATACACTGTTATTGTTTGCCAAATAAGAAGCCATTCGAATCCACAGTGATACATAAAACCACTGTCAGAAAATTTTTCTATCATTCCCAGGTTTTTATCATTGCAGAAGAAATAATTCATATTAGCTAGTTAGGTAATTTCATGGATAACTAAGTAATTACTCTGCTACATTCATAAGGTCGTTTTTCGTACACACTGATTATAGATTTTTGAAATCACAGTTAACGTCTGATGGCTAGAATTCTGTGTGTTCAAAGTGTTGATATCATTTAATACCCAGTTGCATGCAAACCGATCTTCTCGTGAGGCACGTGCTACATCAGCTAGGGACGTCGGCTTCTTTTTATTTTACGAAGGATTCTCGTTTGGTAGGTGTTTCCGTGATGTGTGGGCAGTTCTGTTTGGTGGTATATATCACGATTTTAGTCAATAAAATCGGAGAGTCACGTATCCATCTGAGTTCGCAGAATCATTTGTGACGTCATGGGTTTCAAGTTCAATGTGTTTCCACAAGCGAGGCGTATATAATGTATACCTCCTTACGAATGAAATTCTCTCAACCACGCATCTCAATCTCTATTCCCCTTTCTCTCTCTGTTAGTTGTTTGCCTCTTGCTTCTCAGCGTATTTCTTTGTCTCCTTCGCATCTTACCGTCTTACACACTCGTACTATTCTGATATACTCTTATAGGAACTTATATAAACAGTTAAAGTAAGATCTTCTTCTATTTTTGTTCATACTGAAATCACGTACGTATCGAGGAAAAACCCTTAAACGCATTTAGTATTGTTATTTTTTATAATCTCTCTACTTCTTCATTAGATTCCTAATAACGCATTTATTTATAAAATTACTAATCAATAGTTTTTTGGATTGTAGCAGAGAAAAAAGCCAGATAACTTCATACTACCTCCTTTCACCGTTCTATGTTCCAGTATTACCCACGTTGTTTAAAGGAAAATGTTGGAAATTGTAAAATCTTACTTACATTGTGACATCACTAACCATATTCCAATCAGTCGATATGTATGAGTCAAATCTTTGAGACTAAAAAGAGCGATCTTTTCTTTGTTCACTCTAGTACTGAAATTGATTTCCACCTTTTTCTGTGTTTGTCAAATGCTGCAAAACAATTACAAATACATTTTAATGGCATTACTCCAAGATACGTTCAAAGTTATATAGATTACATCTGGCTTTTGCTTCGTTGACATCTAAGTCATTCGAGGCGTTAGAGGATGGGGACAAGAAACGAAAAAGGATTCGCCCATGGCTTTTTGCAGAAACAATCTCAGTATTCGCCTGGATTAACCAAAATCTGGATACCAGGATGGGGATTTGAACCCACATATTCCAGCGTGAGAGACCACAGCGTTAACGCTCGTCCACTGAGCTCAGTAGATTGCGGTTTATGCATACCATACGTACATAGTAATGATTACTTTGAGACTGAAGAAACAAGCAATGAAAGGATTACATGGAGAATATAAATTCAATACAAACGTTTATTTATTTTTAAAGTGGAAAACGAAGGGTGAGGAGGAATTTATTGCTGTAACCTTCTTTCTCTGAGTTGGAGGTAGTATCAATTTTCTGAATGCCAGAACAGATATACAATTTTCACTTTTTATGTATAATAACTAGAACAAAACAAATTATTTAAAAATTTGGAAGACAAAAATTGACCTTTTTTTACGCTTCCTCGACGGCTTAAGGTCATTAGAGGAGGCATGGGATTGGGGATAACGAACGGGAAGGAATTCGGCCATGGCCTTTTTGAAGGAAGCATCCCGGCATTCGCCTGGAGTGATTTGGGGTAACCATGGAAACCCCAAATCTGAATGCCCGGACAGGGATTCGAACCGGCGTTCTCCCGAATGCGAAGCGAGAACGTTAACCGTTCACCCACGACGCTCGGTACAAAAAATTTAAATCACAAAATATGTTCTGTGGGCATTCATGAAACGAGTTCTAGAATATCCAGAGGTTTCATTACGATTCCAAACCATTTAATGAAATGTAAACCGATGAGACGTCCTCGGCAAAACGCCGACGGAAATCAGACTATTGTCTTTCCTCACATAGACTTTAGGTTTACAAATCATCAGCTAATATGGAAGCTTTAAAAAATATTATTACATTGTATGAGGTCAGAAATATTGTTAGAAGTTGTAATATTCCGCGAGGTTACTGACAAACAAATAGCAGAATGTTGTCTAGCATTCCCCAAATTCAAATACTTCTGCTTTGCCTTATTGAACAGCCTTAAAGAAGCAGTATAATTTACAGTGCTGCTTTCCTGACAACACACGCAAATAAATCTATTTCACCTGCAAGTTTCTATTCCTCCTTCTAGCTCAGCATGTCTTATAAAACAAATTCTATCAGGTTTGGGGAAAGGAAATTCCCCTCTTAGCAACCACCATAACAGCAATTTCACTGGAACCTGTAAAACACAGCACATTGCTCTAACTAAGCTGTCGCTATTATCATTTACATAGTGCTTTGTTTCTAACGACACACCAAACTCAACAACAATACATCAGTTTAGAAGACGGCCACAGTGGATTGGTTACAAATTATGGAAGTAGCTTAGATAAAGCATTTATAGGATGTTAGGTGACATTTTGAGACGTAAGGTGGCATTAGGCTGTGATTGAGGTTTACAAACAAGAGATTAAAATTGGCAACGAAATGGTGCAGTATTACGTTAAGAAATATAAACGGATTACTCGCAATAAACACAGAAAGGAAAATAAGAAGAATATCAGAAAACTACACACGGATTAGATACCCTAAACTATCCGCAACAGTTTCATTAGAGGTCACTCTTGACACCCCAGAAAATTGTTGATGAAATTTATCGGTGGTCAGTGATCATCAACACGTTTCTTATTGACCTGCGACAACGGATACCATACTATTCTTTCTACTTGATCATAATTCTTACTCCTTCAAATTCACAGCATCATTTCCCCCCTGTCTGCACATTATAAACACTTGCACAACAGTAACCAGTTCGAGATGAATTTCGGCAGCAGTTTCTCCTTTTTCATACAACTCTCTTTATTTGAAATTAAGCTTGTTATTTAAATGCAGTACATACCGCCCAGACAATCTTAAGTCTATTGAAGAAAAGTGTATATAGTATGATTACTTAGGAGACCCCCGAAGGTCAGATCATCCATAGACTTATGCGTGTGACTTTCCGAACTTACAGCACTCTGTATCACACGTTTCAGTTCACATTTCCTGATGCCAGTCGGACCGTTGGCTTATGAGTTAAGTTGTAAACGGTTGATGGGTAATATGTCTAAAGAATTATTCCTTATATGTCCTGTAATTGCATTTGAATATTTTTGTCTACATTCGTAGACTATTTCGTAAGTACCACTCAGCACTCGACATTAACTAATTGCAAAAGATCACGAATTGTTAACCAATAATAAGAACAAGCCGTCAAATGCACGTTGCAGAGGGTAAAGCTCATCCGATATTTTACGCACTGGAGAAATATTTCACTTCTTATAAATCTGCACTAAGTACTATGCATAGATTCTATTAGAGAAATGAAACATTGCAACAGAACATTGAAAGGGAGGATAAGTATTTCTTGTTTATTTGTTATTATACACCAGAGCTAACTAGAAAACTAGCGTATGGCGTTACTATGATGCTATAAAATCCTACATTTCTATTAATTTTGGTTTACTAATTTTTTTATCTTTATTTGGCAGAGGTACATGCTTGTAGTAAGAAAAAGGCTATTGAAGTGTGATCAACACAAACGTTAGGTCCATATTAGCTCCGGTCCACTTATTTTGTTGGTAAGTTCAAATGATCTTTTCAAAAATGGCCATTAATGAAAATATTAGTAAGTTTCATAATGCGGATTAATCAAATATCTGCAAGATTGTTAAGTTCGGAATATGGAAAAATCTAAGGGTCGTTAATTACGAATTGCCCTGCTAATAGTTACACTGTATAAGTCGTTGTGGTTATTTCGTCTGTTTGAGATAGTTTGAACGAAGTTACACTTCCGACAGGAGGCATTAAGAAATTGACGGAGTTGCTATTAAGCTTTCTTCCGTGCACTGCCACTCCTTTGAGCAGTAGCGCTGGCTAGTTGCAGGAAGCCGTTCGTCCCTCTATAGCCGAGTTGGTCCGAGTCGGTGATGAGTTTTCCCGTCACGGCTGTTCTTACGATACAGCTCTGACGTCGTGATTTCAGTCACGTATCGAGCTGTACTCTCTCTGGAGCCTGATGATGCGCTGCTCATTTTCCGCTTGTCGGCGCCGATAGTGAATGAGTGTGACGTCACATCAGGAAGCTACTTGTTGCCCAGGCTGAAGATGTACACACTAGGATCGACATTAGATAGCGAAGAGGGTGTGTCAGATCGCCAGGATGGTCAGGAAGAGAGAGAAGCGTCTGCTCATGTCAGTAGAGGATTGCTATCCTTTACTTCAACAAATGTAAGCAACAGCGCTTATCTTGCTTCGTTTGTCGTTGAAGTTACTCACTGTTGAAGGCATCTTATATATATCCACACTAGTATAAATCTGTAAGCGGGAAAAGTCTGTCTTTTCCTTAGTGCAGGAATCACACATCATCTACCATACCAATCTGGAAGGGGTTTTAACAGTTTGATAGCTTATCGTATGGTTTAAAATCTACGCTAGATCTTATGCAATGCTTGTTAATGACTTGAAATGTAAATACTTTGGCATAACATTTGATAACAATTTCTACTGGGCAAGATAAATTGGAATGGTAGTAGGAAAAGGTTTCAAAATCCTTCACTGGTTGGAGATAGAGATGAAGGGATGTACCAGAGAAGAAACGAAATTGGATTACTAAATTTTGCTTAGACCATTGCTTGAATATGATGATGTAGTACAGGAACAACATTTTGGGTATAAAATTTTTTTTTTTTTTTTTTTTTACAGTTTAACGTCCCTTTTTAACAACGTGGTCTTTAGAGACGGGAAAGGATGGGGGCAAGGAATGGGAAGGAATTCGGCCATGGCCTTTTGAAGGAAGCATCCCGGCATTCACCTGGAGTGATTTGGGGAAACCATGGAAAACCCAAATCTGGATGCCCGGACGGGGAATCGAACCGCCGTCCTCCCGAATGCGAGGCCAGAACGCTATCCGTTACACCACCACGCTCGGTGGGTATAAAATACAGGAGTTTGAGGGGTTGCATAGAAGGGCTGCTAGATCTGTCTCTAGAAAGTAGTGAAGAACACAATTATTAGGTAAGGGAATTAGGTATTGGAATAAATTACCCATACAAATGGTTAATAGTTTACCGAAAACGCTGAAATTCGTAGGGGGCAAAAAATAGTAGGGTAAGGGAAAGGGGAAAAATCGGTGTTTATGGAGACTACCGCCAGATCTTGCGCCTCCGTCATATAAACACGAATTGACGTGACATGGGAAATGGGCCAAACATAATCATTTGTTCGTGCACCGAATAGGTAGGCACCACAACAGATCACTAGACATATTGCGGAAGACAATCGTTAACCCCTATTGCCAAATTTATCCATTAAATTACTAATCGCTGGCCAATCGGGTATGGCAATTCAACGACTAGGTTCGGAAGGAACGGGGGAATAATTTAGGGTGAGATTTTAGCTCAACCTGAATTACGTTCAATAAATACACCTATGAACAGTATTTATTGAACGTTAGCAACTGGCTTTCCCTCTCATCCAATCATTGCACGTACTCAACAAATATCGAACAACTGAGATCTAATATTAATTCGATTTCTGGTATCCAAATGCAAATATACTAACAGTAAAACATTGAGACCAATGGAATTCCAGTACTGATTAAGATCTGAGTGAGAAGACGATGTTCTTTCAACTGATTTAACTGAATTACTGTACAATAACAAAGTGCGTGAGAAAATGGAACAACGGTGGGTAACTTAGTTTCGCTTGGCAATTAAGGGGCTTTCGAAATTTGTTATTGATCTTCGATACCAACCCAAGATGTCTGAATACAGTTTTCTTACCCAGCCTTTCAGTTTGTATCTTGTCGAAGCGAAAGTAAAGTTTCATCGGAAGGATAACACTAAATAAAAAAAAGGTATAACAGACAATCCACACAAGTATGAAGCAAGGAACTTATTGGTCAGAATGGTTCATCGCAACTACATGACTGAATTACGGAGGGAGTGCGTAGAAATAGTTCGATTCTTGGTTGTGCCAAAGAAAAGCGATATTGTTGCTGTTTCTTATTTACTCACTCACTTTCGCAACTGCAGATTATTATATCTTCAATTCTTTCAGTGCAATTTCCCCATGCACCTACTTTTACCCTTTACTGATTTTAATTTCGAATTGCTTCAGAGATACAAACAATATTTTCACCATTCCTCTTGACATTTTATTCCAGTCCCTGTCACACCCACGAAAGAAATTGTTTCCTGGCTGAAATCAAATGAAAGCTTCTGGTCTTTGTGACATCTTCCCTTTCACGGATTACTCCTATTTTTTTCCAGTTTCCATCAAATCTCCATCACCAAAATATGCCCTATAACTCTCAGAACTCTATTCATCCACCTGTATTTTCAGTGATCCCCCCCTCCCCCGCAAATCTATTTGTAGAGCTGCTATTAATCACACAAGCGCTCCAAACAGAAGAGCGAAAGCGTTACTTCAAATTGCGCTTTTCTGGCAACGACTGCTGCAAATGCAATCGTTAGAAGAGCAGAACATACAATGCAGGGGTCGAAGGACACCCTCCATAATTGCAGCAGGAGACAGAGGAGAAATGTGACGTATCAGCCACTTAAAATTCTCATTTCTGGAAAATGCTGTCATGAATGTTCCATGCTCTCCAAATTAAGTTTAATGGCGTTGAAAAAATTGATTTGTTATAAGAAGTATTTCTTTCTCATATGTTTTTATTTTGGTCAGTGCAAATGTTTTTCATATTAAGTACAAATACATTGTAATTTTTTATAATAAGCCTGATTTTTGCACCATTAGCTTCCACGAAAATTTGAAAATACTCATTTTCACTTGTTTAATTTACTTTACGTTTGGTCTTCTTTAATACAATTTTTGAGCCATATGTAGCTAGATATCAAACAAGTGTCAAAAATGCCCATTTTTCCTTTTACTTTCTCCCTTAATTTATTCAATTTGTGTAATGCACTTAGAAAATCGAGAATTTTTATGAGTCGTTTAAAAGAGATATTGAAACTAATTCACTGCCTTGGAGTAATTCTGCTATTAAAACTTTGAAATAAGCTATTTGTACAGTTGAATTTTCTTATAAAAGTTATCACGTACTGACAAAATCATCCATCACCAAAATATGCCCTAACTAAAGACTAAAGGTACAGGACAGAAAAATCTTTTAATCGCCTTTTTTTTCCAGGTGGAAAGTTTTGCATCCGAGTCTGACTGCAGCTATTTCATAGTACGGCGACAAATCAAAATTATGACAATACGGAAACAATAATCTTTCAGACACCAGACGGGATAAAATATTCATTTCGTCATTTCAATAGATCTAACAAAATTTATTGGAAATAGCAAGTGAACTATAAATTTTATATCAATATGAATGAACGTCGACGTTTCGGTATACAGTTTCCGTGATCATAAGTAGTGTAAAAACAGCCGCTAGTAAGTACATGTTATTCAAACCACCTGCTGGATGTAATTTATAGGAGAGGTGTGCTTCATCTTGTTCACGTTATGATTCTAGAGTTGCTGAGGCTAGATATATAAAAACCACGTCTTTCATCCTGCCGCCTTCTTAACAGCGTATTGACGTAGTGTGACATGAGCTGAAAGTGTTGCATTAGCACGGTGGAAAGAGTTATTCAGCTGATCGAGTGCCGCAATCATATCGCAGAATGAAAGCGACAGATAGCGGTCTGCAAATAGAGAACAACATAAGCAGCACCGTAAGAAGAAGATTAGTTGATATTCAACATTTAGTGTTTTGAATACCTCACTACTATCGTAGCATAGCTGTTGTTGGCATATATTTCTGACCTTGTTGCGTTTAATCAGCTTCAACATGCACCATAGTACATACTAAGTATCCACATATTTCAAATGTTTTACTATATATATATATAATAGCTTTCTGTCTCCACCACTATTTATTCATACCCTCTATTTTTATTGTATCAACGTTTGTTCATCTGATTGTGGGACACCACAGTGAGAACAATATAAGACGAGCATAACATTTAATTAAAACCACCCATGCCTGAGACAGTATTCTAACCGCCATCCCTTACAATACTTGCTTTTCTCTGCTTCATTCTTTTAGCCCACTACTTGTCTTCCCCCCACAGCAACCTTGTGTCTTATGCTTTAAACGCGTGAGTGTCGAACGACGGTGGATCTGACGCTGGATTTTTTTTATTTTTTTTGCGCCTTGTTGACGTCGAGGTCATTAGAGGCGGGAAATGATAAGGAGCAAGTAACGGAAACGAATTCGGCGATGGCCCTTTTAAAATAAGTGATTTGGGGAAACCATGGAATACGGAAATTTGAATACCCGTACGGAGATTCGAAACCATGTTCTCCCGAATGATAGGCCAGAGTGTTTCCGCTCACTCACCACACTCCGTCTAGGAACGTTGTTTTGTCTGTAGTGCCGGATATGCTCTCGACGTCCATTCATTACTGTGCGACCCACCTCACCGATGCAAACATCGACACAGCTGTAGGTAATTTCATACACATCTGCGAGTTTGTGTGAGTGTAAAGAATATTCTAGCGTACACAAAGTCCACTGTTGCCACCTCCACCCGCTTCAGTAATCTTTCCATTCGTTTTGTCACTTCTCGTATGTCAGGAGAAAATATTGCGCGTGTTTTTTTTGTTTTTTTTTAACAGTTTAACGTCCCTTTTTAACAACGTGGTCTTTAGAGACGGTAAAGGATGGGGGCAAGGAATGGGATGGAATTCGGCCATGGCCTTTTTGAAGGAAGCATCCCGGCATTCACCTGGAGTGATTTGGGGAAACCATGGAAAACCCAAATCTGGATGCCCGGACGGGGATTCGAACCGCCGTCCTCCCGAATGCGAGGCCAGGACGCTATCCGTTACACCACCACGCTCAGTTTGCGCGTGGTGAGTAACGCTCTGGTCTGGCATTCGGGAGGACGGGCTTTCGAAGCCAGTATCCAGTCTCTTCAGCAGACACGGCCACATTCCTTCACAATCTTGCTCCCAGTATTTTTCACCTTTTCGTGAATTCGTCGTCGAAGTAAAACAAAAAAAAAATAACAAAAAAAAAAAAAAAAAAAAGAAAGAAAGAAAGAGGAATTTCAATGACAAATTGAAGTCCCGGCTAGAGAGAATAAAAATAGCGGCGATACCCCTAAAACCGAGCTTTTATTTCAAAGGCTATTTATTATTTGCTTTTCGCTGGACAGGTTTTGATCATTATTGTAACTAGCTAAGTAACTGTCTATATGCATTTGCGATATATTTCTGAAAATAATAAATTTAACATGGAGCATATTATTGAGGGTTTCAATTAAGAATTTTAGATTAATTGGTTTTGTGTTTCAGCATTTTAATTCAAAAATACTGTATTTAAAGTCTTCCTTTAATAATTCCGCTGAAATATTAAAAACATTTAAGAAAGTAGAAAAACATATGTGAAACACATTGTTTATAGAGAAAATTTATATGCCTCCTTCTCACCAGCGTTGCCAGAATCATTTTTGAAAGGCTATCATTTTTTTTAACCACTAACGTTCACAAATACGATGAAAAATTAGCCTTCGGCTTTTGGAGTAGTAATTTTTTTAAAAAATTTTTTGCAGTAAATGCTCCTTGCAGTTCTTCTGAAGTAATTTCTCGAAGCAACGGAAAAACGAAAAAAATTTTGAAGCCAGCCATTGTATAATATTGGGGCTGGAGGTTATTATCCACCCCACCGATCCTTGTGAGTCAACTGAATATGTCATCGCAAGCAAAAATAGTAAAGCATAGACGATTCCCAAAAAAAGGCTTCATTTTTTCCGGTTTTTGGTATGTATTCATCATGTGCAAAGTTACTGAATTTAAGGCGCACGCACACACACATGCGAGATATAGAACCAATATCATAACCATCTGAAAACCTGAAACCTAAATTCCTAACTATTGCATTACTCCAGGAAACCTCCAAATGTGATTAATGTAAAAATGCTCCTGCCTCTGAATCTACCGTTTCAGCAACTGTTGTAATAAATCAGTATGCAGTATTTGGGCTATTCCTAGGAACAGGTTCTAATTAAGGTGCCATGGTCAGTGGCTTTAGTATTGATGAATTGGCCGGCTGGTCACTCTGTGGCCCGAGGTGCATAGCATGTGGGCGCGCCGGTCTATGCTAGGCCAAGCTAGCTGAACTAACCTGGAACACGGCCAAGTGCAACTGTACAGACCACTTTCGCTGCAGGTGCTACGTGACGTTACCCAACTAACGTCTGATCTAGGATTTAGTACCGTTTGATAATGCATAGGACTTCTGCATTCGTATTCTTCCATGCTAAGAGAAGTGTAACTTAATATGATAGACCGTTTCATGAGACATAGTTGGCAATTTAGCAAAATAGCATTCAGAACTGACAACACAATACAGAAAAATATTTAAAATAATACACAAACCAATAAATATCACAACTCAGGAATATACAGGCTAACATGTAATGAATGTCAAGCACAGCACATAGTAGAAACATGTAGAAAATTCGAAACCAGATACAAGGAACACATAAGAGCTCTAAAATATAGTAACCATTCCAGATTTCTAGAACACTTACAGGAACACAACCACCATCCAACAAATATTGACACAGACATGAAAATACTCACCATTAACGACAACAATCCTCAAATATTAACATTCCGAGAGGAGTACCACATAAGAAAAGCACTAACAGAAGCGAAACAATTAATTAACGAATACACAAACCTGACACACACTACACTATGCACAGCACTAAAACTAAAATAAAAACATCAACACAAAAACAACATTAAACAAAGACACACAAAACCATCAAAAAACTAATGACAATTATTTACATTCTAAAACGCGCCTAACAAATGGAAGACTGAAATAAAAAAACAAAACAGCACCACATAGCGACACAAAGTCGATAGTAAATAAAACTGATCGGCCATTCGTAAGAAACATACAGTACAGTGCAATGCAGTGCAGTGTTGTGATATTTACTTACTTTGCTTTCCGTGTCTGTGTTATGATAATCATCAGTTTAAAAAAAAAAAAAATCTGGAAAAAGAATCACTGATGTTGAGAATGGAGCATAAACAAATGGAATAGACCGAAAAATGTATGTGGATTATAATTTAGATAATAATTCCTCTGTACAAAACACAACAACAAATCCCAATTTATAATATTTGTACATAATTACCGGGAGAAACCGCTGAAGATGCTTTTGCAAAACAAGTGAAACGCGTTCGGGAGTCCAATAAATACTCAAACATTCAATTGCTTTGGCGTCATTTATTTACCAATATTATTAGCAATTGAGGAAATGATCCACAACATCCAGATATAGTTGGCTAGCTTTACCCATTATGTCAGTGTTTCTGTATTCTTACCAGAAATATAAAATTCACACGTAGAATGCAATTGCGTCAATGTTATTGTATTCAGCGTTTTATTCTATGACAAACTGAAGGTAACCTCATCTGCATTTATTTCTTATCACGGTTTCCTCACCTCACCTTTCTCGCTGAGTTTATTTGTGTCTTGAACAGAATTTTTCATGTAGACACTATAGTAATTTCTCAATAACATAATACCACAAGCAAAAGGACCTAGCGAGAAAAGAAAAATCTTATAGCTGCAAACATATTTTTAAAAAAGTGTATAAACTGAGCACTCTATGAAAATGAATTTGGAATGCCAGACAGAAGACAAATTGAAGAAGTTAAAAAATGGAGCTGTACGTAGAGTTTAAAATTACGTGGACAGATAACGAACAAAGCAAAGGTGCTTTGGAATGGATGGATAATGAAAGTAATTTGTGGGACGATCACACAGAAGGAAGAGATAGGATGGTGGGTGACGTTTTTAGACTTCCGGATTGGTCAAGTTGTTAGTGGAAGGAACACTAGATGAGACAAAGGTCAGAATAAATGAAGCATACAACTGAAAATATAATTTGTTTCAAGTATGTTGAGATGAAGAGACTAGTTTAAAATAAGTAGAGATCTAGGAATGTATTAAAATAGTTAAGAGGTTAATGAAAGGATATAAATATATTTGGCCAAATCACAGGATTTTGATTAATTGTGAAAAACCTCATTCACATACAGTTGTCGACACAAAACCCACAACGACATATGCAAATTACTAGTTCGTAACAGTAGCTGCAGCGTTCAGTACCCGTAATTTTCGGATAGTATGAATGGCAACCAGTAACACTGTGCAGGCCAGTTTCCATCAAAATACCCACCAGTGTGTCTCAGTGTGCTGAGGCGCCACACACGGGCGATACAACGGGACCGGGCACGACTGCCGGGCCCAGCAAATCAGCGATCCTGATTGTGATTTAGGTTTTTTCGCGGCAGCAAGGCGAATGTCATTACGGTCCCCAATCCCCAACTCATAAACTACAAATTTCACAAACAAAAATTACACTCATCATACACAGAACGTAGTTATACGTTTCATAGGTTGATGGCAACACTCCACCTCCCCCATTAATACGTAGTACCACCTGGCAATAGGTATTAAATGCTTGACTTCAGCAAAATTAGGCGGCCGAAAAATCAAAGCTCCAGATTTATAAAACTCATCGCCGACCTAGCAATGTTATCAAAGGTGATGAAGAACATTGCCCATTTCCACCAAAAAGCTCAGTACTGAACATTACTTTTAACCAGACGAGCTGCAGCTAACATCTTGAGCAATAATCAGTGCTCGTAAAAAATTTACTAGAAAAGGGAGCTGAGTCATTGTTTTGCTCTGGAAAAGAAATTCCTTTTCATCGGTCCGATATAGACGTTTTCGTCTTATTGCGTTGGTAAAACATTTTTTTCTAGTAGATACACCTAAATTTTATGTGGAAAGAGTGTTACTAAATTCAACAAAAATACAACGTTTCTCAAAAGTAGTTAGGTTTAAATTAATTATCCTCACATTTGTCATGGACATGGAAAGCAGAGAGATGCGATGAAAATGTTTGCAGGGTTTTGAATAGCTTGATTAGAGATTTTAATATATATATATAAAAAAAAAACTTGAAATACTGAAGTGATCTTTCTATTGCAAATATGCAGCAAATAACCTGTAATAGTGATTCCTTGTTACTGTATAGGATGCGGGATGGATTTTTGGCCGGCCATATAGAATTCTGTTTTCTACGGTTCCGGAAATCATCCCAGAGGTCTTCAAAATGACTTGATTGAATTCATTTCCGTTCCTTACACCAAAATCATCTCCCGCCTCTTATGACGTCAATGGCAACAAGGCGCAAGGCCCTAAGAAAAAGAAATTGTTATTATGATTGTCAAACGCTGCAGCAGACAGTAATTACAAATCGGTAACATAAAAATGACGGTGTTTGCCAACTGCAAGGGCTTAGTTGCCCCCACAGAAGATACAGTAAATTTAGTTACTCTGTCGTAAAATAAGATTGGTCGCAAATCCGTTGGTGGCTTATACACTATTATTGCTTTTGGTCATCATTAGTAACGACAGGAATCAGCTGAGTTTAAAATTAAACAACCATGTTACTTGTTAGATCGTGTCAAGCGCGTAAACTGTGGAGTATAATTCACAAAACATCATTTAGGAAGCCTTAATCAAAGCTTGTTTTTCTTATAAGCATTCATAACACAGTACTGTAGAAAATTACGAAGAGAAAACTCGGCCGCGTTATTCTAAGTTGTCGTGACGGTAAAAGTAGAACAAGCATCTAATTATATATATATATATATATATACAGAACAAATTTTCCACGTGATACAAACTGGAATCAGGGGAAAATCTGAATTACGTTTTCTTCGTGTACTAAGTGTAGCTTAGTCTAGATACAAAATTTTAGCAAATAACTGCAGAATTCGCTAATTATTGCTAATCTTCTTTTGTGTAGACCTTCAAGCCTCACTGGAAATATCTAAATAATTATAGCTATACTGAACAATTCTGATATTATATTTTTATAGATTTATTTACGACGATTCTGCTGATAGCAAATTATGTACGATGTCAGGACATTAGCAAGTAAAGTTTTTAATATTTGAGTATATATAACGCACTGATAATAACTCAATATCCAGAACATTCTGCTACCTGATAATCAGGTAAAATGTTTGGCTTAAATCCCATACTCAAATTAAATTTCGTCAAATTCCTTTTCATGTTGCTAAGTACACAGTAAATACAAGTAGAAAACTTAGAATAGGACAGTTTGAGTAAGTAAATTTGCCTGATAGGTAATTCTGCATGCCTAAATTCAGTATTCAAACCTTGTTGAAAAATACTTATTTAAATAAGTACATCTAATAAATAATTTCGTTGGCTCCAGAATATTATGTAAATTGGTTTAAATTAAACAGTCCTGATCACGGTAACACATGTCAGGATATTTATTTCAACTTTACTTAAATTATAATACACTGATAGGTAGCAGTGGTGGAAATGGAGGAAGCCATGTTGAAATTTAATGAGCACACATTTAAAGTTATTACTACTGTCTCTGAGCAATCGAAACTTCTGTCTCTAAGTAAAAAAAAGAACACAATCGCCTCAGTTTAGTGATTTATAAGCAAGTTTTTATTCACACCCGTTAGTAAGTCTAAAACAAAACATAGTCCAACCTCCGACTGATATTTATAGAAACTTCTAGTACTTCACAAATACCGTACTTAGAGGTATCCGAAGACTGCAGATTCTTTAAACAAGTGAGAAATATACACACGAATTAGCAACGTTTACTTCAGTTCTTCAAATTAGTCATTTTTGTTACAGCTCTACACAGTAACAACAATGCAGTTCCTCACACGTGATTATAATTTCATCTTCCCATGGCTAACAGTTTCTATTTCACCGAGAAGACGATACACACAAATCTTTCTCAGCACGGTACTGCAAAGACTTTACTCTCTCGCGATTACGGTCAGTATACGCGTACATCGATCTGCTACTATTTCTTATCGCTTTCATTCATCATTAAGCGATAAGAAATGTTAGTTAACTAAATAATAATAAAAAGAATAGGTGGGCCTTGACAATGTTATACAAAAAGCTGTTAATATAACATGGAAATTATTAGCTCTATCTAATAGATAAATAGTTGTGGATAAGTGACTTGACAAATACTTTCATTACGTTTGTTATTCGTAGCATTTAATTTTAAATTTAGGTGAAAAGTTGGATTTTGTGTGTGTATATGTGTGTGTGTGTGTGTGTGTGTGTGTGTGTGCCCGTTCACTGCTGTTAGAAGAATTAGATTTCTATGTTATTTACTCGGCACATTCCTGAGGACCAAGCGTGGTGGGTGAGTGGTATCACTCTGGCCTCGCATTAAAAAGGAAGCAGGTTCGAATCCCCGCGTGACCATCAAGATTTGGATTTTCCATGGTGTCCCATAACCACTCCAGACAAATGCTGGAATAGTTACTTCAAAAAAGAGTCATGGCGGAATTCCTTCCCGTTTTGTGCCCCCCGTAATTACCCGTCTCTGATTACCTCAAAGTTGACGGAGCACAAAACCATAAGCAAAAAAAAAAAAAAAAAAAAAAAAAGAAGTGAGATTGTCTCTGTCGACGTTTAATACGTCTGTGAATGCTCAATGCTCAATGATCAAGAGGATTAATCCCAATTTAGTAGAGGGGAGCCTGTTGGGTGGAACACAGGTTAACGTAATATTGTAGCCAGATCAGGTAAGCCTATCATGAATTTTTACTTTGAAAACCTTAGCTATTCTAGACCCAAAACACGGTAACGAGCCCACACTAACTTATTATTTTTCCAAAGTTTAAGAAGGTTTTTTTTTACGTATGGCTTTACGTCTCGTCGACGTCAAGGTCATTAGAGGCGGGATGGGACTGGGAACAAGGAACGGTAAGAAAATTGGCCATGCCCTTTTGAAGAAAGTATCCGGCCTTCGCCTGCAGTCATTTGGGGAAACCATGGAAAACCCAAATCTGGATGCCCGGATGGTGATTCGAACCCGCGTCCTCCCGAATGCGATGACTCACCCACCACTCTCGGTGTTAAAGAATCAATTTTGTGAATGTAAAACACGTTTCCTTTTTAAGGAATTTAAAATAGATTAACATGTATATTAACCACTGTACCCCTTTCTTAATTTCCGATAAATGACAAGCTTCTTCTCTCCAAGCCATACTTATTTGCTGTTGCAGGTTGAGTAATATTTGTGTTTTTACAGATCGCTGTTAAATCGTTCTACAAACCATCATCCTGTTATATTTTTTTGGCCACACTGATCTTACACGTATTTTGAGTGCTTCGTCAAGAAAGGCTCAAATAAAACTGCATGCGTCTATGGAGCGCTCTCAATTTGTCCTTTGTGCCTCTGAGAGGCTGTAAAGCTGCAAGGGACCTAATTGCTGCTGCCACTGCTGCTTGAAGTTCAGTGTAGTTATGAAATGGTACAGTGAATAACGGCGACCTGCACCCCACTCTCCATAAATCACGGCCAAGCAGCATTCATCATGGATATTACAGGCCAGCCTCTTACGTGAGGCAGTGGAGCGGAGAAATGCTGTGGTACAACGACGAGAAAATTGGATCGGCAAATAGCGGGAAAACATACAGCACGTATGTAAGTGTGGACAAAGGTGGACGATGACCCTGAGGGTTAGATCCGTTGCTATATTCAAGCAAAATTATTACACGGCCACTATCAAATCTTGTGACATTTCTAAATGTAGGTTTAAATGTGTTTTTGTAAACTTGATTATCCTTGTATATTTCAACTTTTTTTTTTTTACTTGACAATTATGTGTTCATTTCCGTTAATTAATACCACAGATATCAGTAGAATATATTTTTTCGGAAAATAGTTTATGATTTTTTTTTGCTCCGATATTAGTTTTTACATATTATGTTCAGAATCGCTCTTACTGTCGTTAGATCGACTTAATGGCTTTCGAAAAACAGAATTTCTACACTAATGAAGCCAAGAACTTTGCCCCAGTTCACTGTCTATAACATTTTAGCAAATGCAATAAACTAGCTGGTTAATAGCCATTAAAAGGATGTAAACAAGTTTTAAAAAACTTGTCTTTACTTTCTTTAAAACCCGGAAAAAAATACTTGAAAAACTCTTCTTATACTATGGCAAATTCTCTCTACGCTGGATGGCTAGGGTTGTCCATCAGCCTAAATAATTTCAAGCCATCCACATAGACGTCCTTGACGAATTTGCTAGAGGATGTTTGAGGCGCGCTCTCCCTTTACAGATACTTGAACTGTTTTGAAGGTATCTGGAATAAAATACATACACCTTGTTGCTTTTCCGCATTTTTTACTTCGTAAAAAATGAGCTTATAATAGAAATATATGTATCGAAGCTAACCTCACTGCATCTATTTAATATTTTCAGGTGGAGACATGTAGCTGTACGCTATTTGTGTACGTTCTTCCTGAAAGACCATGAAAATATTTAGTTCAATACTGTATTGTTTTAGCACAAAACTCTCATTGGTTTCTATATAAAGATCCTACAATAATCGGAAATGGAGAAACTTACATAGCACGAAACGTCTTTAATATCTTTGTTTTACTATGGAAAAGTGAAATGTAATCGTCCCAATAGTAAAAGAGTTTTCTTTTTAAATTTCATTAATTTTTCTGCGTAATTACTTCTTATTTCAATGCACTTCGTCCAATCTCTCTTTAATTAGTGGATTGCTTTCTGAAAAATCGAAATAATACACCTCTATGGCCGCTATGGCCTCTTTATTATGTTTACGACATTTTCCAGCCATTAATTTCAAACTAACTTTTTTAATGAAAAAGGCCAATTCTACAGAATTGTGTGCATATACCAACAAACCGTAATTCAGATAACTTAGTTTTCCCATTGCCAAAGCACCTTTGTAGACAGCTGCATTGTCTTGAAGTTTTGCGTTTGGTTTTACCCCATGTCGACTTTTAGGTCATTAGAGGCAAGAAAGTGACTGGGGCAAGGAACGGTAGAAATTCGACAATGATCATTTGGAGGAAGCATCCCGGCATTCGACAGGAGTGATTTGGGGAAACCATGGAAAAACCAAGTCTGGATGCCGGGACAGGGAATCGAATCCACGTCCTGCCGAATGCAAGGACAGAGCGTACCGCTCACCCACCACGCTAAGTTTTTCTTTTGTAATCCAGGTCTCTTCTTACGAATTTCTATTTTTTTATTTTTTATCCAGTGGGTCCATTATAATTGCGTTAGCATTCACCATTCATTATTTTAGTATTCAACTAAAATAAATCATTTGTAACCCTGCAAACCCAGACCATGAACAATCTGTTGTGCGGTTTTTGTAATTTACGCCTCGTCGAGGTTGAAGATATTAGAGGCGGAAGAGTATTGGGGCAAGGAACAGGAAGGAATTCTGCCATGGCGTTTCTAAGGAATCATTCCGACATTCGTCAGATGTGATTTCAGGAAAACATGAGATGCCGAAATCAGGATGCCGGATGCGGTCCCGTTCCCGCATCTTCGTGACGATAACCCACCGTGCTTGTTTTTTTGGTACAGAGCAATCGGTTTCCTTCCACCAATTTGGTTGATGATTGGTTTCTGGTGTTTAGTGATGAGCCCACCTCTTATCCATAGTTTCAAGTGGCATTAAAAGAGCAGTCAATCAAGAAGATTAATAATTAGCATGGCTAGGTTAAAGTTTAAACATAGATTTAAAAAAAAATGGATAATGTAGGCTATTTCCTCGGTTACGAGTTAATCAGTTTTTTTGTATGGATTAATAACACGACAATTCAATGGAATTTTGTTTTATTTTTTGTGCCGTTCGCGTTTAACTCTATTTCCAGAGCTTCATCAGTTACATATGCTTGATATTTGTACATTTAGTAAGACATTCCATTTAAAAACCAATATAAAGTTCAGATGAAATTAACATTACTTACATGTAACTTTTTTTATTTTGATATCATAGTCCGCGTTTGCTTCTCCGCGCAGGTTTTTGTATGATTCATTGTGGAATCTTCCCAAGATATACAACACTAAACATGACACCACCAAAACAAAAATAATTACAAATCAGAATTCAACACAATCATACAAATATCAACCAGAAATGGATATAAAGAAAACAGAATAGACCAAACAAACATCAACATCAAAAAACAAATGCTAAAGACAACACAAAACACCAGCTACCGAGTGGCTGGTGAGCGGTTAACGCTCTGGCCTCGTATTCGATAGGATGCTGGTTCGAATCTCCATCCGGGCAACCCGATTTGGGTTTTCCATGGTTTCCCAAAATCATTCCAGACGAATGCCGGGATGCTTCCCCATCCCTCCTCTAATGACCTCGATGTCGACGAGGCGAAAAGCCACAAGCTAAAAAACAAAAAAACACCATTCCAACACTGCGAAAAGCAAATAAAAACACCAACATTAACTCAGCATCAGAAAACAAACGGACAAAAGTTAAAAAAAGATAAATGGCATGTTATGACCATTATCAATAAAAAAAAAAAATACACACAAAATAGCAAACATTCTCAAAAAACAAAAACTTAGCATCGCGTTCAGAACCAATAATTCTATAGATAAAAACAAAACAAAAATATCATAAACAAAAACACATAAAATAATTCAGGCATATACAGAATGGCATGTGAAAACTGTGAAGCTGAATACGTCGGGCAGACATGCAGACAATTCGAAACAAGACACAAAAAACACTTAGGAGCACGGAAATACACTAATCACTCCACATTTGCAGAACACCACCTAGAACACAATCACCAACCGACAGAAATTCACCCAGACATGCAAATACTGATCATAAACAATAGCAAACCACAGGCATTAACATTTCAAGAAAATTATCACATCCAAAAAGCACTAGGTGAAGGAAAACAGGTAATAAATGATTACACAACTTGACTAATCAAACACTATAAGCGATATTAAAAACGAAATAAATATTTACAAAGAAACAACCATTTCATATCCGTCAAAGATAACACAAAGTAGACCATAAAAACCATGGAACTCTAAACACATGAAACCCGAAACACACACTCTATGCACTAGTAAACAACATGGTGTGGTGTTTACACACTCATATTTTGAAAGCGATAATGATGGTAAATGATAATGATACTGTGTAGTCTGGTCGATGCAGTGTAGTGTTGTATATCTTAGGAAGATTCCGCAATATATCCTCTAAAAACCTACACGGAGAAGCAAACCCTGACTATTAGAACAAAATAAAAACGTCATTTGTAAGTAAAATTAATTTCAACTGAACTTTATATTGTATTTTAAATGGAATGTCTAACTAAATGTACAAATACTAAACATATGATGCTCTGGAAATAGAGTGAAACGCTTACAACACAAAGAATAAAACAAAATTCAATTGCATTAGCATGTTACTAATCTTTACAAAAAATAAATTGATAGTTCTTTTTCCTTCGCGCTTGTACAGAGTCCAAGCAATAGAATCACTATGGTGTGATTGTGATGAAGAGACTGTCTGTGACCTTAGTCACTTGTTTTTCTGGTGCAAGAAGTACTGGAAGAACATCACAAACATTATGAAAGAACTTTTAAAACTACCAGTTAATATGTTACATTTCCTAGCTGTTGAAAATATTTGTGCATACCATCTAAACCTATCAGTCAGATATTCCTGGAGGATCTCCTAACTAAGACACATGTGATTTGGACAAGATACCCGACAAAGCAAACGGCCCTTCTAGGGTCAATTTGGCTAGAGGCCTCTGGCCTTTGGTTCGACTCTGTCGTATAAATAAAGAAAATAAAAGTCGTCATAGTGAATACCAGTAACTATCAAAAATATTTAAAAAAAATGACAAAACCGGTCTTGTTACCATACAGGATATTGCATAACAGATAACTCAAAAAAGAGATAAAGGAATGATAATTACTCTGGGGGAAAGTCTTTAGCTATGGAGACCAGATGGTAACAAGAGAGAAAGAAGATCGGGCGAGCGACAGAAAAAGTTTAGTTCGCATTTTTGAGGTTATGATATAAAGTTACTGATAGCAAAAGACCTCTGTAATTCTTCGGATGTTTATGAATAAAGTAAAACGAGAATAAATGTCAAATGAATCATAAGAAAGATTGTTCAAATAAAAGAATAATAAGTTCGAAAATTAAAGTTTCTTCACGGTTACTGTATCCCAGCTCTGACAGTAAGAAGAGAAGAATCTTTTAAGATACGAAAAGGAGACTCACTGCGAAACACCAGAACAGCTGCAAAAAAGGGAAAAATCCCAGGCTATGAACAACTAGGGACAACATATCACCGATCACAATGGCGTAACTACGCACGTCATACACAACATTGAAAACGTCTCTCTTATCTCCAACCCCACTGATAACAGCTTTTATAACGTCCTAGGGTAAAGCTTTGGGAGAGGCTATACTAGCCTTTTCCAACCAAATGTCAACCTCTCCTTCACCCTGTTTGCACCCTGTTTGCACGGACGAGGCTCTGGCGACTGAAAGATTCACGGTATAAGGCGTCACCCACTGCTTGCCAACGGCCTCCGAAAGGAGGGCGGAAGAGTGGGGAGTGGTTCAGGGCACCCTCTTGCCCTTGGGGTTGGAAACGGCCCCTAAAGGCGGATGAATCAGTAATGATCAACGGCATGGGAATGCAGAAGGCAACGGGAAACCACTGCATTAAAGACCCAAAGGGTATCCCGAAAGCATATAGTCCTCTCAAATTACATATATCATGATGGCTTCTTCATGGGTAAAATATTCCGGAGGTAAAATAGTCCCCCAATCGTATCTCCAGGTGGGGACTGCTCAGGGTGGAGCGTGGAATATTAGAAGTATAAATAGGGCAGGTAGGTTAGAAAACTTAAAAAGGGAGATGGAACAACTTAAGTTAGATGTTGTTGGGATTAGTGAGATTAAATGGAAGGATGCACAGGATTTCTGGTCTGGGGAACACAGGATAATTAGCACACAAGCTTTCAATGGAGTCACTGGTGTAGGGTTTGTAATGAACAAGAAAGTAGGGAAACGGGTGAGTTATTACGAACAGTTTCGTGACAGGATTATTTTGATGAGGTTAGAAACTAAGCCCGTCCCAACCACATTAGTGCAAGTTTATATGCCAACGTCACAGGAAGATGACGAAGAAATAGAAAAAATATACTCTGAAATTGAAGAATTAATCCAATATGTGAAGGGGGAGGAAAATCTAATAATCATGGGTGATTGGAATGCAATAGTGGGAGAAGGAATAGAGGGGAATACTGTAAGCAGTTTCGGTAAAGGAGAAAGAAATGAGTGAGGAAGCAGGTTGCTAGAATTTTGTGAAAGATATAAGCTAGTAGTGGCAAACACACTGTTTAAGAACCATGCAAGAAGAATATACACCTGGAAACGTCCTGTGGATACAGGCAAGATATCAGCTAGATTATATCATGGTCAAACAGCGATTCAGTAATCAATTTTTAGACTGTAAATCATACCCAGGAGCAGACATAGACTCTGACTATAATTTGATAATAATGAAGTGCAGGCTGAAATTTAAGCGAATAAGGAAGCAGTATAAACAGAACAGACTGGAAATGAATAAACTGAAACAATCTAGCACAAGAGAAAAATTTGCAGAAATGGTAGACTTACGTCTAAGAAGTAATTCTGAAAGGAGTTCAACCGAGGACGAATGGAATGCATTAAAGACCGAAATAGTGACAGCTGGTTAAGAAACATTAGGCTTTAGGGAACAAGCTACCCGAAAACCTGGGATCACAGAAGATATTTTGGAGCTGATGGATCAGAGGAGAATGTACAAAAATGCTCAAGATGAAACAGGAAGAGAGCAGTACAGGCAATTTAGAAATCAAATAAATAGGAAATGCAAAATAGCAAAAGAAAAATGACTACAAGAAAAATGTGAAGAAGTAGAAAAGGAAAGGAAGCTAAAGAAGATGTTGCATATAGAAAGATCAAACATAATTTTGGAGAAATGAAGAAAAGATGTATGAATATTAAAGCTGCCAATGGGAAACCTCTTTTAAGTTCAGAAGATGGAGCTAACCGATGGAAAGAATACATTGAGAAACTGTATGTTGGGGACGACTTGAACAATAGTGTAATGGGAAAGGAAGCAAATAAGTCAGTAGGAATTGATGAGATCCCTGCAGAACTTCTTAAATCCCTAGGAGAGGAAGGAATCGAAAGATTATTCAAGCTGATATCAAAAAGTTATGAAACAGAAGAAATTCCAACTGATTTTAATAAAAATATCATCTTAACACTTCCAAAGAAAGCACAAGCCGAGAAATGTGAGAATTATCGCACCATTAGTCTAACAACACATGCTTCAAAATTATTGACCAGAATATAGAACAGAAGGATGGAAAGGCTAGTAGAAGAGATAGTAGGTGAAGATCAGTTAGGGTTTAGAAAAAATCGCGGTACAAGGGAAGCAGTTCTGTCTTTAAGATTAATACTTGAAGGGCGGATCAAGAAAAACAAAGATACTTTTATGGTATTTGTTGATTTAGAAAAAGCTTTTGATAATGTTAGATGATCAAAATTTTAATGAAGTCAGGTCAAAAATATCGAGATAGAAGAATACTATATGAACTATATAAGAATCAGGTGGCTATAACAAAAGTAGATAATCACGAGAGACATGCATCAGTTAAAAAGGGTGTGAGACAAGGCTGTAGTCAGAAAAAGCAATGAAGAAAGTCAAAGAAAAATTTCCATGTGGCATAAGTTTCAGGGAGAAAAAATCAGTATGCTACGATTTGCTGACGACATTGTTTTGTTAGCAGAGAGGGCTGAGGATGTTGAGAAGTTACTGAATGGCATGAACAAAATACTGAAGGAATATAAATCAAAGCAAGATAAAAGTGATGAAATGTAGCAGAAATGATGCCAATACTAGTAGATTAAATATAAAAATAGGATCGGGTGCAATAGGAGAAGTAATAGAATTCTGTTACTTGGGAAGTAAAATTACAACCGATGGCCGAAGCAGAAATGATGTTAAAAGCATAATAGCAGTAGCAAAAAGAGCCTTCATGAAAAAGAGAAACATTTTAGTTTCAAATATTGATCTAGGAATCAGAAAGAACTTTTTAAAACTCTTTGTGTGGAGCACAGCACTTTATGGTAGCGAAACATGGACTTTAGGAATACCGGAAATAAAGAAAATTGAAGCATTTGAAATGTGGTGCTTCAGAAGAATGCTGAAAATTTAATAGGCACACAATGTAAGAAATGAACGACTTTTGGAAATGATAGGTGAGAAAAGAAGTTTGTGGAAGAAGCTTACAGAAAGAAGAGACAGGCTGCTAAGTCATATTTTGAGGCATGCAGGATGGGTTAATTTGTTAGTGGAGGGAACAGTCGAAGGTAAGAACTGTAGAGGAAGACAGAGATTAGAATAAATGAAGCAGATAATTGAGGATGTGGGCTGTAAGGGGTGTATAGAAATGAAGAGGTTAGCACAGGTTAGGAAGGGATGGAGGATTGCATCAAACCAGTCGAAAGTCTGACGACAGCAAAAAAAACACGTCCTCACGACAATCGGCAGCATCATTGTTTTAGATACTTACAAGCCACCTGTCATACCCTGGCCAGTCCACGTATTTCAAACGCAGCCTCACCCTGCTGTATATGTAGGCGATTATAATAGCCATCATGAACAGTGGAGTACAAAAACTCGAAAGGGAACGATCTGCATCTTGTGTTCGACGCCAAGGATCGGTATACGTTTAGATCAGCTAGTGGAGACAGGAATATAACCCCAACAGAGGACGCCCCTACCGTTTTTCTAGTTTTCTGTCATAGTTAACACCGACCAATAATCATAGAAGTAGGGACTCAGATCCCCCTTATCACTTCTGTTTCTTGCACAAAGTGAAATTTTACAAAGGCTGACTGGACTAAGTTCTCTATAGATTTAGACAAGTGCCTGACCTGGATACCACCTACAAGTGATAATTATCATTTGTTGACGCCGTGCTAAGTACTGCCATAAAGCACACACCAAGAGGATACCGTAAAGAGTACATTTCAGGCTCATCTCAAAACAGCGATGAACTGTACCAGATCTTTCTTGAATCAGGTGATCAGGAAATAGCGGACTAGCTTCTACACAGCCTGGATGCAGCAAGAAGGGAGAGCAAAAAATCTTAAAAAATGAAGCCACAGAACCGAACCCTCTCTTCCCTTTACCACCGAGATGTTTCGGATGCCCTTAAGAAAACCTCGCCCAGAAAACCCCCAGGGTTTGACAACATACACCCTGAATTCTTAATAAGATGTGGCAACTACACAAAAAAATGGATGGCGCAATTCTTTACGAACATTATTCAGTCTGGCAACATTCCCCAGGAATTTAAACGCTCTAAGATAATAGCTATAATAAAAACCAGCTAAGCGTGCAGACTGACCAAAAAACTAGAGACCAATTGCTTTACTGTCTGTGATCTACAAACTACTGGAGAGAATTGTATATAACAGAATCAGCCAGAGATCGTTTGAAGTGATTCCGGTGGAACAGGCAGGCTTTCGACCAGGACGAAGATGTGTAGATCAAGTTCTATCGCTAATTACCTGTATTGAAGCAGGATTCCAAATAAAACTAAAAACTTCAGCTGCATTTATCGACCTCCCGCCGCCTTACGACACAGTGTGGAGAGAGGTATGGTATGTAAATTTCTTCGTGTAACTCCCTGCAAACTTATTACACGCCTGCTAGACAACACGCGTAATAATCAGGTGTTCCAGGTAGACATGGGCACCGACATCAGCTCTCAGAGGAAACTTAGGAACGGTCTGCCGCAGGGATCAGTGCTCGCTCCGTTACTTTTCAGCCTGTATATCGCAGACATTTTGAAAACAAGATCAAAAAAGTTTGGTTACGCCGACCACTGGGTTCTCGACACGACGTGCAGGTTAATCTAAATGTCTGAAGAAATCCTAGCACAGGACCTGGAAACAATGAGAAAATATTCTCGTATGTGGAGACTCCAGTCCAATGCTTCTAAAACAGAGGTTACCTCCTTCCACCTAAATAACAAACTCACTAGAAGGGAACTTAACATACCGTACTTACCACAATAAGAAACCAAAGAACCTGGGTGTTACCCTTTACAGAACATTAACCTTTAATGCGCATCTAACGAAAATAACAGAGAAGTTAAAACCAAGAAACAATACCATTCAAAAACTGTTTGGTTCCTCCTGGGGTGCATCGGCCTCCACTCTCCGCTCCTTTGCTCTGGGTCTTGTCTTCTCTGCAGGCGAGTGCTGTACCCCAGTCTGGCTGAATAGTCCACACGTGAAAAAAGTGAACACTCATCTTAATAAGACTAAGCGAATGATTGCAAGCGTGATCAAAACAACTCCCACAAAATGGATCTCTGAGTCACATACCAACACCTAACCTGTGACGGATAAATGCTGTTACACGCGAGTGCAAGAGGATGATGGACATCGGAGACTTGCCGATCCACCAAGATATTTAGGATGCAAACATCAACAGACAAACCGCCAGTGAAATCGGCAAGGGATGCTACACGCGAAGATTGCAACGTCACCAAAGCTTGGATCCAGGAGTGGATTGTACAACAAAATTACAGCTTACCTTATTTTACACAAAAGCCAGTAGGTTTTGACTTACCATGTAAAACTCGTTCCACACCCAACAGGATCAGAAGTCAGCACGGCAGATGCGCACACTCCATGCACAAGTTGGGTAAGCAACCATCCCCCTTATGCAAATGTGGGGAGATTCAGACTATTGGTCACTTTGTTGAAGAATGTCCGATTAGGCCTTACAATGGTGATCCTGTGGACTTCATGCTGTCAACTCAGTAAATGATAGACTATTTTAATAAACTAGATGTATCTCTGTAATCCTGTAAAGTTTTAATATGTATGTTTTAATCCAATGTACCTTAAAAGTGTCTAAATTGCCATATGATAAATAAATAAATCCTATTATTGGCCAGAAATAATAGCTTAAAGATGTATAATTTCACAATAACTTGATAGCTTCAACCTATTAGGAGATAAAGAGAAACTAGACAAATACATGAAGACTGTAAGTTCCCTCGGGTCAACTAGAAGGTTGAAACTCATTAAGAGATATGTCTTAATTTGTATGACTCTTTAGCAGAAAGGTTGAATGCCAATAAATTTAAATATATATATATATATTGGTAGGATTCCTTTTATACGGACCGACACAGTGTTAAAAAATCGTTTTCGCATTTGTTTTTAGTCATCAGTTTATAAACGTGGCATGCATCATACAGAAAGATATCTCAAATTTAATTCTAGACGTATAGACATACCACACCATTCCTTCTGATATGACTATTGCTTCAGCTATGTCACACACCTCTAATCGTCAATATTCCAATGCAATCCGTAGTTCAAATTTTTAGTTGTTCTCCACGTGGATCATCTCCAGGACATGCGATCACGGTTAAATTCAATCAACCGGTTGAAAAGGAGCTGACTGGTTATAAATCATTGTCAACTTTGGATAAATTTCCGTTGAAGAATATTATTCCCGATTGTCTTTTTTAAAAAGCTTGCACGTTAGAAAATCTGAAGTAAAGATCAAGTTGCTAATTAACATTTCTTCTAGCTACACGTGTACCAACATTACATAAAAACACGTATTTATAACTCTGTGCCATGTTAAGTCTTGTGGAATGCATTTAGAAATTCTGAAGCCTTTGAATTATTTAATGGTGATACGAGTTATGTAAAATCCTGTTTCCGCTCCAGGTAAGTGTGCCTGGAGCAACAGTTTTGCCAGCAACTTTCAAAACTACCGTACGCTAATTTAAATGTATACCGATTATAGAAGTAAATAGAATGTAAAAGTAGCTGACTATTAATCAAGTGCCAACTTACCTCTGGCTAGTAACCAAGCAAAAACTGTTGAACTTTTACTGGCTTGAGTGCGGGAGTAACGTACAGCACCAATACGACATACAGTAGTTTTGACCACGTGTAGTTGCTAAGTTGATTCAACCACGACAGTTTTGCTATACATACGTAGGTATACTTTTCACATCTGTATCTACACTATTGGGAAAGTTCTGTGTGTTAAAGAAGTAGTCATAAGCTAAAAACTAGAGTTTTCGTTAAAATAAAGGACGTGTGCCGTTACACTACTGATTTTCTGATGTTCAAGAACACCTGCTGGAAATTTGATTAAAATAGAAAAGAGAAATTTCTAAGCTTTCTCTAATTAGACATATTATGAAAGTCGTTAAAAATGTCCTATTACCGCATGGCATCTTAAATAAGTAAAAAAACATCACCCTCGGTAGAACTACATAACTCAGGATCCAAAAAGATTGAGGACTGCATAACGAACATTACAGTATCACTATTTAACCAATAATACTGGTTAACTGTTATCATATAGGATAAAAGTATTCATTCGTTTTATGTAAACAATTGTCAAAATGACTCTGCATAATCAGTATGTTAAACATTCGGAACCGTAAAATTTAATAAAACTTCACAATTTTCAAACGAAATAATTAACCTCCCCCCCCCCAAAAAAAAGATACTGAAAATATACAAACATTTAAAAAAAGTTTGTTTTTTTTTGTTTTTTTTTTTGCTGTCGTCAGTCTTTCGACTGGTTTGATGCAATCCTCCATCCCTTCCTAACCTCTTCATTTCTACATACCCCTTACAGCCCACGTCCTCAATTATCTCCTTCATATATTCTAATCTCTGTCTTCCTCTACAGTTCTTACCCTCGACTGATCCCTCCACTAACAATTTAACCAATCCAGCATGTCTCAAAATATGACCTACCAGCCTGTCTCTTCTTTCTGTAAATTTCTTCCACAAACTTCTTTTCTCACCCATCATTTCCAGAACTCGTTTATTCTTACTTTGTCTGTCCACTTAATTTTTCAGCATTCTTATGTAGCAACACATTTCAAATGCTTCAATTTTTTTTATTTCCGGTATTCTTAAAGTCCATGTTTCGCTACCATAAAGTGCTGTGCTCCACACAAAGAGTTTTAAAAAGTTCTTTCTAATTCCTAGATCAATATTTGAAACTAAAAGGTTTCTCTTTTTCATGAAACAGTAATCATGTCTAATACCAATTATTGGTCCCAATGTCATGACAGTAATGAAAGGTAAGTTTGTAACAACGTAGTTTCAATGATGCTATAAACTTTGAACGGACATCGGTTAACAATCTGAGATAATGTGTCTCAGCTAAAATATCTGCAGATAACCCTTGTGTGAAATTAAGAAAAAATATAGATTTAATGCAAAGGAACATAACGAAATTAATTAAGGAACTAAACCACGATATCTTTAAATGAGCTATATATATATGGATGAAATTGCGTGTTAGGCAACGTTTTGTTTTTTAAGTTTATCTAAATTTGTGATTTCGCTGCAAAAACGCAAAATTACAACAACAAAAAAAACCGAACAATTTTATGTTTGGTATCTCGGAAACAGCGCTAACGCCATCTCGTAAACGTTTTAGGTACCAGAAACCATACTGTTATTGGTTTCAACAAGGAACTCACATCTTTAAACGATCAGTAAAATTCATGTATAATAATATTTCGCAAAGTACCGTGATCAGACATCGAACAGTAATATAATAATGACGAAATAAGTAAATGCAAGATTTATTAATGAAAGGTATTTTATTTTGTGGAGGAGTAATAAATATCACGTTCACTAAAAAATTCGTTATTATTAAATATTACATGATTTATTTTAAAACATTTAAAAAGTAAATATTTAAAAAATATTGGCTTTGTCAGAAGTAATTTTTTCAATCTTCTTTACTTTACAAAACTTCTTGGAAAACAATATTAGCAGTTATAATGTAATCATCGTTGACTTTTTGACATTATCTGACCTTGTGTTTTATTAATGTTCATATCGAATGTTACGTCCACTGGGAATTGTTCTCTTATCATTTGGAAATTCACGGTTGGTGGTGTGAGGTTAATGCTAGGTAAGAGCATAGTTTTTTTTTTTTTTTTTTTTTTTTTTTTTTTTTTTTTTTTTTTTCGCTGCCTCTACGGCTGTTGTTGAAGTACCACTACCTTTGGTAGTATAACTTCTGGGTGTCAGTTGGGTGTTGACACATTTTTATTTCACTTTTGGGGTGAAAATGGCTATGGACGCGTAGGCGTCCTTATATTAAAACCCCCACTGGGTTCGTGTTGTCAGTTGGGGATCATCGCCGTAATAAGCTGCGTTAGCAACTGGACGATTTTCCCCAACTGATTTTCACGTTTTGGTTCATGGATGCAGCATTGATGCACGCGCTGGTCACTTTTGTCGGTCGGCGGATGGTATTTGCCGTTGCTTGACGCCCTTTTCTGTGGGCCGCCCGGTCCTTCGACTGTTCGGGCATGGCTGGGTTGATGTTGACGTCTCCCGATGGCGGCTTGGAGCCTTCTCTTCACAGGACATCCCCCGTAGCTGGCGGCGTGATCAGAACCGCAGTTAGCACATCTCGGCGTTAGTTTTATCGGAGTGAATTAATTTAGCACTGATGATGAACTCGTCTAAGAGAATTACCACTAATCTTGCACCATTAATTAATCCCAGATTAGCATTAATATTTTTATTTAACATAGAAATAGCATTTTTCTTTAAAAGCAATTTATGAGGTGGTAAACCAGACGATCTCGGAGACTGCTCTAGCGATTTGGATGAAATTTCATATGTCGATAACGAATTGATTTTCAAGTTTGTAATACGATTTTACGGAAAAAAGATCAATTGTTGGATTTGGTATCTCGGAAACGGCTTTAACCTCATCTCGTAGGATTCAGGTACCAGTAAGCCTACTGATGTTAATCAAGCTTCTCTTTGCAGGGAACTGTGCAACTCAAAAATGTCTCGGAAGACTTAAAAAAAAAAACCTTTAACTTTAATCAAACGTTACTCAAAATCATGCATATTGACCAGAAATTGAATGATCCCGAGTGATGATCGGCCACCCAGGAAATAGTCATTAATCTAGTAATAACAGCGCAGCTGACATGGGTGTATTGGTGCGATAAGTAATAAAAGTTTGTTTCTAAAGTCTAAAGTCGTCTGTTTATGTATGATCACAATAAATGAACAGAAGATTCATTTATATAATTTCCATCTCTCAGCTGATTTCATTAATTTGACATAAAAAGTAATAAATCTTGTTTTCTAAATTCGCTTTTTTTGTATGATTGTTAATTATAAAGAGCGGGTTCATTCATAAGAATTTTTTTAGTAGAAACTTGATTACCAAGAGATCAGGGATGTTAATTGTTTAAATGAACATGCCCTAAATATTTATCAATTTTACAAAAATAAGCGAATTTAGAAAACAAGTTTTACTACTTATTATGTCAATTTAATTAAATCAGCTGCGAGATGGAAATTATATAAATGAATCTTTTGTTCATTTATTGTGATCATACATAAACAGACTTTAGAAGCAAACTTATATATATTATATATATATATATATGTACTCTATAATTTCGTATGCTTACTAACTCACTCACCTCTATAGCTATTGGCTGGAGAACGTCACGAGCCAGCCTTCACTCGCAAGTTAACAGTGACCAGACATACCTTTTAAGAGTTCGAGGTTATGTCCACAATTTATTAACTAAGCAACTGCTATCAAATTAATTGCTACAATATATTAATTAAGTATGCTTTTCGTGGAATTTCATAGCTATAAAAATATCCATAGACATTACGGTTGAAAAAATTGGAACTGCTTTTCAGTAACATGTCGCTAATAAAGCAACATAAAACAGCTTTGAAAAAACTTACATTCTTTTTGTTTTTGCTGTAACTACAATGCCAATTGTCATTCCGGCCTAGGATAAATTTCAATTTAGTTAAAACTTTCGCTAATGTTGCTGCTTGACCAAAGTTACACAGTAGATTACGGTTTTTCTGCTTTTTACCTATTTTGCTGACCACATTCGTTAGTGATCTTTGTACATGTTCCTAGTACGTGAATTATTAGGTTATTTAAAGTGGATATCAGACCAAACATGTGTATTCTGGCAATTCATTTCTTCGGAGTTGCTCAACTATTTAACAATCTGGAAACTGTATTAAGTTTTGTGGCCGTTACGGACACTATGAACAAATATTACATTATGAATCTATACCTAATCTCAATCAAAAACTACCTGATGTTTTCAAAGCAATTGCGCACTCCCTTTAAACGGAAATTCATCAAATTTTGCAGAATGCAATTTTAGAATCAAATACAAGTCAAGTTTGTATTTCAGCAAGTTTGAGTCTAGCAACCCCGACCTTTGAAACCATTATACGATAGCGGGATCAACTATGTCCGTATTTATTAAGTGCATTGGTACTTTTGAGTTCTTAAAGCTCAGAAGATTTGATTCAAGGTAAAGTTCAAATATGGCCAGATCAGGCCAACATATTATTGACACTAAAAACTGTAACTATTGTAGACCCGAGGCGATACGCAAAAAACGGTCACGGGCTTATACTAGTATAAATATATATATACAGGGTGTTACATAAAGGTACTGCAAAACTTTCAGGAAACATTCCTCACACACAAACAAAGAAAATATGTTACGTGGACATGTGTCCGGAAACGCTTACTTTCCATGTTAGAGCTCATTTTAGTTTCGTTAGTCTTCGTGCTCGTATTGTGGACGGCTGTGATACAATACGCCATTCTCCAGGGCTGCATCAGCGCATCAGGGATTCCATGCGACGGAGGGTGGATGCATGTATCCTCGCTAACGGAGGACATTTTGAACATTTCCTGTAACAAAGTGTTTGAAGTCACGCTGGTACGTTCTGTTGCTGTGTGTTTCCATTCCATGTTTAATGTGATTTGAAGAGAAGTAATAAAATGAGCTCTAACATGGAAAGTAAGCGTTTCCGGACACATGTCCACATAACATATTTTCTTTGTTTGTGTGTGAGGAATGTTTCCTGAAAGTTTGGCCGTACCTTTTTGTAACACCCTGTATATATAAAGACATGTGGTTTTCCTATACTTCACTTTTCAGTCACCCTACCTAACACAGATCACTGGTGTTTTTATGTGGTAGTAGCATGGAGTTTCCTATTATGCAGAACGTTGGTCGAATGGTGTTAGCTGTGGGGGTGTGGGAGAAATGATGGTTAAAGGTGGCCGAAGTAGCGCTTTTTCATATTTCAACCATAGACTTGTGTCTCCCTATACGTGTCTTTCCTGTCACAACTACATAGCTTAGACCACTGGGGTTTGTGTGTGGTAGTAACACTGAGTCTGCCATTGTGAACTATGGTCGTTGCATGTCGGTAGCTATGGGGGAGTTAGAGGTATGGTGGTTGAAAGTAGTCAACCTGGGACACTTTCGTATTTCAACCAAACAAGTGTGTGTCCCTATGTATCAAGTTTTAGCCAAAACTATTAAGAGCAGATAACTGGAGTTTGTACGTGGTAGTAGCATACATTCACCGATCTGCACAACGTTGGCCGAATTTCAGTAACTGTAGGGGTGTGGGAGATATGGTGGATGAAACTGGTCGATCTAGGATATTTCCGTGTTTCGACCAAAGGCATAAGTGTCCGTATATTTCACTTTGCTGCCATAACTGCATAGAGCAGATCACTGGTGTTTGTGTGTGGTACTAGCATCGAGTCTCTCATCGTGCGCTATGGTGGTTAGATGTTGGTAGCTATGGGGGGTGTTGAGATATGGTGTTTGAAAGTGGTGGACCTGGGGCACTTTCGCTTTTCGACCAAAGACGTGTGTGTCACTACGTATCACTTCTTAAGCAAAAGTATCTAGCACAGATTACTGGTGTTTATGTGTGGTGGTAGCATACATTCACCGATCGAGCAGAATTTTGGACGAATTTCAGTAACTGTAGGGATGTGGAAGATATGGTGATTGAAAGTGTTGGATCAAGGATATTTTCGTATTTCGACCAAGGGAATGTGTGTCCGTATATTTCACGTTGCGCAAACCATTGGTGTTTATGTGTGCTAGTAGCATCGAATCTCCCATCGTGCCCTATGGTGGTTAGATGTCGGTAGCTATGGGTGTGTGGGAGACGTGGTGGTTGTAAATGGTGGTCCTGATATAAAAATAGACACGCGTCCCTATATTTCACTCCACAGCCTAAACTACCCAGCATAGTCCACTGTTAAATGTGTTTTGAATTAACCTCAAGTCTCCCAACGTGCACCATGGTGGTGTCATGTCGGTATCAATGGGTGTCTGGGAGATATGTTGGTTGAAATTTGTTGACGGAGGGCCTTTTCATATTTCGACCAAGGAGATGTGTGTCCCCATATTTCATTTTGCAGGCATAGACACTGATGTTTGTGTGTGGTATTAGCCTCGAGTCTTTCATCGTGAACTATGGTGGTTACATGTCGGTAGCTGTCAATCAAAATTATTTACAACCACGAAGGAACATTACAACTTCTATTGTAGAAAAGTGAAGAAAAACTTGAAAACCACCAACTTTAGAAATATCTATGAGTGAACAAATAAAAAATAGAAATGAAAAAAAAACCTGGAGACTGTGGACATGGACAGAGAAAAACACTAACTACTGAAACTGGAAATATAGAAAGCCTAACAAGATAAATATTTAGTTTTATTTAGTACTATGGAAAACCTACGTCATAATGAATAAAAGAAATAAAAATACAGCTAAATCTACTGTTTCTTATTTTTGTATGATGATTAAACGAAAGAAATCTACATAACTTGATTTAAATATCATGTCTTCTCCTAACCAAGGACTTGACGCTGAGAAATGGCTTAAGACCTTCTTTAACATCAAAAGGAATTGACTGAAACCCTCGAACATGTCTTCCAGTATCTTCGCTGTCGGGAACAATAAATCTCGTCATCAGAAGCCACGGCACATCCTGTCAGAAGTATTTTACCGTGCGCAGAATAAATGTGATGCCATAATGCGACAAGAATAAATAACACACGCATATTTGAGTATCACTAGCTGTCGTGACTACCAATATCTCTCATATTTCTTCGACACGACAGTGATTTATATTTTAGCCTCTTGGTTTGCTCCGAAGGTCAAATCATTCGCGTGCTTAAACAGTAACCCAAATACAAGAAGAAATAGTGACTGATGCAGTTTGTTAATAGCTAACTTAGCTCATCGCCATGGTAGCATGCGCCTTATACGGGGGTAGCTGATAAGCTACTCGCTGGAATTTCGTCGTAAGTTGTTGTACTTAACTAAAGAGTCCATAGTCTTACAGGTTTTTGTGGTTAGCATGTGATTTAAACTTTCACCAAATTGTGGTAATTCCTATAACTTCTGAATGAACAATCAAGGAATTGCTGAAATAACAAGACCATCGATACAAATTTCACTTTTATTCGGCCAAATTCTTCATAAATACATACACCGATAATGGCATCAGCTTCTTCCAAAGATTCTAAAGCACATCAGAGACACAGCATTCTGTTAGCAGTCTCCAGCAAGCTCAATCGAAACTCTCTATACATCTCGGAAGCTTAAACAGACGTTATATAAGTATCGAGAAAACATTAAAAGAGCCCGACCGATGGTTTTTGATCCCTAGAAATCGCCCCAAATAATAGAATCAGTACAAAAAAATCCAAACCTATGTGATATTACTTATAATCACGGAGACAAATTTTTTACATTAAAATAGGAAGTATTTATAGGCATTTAAACATAAAACTTACAAATTTTAAAAAACAATTTAAATAGCCTAAAATCTCACTTAAAACACTATGGCTTTCACAACATTCTTCATTACTATCATTCAAGAAACATTTCAAAGATTGCACTGATATTAACAGAATACACTTCAATTAAACAATTTCCATCCATCAAAACAATACTCGTATATATATATATATATATACAATTAATCAATGTTTATACCTCTTCAGCATCAATATACTTAATCCATAATATTGAAATAAATAGAAAGTTTGGTTTGAGGGATGTTACACAATCCTGGTGGCGGAATATATTACCATCATCAGAAAATTGTCAGCAAGGTAAGAGAGGTGGCTGTGCATAATTGATAATCGCCAGATCGTGCGCCAAAGTCCTGTGTTAAATCCCAAACCTATCTGCAGTGCGTATGGGCGTACGGAATTACGGCATACGACACCTATAATAGTGGCTCATCAGGCTGATGTGAATGTTAAAACTGTTGGTCCCCTAGGTTTCCTTCGTAACAGTAGGCCTCAATATGCCAGCACCGGGTTTAACGATCTATCTTTTTCGATACTTCATTCATTTACAACACAAAAAAATACAATATAGTGAACATACAAAAAATACAGTCATCCACAAAAAAATAAACATATAAATACATTTTTTGTCGCTGGGTAAGGCAAGGAGGAGCCACCCCAGTTTAAATTTCCCATGGAAAAAATACGCACCAAATCTGATGATAGAAGAGAAAAAGAAGAATTTATATCAATGAAGAATGTGAACATTGGATAATTTTTAATCTGATACAGCTTAGATAATGCAGCAGATTCAAACATAGTTGTATGTTATTCCATTTCTTAGATACACGTTAGATCATATCAGAGATATTTTCATAGTGAGAGCAGTCTCAGCAATGTTTAATAGTACGTATTCATTACAATCAAATAACATTAACAACCACTGATTACAGAATAGCTACTTAGCATTCCAAAATTAGACTTAATATTCGATTTTTTCTGTAACTATTTAAACTTCCAAGTTCAGTACTACAATTGAATGCAGTTTTCAGACTCATATTAACTAATTTTTTTAAGAATATTTAAAAAATTATACACCACATCAGCGATAACTAAGTTTTACCTCTGCGTTCAACGACAATACTCGTGCAAACATTATTAAGAGCTAGAGCTGATGCATCAATAAAAACAGTTACTGGTTGACAAATATCCGAAAACTGCTGAACTTCAATAATGTAGTTTTCTATAAGAAAGAAACAATTTTAAAACAAATATTTTAGTAACCAAACAATTATTTTGACTGGTTTCAATCGACATTCCGGTAACCTACTCTTTTTAATGTATTGTGTATACATTTTAATGCCGACAGTATACATTTTTAGAATTTCCGCTTTAAAGTTATTTGTTTACAGGTATATGTTTATTTCTCTGCTCCCAAGTTATAGTTTAAAAAAAAATCAGTGGTGATGGGCAAGTTCAACATTCTGAACGTTGCTGTTCATTATTTAACTTCTCATATACGGAGAAATTCGGAGCGGTCCCTGGACATAACGTGGAGTTCATAACTAAAAAGACCAACAAATAATATGCTTTAACTCTGACCGGTTATTCTACAGAAATCTCTTTCCGTGTCCCGTCAGACCAGTTCTCACTCTTAGACACTTGCTCATTTACTAAATTCCCTACACTTCCTGTCTCGTGTCAGCGTTAATTGCATCCTTGCCTCAGTGAAAATGTGAAGAGGAATTATCTAGTAGTGGAGACGAGTTCTAGGAGAAACCACTTTCACACAATACTTCCTCTAGCCGCACCTGATGTATCGCCAGCAAAGGTGTGGGAACGCAGACGAGACTAGAATGGCCGACTAGTATCGTAGTGCAGAGCATTCCAGCCGCCGTCAATCGACTTTCTTTAGATAGACTTTGTCTGCCAACTTTCCTCGCGCGATAATCCTCCCGCGCATTCTAATTCACCAGTACGATCCTATTCTAACGCGATTTTCAGACGTGAACGTTTTATCGCTTCGAACGACATTGGTCTACATAATTGTAAACAACTAAACACAAAGGATTTTGAAACCGAGACCATCGGGTTATTGTGGATTTCGGTTATGTGAAAAATAATATTGATGTTTTAATGTTAGTGAAAGACGCTCACGATGATGGTATCTGGCGGCTGGCACCGAGTTATCTGCTTCGAGTCCTGGAGGTAGAAGAAGTTCTCGTCATCAGAACTTGGCCAGCAAGGTAGGTCAGGTGGAGATGCACAACAACCAGCTAAGGCACCAAAGTCCCGGGTTAAATCCCAAACCTCTCCGCAGGTCGTATAGAGTGAGGGCATGCGACATTATTGATGGTAAATTGTAATTCGATTGAGACGTAAAGCCTGGTGACTCTTTGGTATTCCTTCGGAAGAGTAGGCCTGAATGGGTTAGCACTAGGTTTCACCCTTTCCCAGATTTCTTTCATTCACAATACAAACAACACTCTATTCTGAACATACACAAACTACAGTCATTCACACTAAAAAGTAGCACTTAACTATACTTCCAACACGGGGACACACATCAAGAACAAGCTAAAGAATGAAAGAAATTTACACACAGTAACAGCTAATACCATTGCTTAAAATTAGGTATATTTTTCTTCCAGTTAAGCTACTTAGTTCCTGAAGAATTCGCTGAGTTTTAGTGAACTGCAACACATCTGCAGTTTATACATCGTACTTACCAATAAATTCGCACAGTAATCTTCACAACGTCGGTCCAAGCAAATATATCTAGCGTGGTGGGTGAGTGGTTAGCGCTCTGGCCTCGAATTCGGGAGAACGGCGGTTCGAATCCACGTCCGGGCATCCAGATTTGGGTTTCCCATTGTTTTCCCAAATCACTCTAGGTGAATGCCGGAATGCTTCCTTCAAAAGGATATGGCCGAATTCCCTCCCGTTCATTGTCCCTGTCCTATCCCGCCTCTAATGTCCTCGATGTCGACGGGGCGAAAAGCTACAAGTAAAAAAAAAAAAAACAAAAAAAAAAAGCAAATATAGAGGTAATTTTTACCTTTGTACAGGTACGTATCATTCTCTTGATGTCACATCTAAGGCAATATTGTACTTATTTGCTAACAAATGTCTTTTTATATGTGGTGACAACAAGGCCAAATCGTTCAGGCAATGACACATTGTTTCTGCTGAACTTTTTTACACAGCAAATTATATAGATGCTATGTGAAGAGAAGCAATGCTCCAAGCATTGTTTATACATAAAGTTTGTGAAAAATGTTGAAGTTTAACTATGGGTCATTTTGATTCATAACCCGCATCGGCTAGTTTGTAAAGCTGTGTGACGTTTCAGTCAACCGCGATTCAAAATATAATATGATGTTAGTATTATCTAATGATAATTATTAGCTTCTTATTTTACTGCAAGAAATATTGATACGCTGGAAAGAAGTGTTCATACCTGCGGGGAATAGTAAAACGGATTCCTTACGACGTGTTGTGGATCCTATCCTGTGCTTTTTGCTTGGTATGCAATCAAATATTACTTATTTAACACGGAATGTCTAACTATTACTATGTCAAAATCTTACAGGTAGGTGGTGGAGATCAGCTGGAAATAAAAGAGTACAAATGAAACGACGGTAGGAAAACATCTGGAGACGTACAAAAATTTACAAGAACGAGATTAATCGGACATAGTCTGCACCATGAGAGATTGGTGGAAACTGTATAGAAGGGGTGACGGAAGGAAAGAGATATCGAGGAAACCCACGTTACAAGTACACAAAGGAGATAATGGAGGGTGTCAAATGTAATAACCACCAGGAAATGAAGAGGAAAGCGGAACACCAAGCTGCCTGGACTGCTGCCGCAAACCAGTCCGTAATCTCACCACACAAGAAACTATTTGAGATGGCACGCTGTAGTCAGTGCGGCAAGGATACGCAAGAAATTTTTACGTTTTAATACTAATTAGGATAGGTATTTTCTCTCTTTCTAATATTTTTTTTAAGTGCGAAGGACTAATTTTTATGAAAAATTGATAATAACTATTATTAATCAGCATAGAAAATGATGTAGAAAACAATTTTTTGGATCTATATATAACTTAATAAGGAATTTCCACTATATTTCAAGTCTGAACCACTGTGTAGCGTAGCTGATCTATTGTGGCATAATCGATAATTATGATGCGTTTCAGACGGCTTGAATGAAAGACAGGAGACAGCAACATAATTATTTCAGCCATTTCATGACAATCGAGCAAATTTAAAAAATACTTTGTACGAATCAGCGACAAACCATGCCATCGATTTTGTTGCATAGACTCGTAATTTATAAACAGAAGTGACATTATATTCTCATTTTCTAGTCCCAGACAGTCTAAATGTGATGTGCTATTTATATTAACATCTTTGTACACGTCAATTATTGTGACTGCATATTTTTTATAATTAGGTTGGGTGCCATTGGAGTTATCTCCTTACATTTATGAATTAAACGTAAAAATTTAGTATGAGTAATTGTAATATATATCCACCAGTGTGACTCAGTGCGTTAAGGTGCCGCACACTGCACCAGAGAGTTACGACGGTTCCAGGTTCGATTCCTGGTCGCCGCAGTCACTTAGGCGAGTGATGGTATAGTGCCTAATCCTTATATCATTAACCACGCATTTCACAAACAAAATATACACTTATCATACAGAACAAAGTAAGTTACACGTTACACAGGCAGAGTGAAACACAGACTTTACTCCTCCACTTTAAGTACGCCGGGTCTAACAAATCAGGTTTGAAATCCCTCTAATGATTGTGAGAAACCGTCAAAAACTGAATCCGTGTTAGCGGAGACAGGGGTCGAGCCAACATCGTCCCGAATTCCAGGTGCTAATCGATCGCCCTTATGTTATACACACAGGAGACATTAACTCTACATTAGGCTACCTTCATCCACTCTCTTAACCCACAAAAAAATCTTTTACTGCCAAATATACAATGTTTCCTTGCTAAATTTATAAACAGAAAACAAGTAGAAGTCAACAGCAGAAAAATTCTTGTAAGTACTTATTTTTTAAGCGGTTTTTGCCTTCTTGCCCTTCAGCCAAATGATTTGCTGATATTTGGTGTACTGTCTGTGAATCTTGATAGCGTTTTTAGTACCGTTATTCTAGAACTTTACTATAGAAAGCCAGCTAATAACGTTGCCCAACCTGAATAACATTCAGGTTTCTTGACTTGCTCACAAGGAGAATGAACTTAATCTATTCTACATCCGCGCTTGCATACTATGTTTTTTGACTAAGCAAATGGTATAAAAAAATTACCATACAAATTTATGTTAGTTAACGTCCAGCCACTCCCATTTCATTCCCTGATGAGAGGAGGAAGGTATTCATAACTTGTCACGTAGTTGTCCACATATGAACAAAATTAGCACATTAATTTAGCTCTACATGAATTTTCGTACCTGCATTATTATCGAAATATTTTATTCGAATTAACTCCGAGTACAGTTCACATTATACCACAAATAGCAAAGTGACCCTCTCGAGTGGACTGTCGCATTCAGAGCAGAAGAGTAGTGTCGTTTTTCAAACCTGTTCGACATTACTTTTTAACCACTGATCCCATCTTACCCCTATTACTACATTCTAATAATGGATGGATGACGTAACACCTGTTTACATTTTACCGAGACTCAGAAATAGACCCACATTCTATTTTATTTTTATTTTTTATCATACTACTGAAATTTTACATATCGGCATTTTGGTTGACTTCAGAAACCTGCCTCTGATAATTCGAGAGAGGATCTGTATACGTTATTTCTAAGTCTGAAGCCAAAATCTCTGTTTATTAAAACAGAGGGGCTTTATTCCTGAATTTTCAAAATTGCATTTATTTGTTTGAAAATTCTAGCTACTCATCCCTATTTCAGTCCCCGAAAACCAGGTTGTATACAGAAATACGTGGTGAAGACATTCAAAATGTGTAAGTGGTATTAAATAATATTAATTTCATTCGATTGTGATAAAACCATGGTAAGAGAAAAAACTTAACAGGAAGATGTGAAAGTCGAGTTTATTATTATCCTTGTGCTGTGTACTAGCAATAAATCTCCAGGAAGTGTGGTAATAATAGAAAAATAGAATCAGGTAGATTGGTGCACTAAGTAAAGAGATGTCACTTTCTCCGCAAATAAGAAAAAAAATTCTTTTCCCTCTTCTCATCTTCCCGACTTCTTTTATATAGTTGCCAAAATTAGGAAGTTTGTTACAAACTAAATCAATTTTATTTTATTCTCTTCTACCAACAGAGGACCCATTGATTCGTTTAAGGGATTGGATCCAACAAAAGTTGTGGAATAAACCTGTAAGGGCTAATTGTAGGAACGTCGTTAGTAATAGTGCCTACCTCCTTGATTGGAAAAGCTAAATGCCAAGGTGATAAGGTGACAGGCACCTCTCACCTCATTTGGTCGTGCATATTGGGGGCACTTGTCTGACATATTGACGTACATCAAAGCAAAGATAAAGAAATCTCTAACACTGCATTCAGAGCGGTAGGTGTAGTCAATACGCGTCGAGCAATATACAAATGCCACTAAACACGGAGCAATACAGGATATACAGATACATTTTTATTGTTATTATCATGCTACTTTTATGTACTGACTGCAATACAAAAAATAGTGAAGGTTATTATGGAACAGACGGTATAATGTTGCAAAAATAATATTTAATATTAGCATGATGGGTCAAATAGGTGTATTAATTAATTATTGTCGCTAACTGGTGATACCGGGTACCTAAATGTTAAGAACCCAGGATTTGGTAACTGAAAAAATGATAGACATTAAGGATCTACTATATAATTTCATAACCTCACTCACTCACGTCGATAGCTATTGGCTGGAGAACGGTGTCAAGTGTCGGCCTTCACTCGCAATTTAACAGCAACCAGAGATAACAATAGAAGGAATTTTAGGTTATGTCCACAATTTAATAGCTAGGCAACTGCTACCAAATTAATTGCCATAATATATTCATTAAGTTTCCTTTTCATAACATTTCATAGTTAAAAAAAGATAGATAAACTTTATGGACAAAAAAACGTGGAACTGCTTTTCAGTAACATGTTGCTAATGAAAGCAACATTAAAAAGAAACTTTAATTTTTTTAATACTTCTGAGTTCTTGAAGCTCAAGAAATTTTATCCATCTTAAGGGTGAAACATAAGTCAAGATCATATTTGGTTAGATCAGCTTAACCTGTCATAACTTTGGACCCTAATAACTGTAACTATTCTAGACCTATGACAATACGCCTAAAATTGTCACGATCTTACACTAGTAGGACGATAATAAGTAATATTTGTTTAGTGTGAAGGTCCTCCCGCTCTTGCTTGGTGTAATAATACTCTGTGTGAATTAAGAACGAGATACAAGAAATTCTTCCAAACAGAAGTATCTGAAATTTCCATTATCAGTAGCCTGATACACATTGGGACTAATTTAACAGAATTAAATGAAACAAAAGTACCGCTGATAGCCAGCCATTTTTAGATTTACGTTTGACGTAGCATTAGTTGTGGTATCATTAGATTTTATAATATAATTTCTGTAATTTGTGCCAGAACGATCATTTTGAGAGCCATGGGAAAACAAACGAACACATATGTTCTGTGTAGGAATTGTAAATACTTCTACTGTAACAACTGCATACCTAATCTGGTGGATAAGCGATAACGCACGAACATGGCATTCGGGGGAAAGCGGTTTCGAAACTTCTTCCGACCATCCTGATTTCGGTTTTCCATTTTTATGAAAATCACCCCAATTGAATGTCGGGGTGGTTCCTTCAAAAAGCCCTGGTGAATTCCTTCCCGTTTCTTCTCCAATCCTCTCTCGCTATGATGACTATGAAGTAGGCGATGCTTTAAACCAAAAGAGTAATGACCGTGTGTGTACGTATATATATATATATATATATATATATGTGTGTGTGTGTGTGTGTGTAATGAGATTAATGCTTTTCTACCATGGAGTCTAGGCGTAATGTAATATACTGTGATGCTGTGTTACCGGCTAAACCCGATATCAGGACAAACTAGTTTTGCTAAACAAAACTAGTTTGGCCTACGCGTGTTTGGGTATACAAGTTTAGCCCAGGACAAGCTAGTTTGGCATAAATACTATAGGCTTAACAAGTTTTGCTTAGGCCGAACTGATTTTGGATTATTATTGAAGGCAATTAGATTGAATCGTTGCAACAGGAGAAATTTTTCTTCTGGTTCAAACAGCGTTTGAATCTTAACACAACCATCAGGAAGAAGAAAAAAACTTTGTTTGACATGATCCCTGTTCCTAAAACTTATCGTTGTGGTATCACAATCTAGAATTAAGCTGCGAACGGTAATAAAACTGCATTAGCTAAATCGCAAATAGTTAATATGTTAATATAGGACTCATTGCTGCATATTCGCTAATAGAAATTATTAACTTAGTGATAATATATTTTTTCATCACAAAACGTTAAATAGATATTATTGAGGTAGGTAATCAAAATATCTAAATGACTTTACTGTCCATTAAAAGTTACAATTTCTTGGGCAAGTTTACATCGCGATACAGTGAATGTAATATTGCGCGTGCATTAGTCCAGTTGCATTTCATTCTGAAGGTGTATGATGAAATTAGCTGTGATAATTTATGTTACGCGAACTAGAAAACCGTATGTAAGCAATGTTGTTATTACTCGAAATGTTGTTCGCGATTCATTTAATGTTTAAGATGCATAATATCAATTAAAAATCAGTTCGGCCTGTGCTAAACATCATTAAAATTAATTAACTATCGAACGAAGTTAGTCCACAACCCGAAGGTTGATTGGATCCTCCCGAAGGAGGCATACTATGCCATTGTGTCAGAGGTAGGATGGCTAGTTCCTTTCATCTGGGACCTACAATTTAACGTGGAATCGGAACCACGGAACGACCTGGCGTAGTTCATATGATCAAACACAACTCTTAAAATTTCCTTCATCCACCGGGATTTAAACCCAGAACCGGAGCAGAGAACTTTTGAAAAGAAGTACCTTAACTACTTTTTTAAATATATATTGTTCATTTATTACAAAAACAACACTAAATTACACAATTTCTTTCTTGAATAATGTAACTCAAACTAATTAAATTACGTATATACTTTTGAACACTCATATCTCAGCTAAGATTCACACATTCCAGAACTTATTCTTCTTGCTTTGCTTGATCTTTTTCTTGAATGCCAGATCTAACGCACATCTGCTGTATGTTGCAAGCAGTATTTGGCCCCAAAATAGTCCAAATCACATCATGTCATTGTTGTCGTTGTCGTCTCAGTTTCCTACGTATAGCTTAGTGATTTTTTATTACATTTATCTGAATATACAACACGACAATTTCTACATCGAACAGGAATTCATCACGGTTCGCCCGTGTGACTGGTGAATATTCTCCCAGTTTATTTAGGGTAGGTTTTCAGCCGTTATGATGTCTAACATCCTGCCACATTTTTTTTTTTTTAATTTTGGAGTTTTACTGTTTCATAATACGCGACGTTCTTATATACAATGTAAGCTTCGAATTTTTATTTATTTTGTATTATGTAGACACTGGTGTTTCGTACTAACCATAGTACAGTTTTTTTTTTATTTTGTTTTGTAACGGGAAATCTGATTTTCTCTGGTTTAAGAATTTCATTTATGTTGACGGCAAGGGATGATGTCCTATCTAGGAGAGCAATTCTTCGTACCACTGAGCTACCAGACAGCTCTCATTAAAATCAAATTAAATATCTTCCGATTTCATTCGTTATGTCTGTGAGATTTAGTTTCGTTATTTGTAATAGTTATTTGGTCCATTCAGATACCACATTACGTTACCAGCGGTGACTGAGCTGTACCACTCGGTCATGGTATTCGGCAGGACGTGGGTTCAATTCTCTGTCCAGAAATCCAAAGTTGGTTAGTGATGCAACGGATCTCGGTTATTTTATAATGGAAATTTAAGCGGAATCTTACAACGGGGCGGCGCGGTACTGGTAAACGAGGCGCGCAAAGGAGGGATATACAAGTTACAGGTCTAAGTCTACAAGTAAGTTTAAAAGTATAAGCACGTACATCTGTCTGTTTTTTTGGGGGGGGTGAGGTGAGGTGGGGGGGGCAGTTCTGTACCTAGGCGCAAAATTCAATTGCGATGTTTTCTTAATATTGTCATAATGTAGTCCTCAAGTGAATATTTCATCAGTCATACTCTTGATTCAAGTTCTTATTTGCCACATTACTACAAGAAGATCCGAAGCCTGATGTTTCACAACAATTCCCAAATTTGAAAAGAAGATTAAGCGATAAATTCAGCACAAGCGCAATATTTTCAGAACTGATCAAAGACAACAAATACACAATTGCAACATATTTAGATCTGCGATATAGATCTTGTTTGTCCATCAGCATCGGTACGGAGCAGACTGAATCTAAATTTTTAAATATGTTGAGCAACAGAACCAAAGAATCCATGTCGCTCGTGGTGGGTGAGTGTTTAACGTTCTGGCCTCTCATTCGGGAGGACGCCGGTTCGAATCCCCGACCGGGTATCCAGATTTGGGTTTTCCATGGTTTCCTCAAATCACTCAGGGCGAATGCCGGGATACTTCCTTCAAAAGGCCATGGCCAAATCCCTTCCCGTTCCTTGTACCCAGTCCCATCCCGCCTCTAATGACCTCGACGAGTGGTAAAGCCATAAGAAAACAAAAACTAAAAAACCCCAGAGAATCCAGAAATACAACAAAAGTCTGCTTAAGTTGATACTGGCCTACCTTCCCCTAAAGGGTTCCGTGCCACTACTCAGTTTTAGAATTAAGTCCAGGCTACGTCTTCATCATTACAAATGCTGGAATCCATATTCAATATGAATGAAGACCAGCAAGTCCCGACTACAACTGACGGTAGTGACAGTCTAGTTTTGCAGTTACAGTCACACCTTCGGGAATACAAAAAAGGTAAGCGATTACCTTTGCATGTGGATCCCCTTATGCGGTCGAAATCAAAGCGCAAAATTACCATTATCTATTACCAATAGTGCACCAATATTTATCAGATCCCCCCAGCTGCGTAGCCAGTCAATAATTATTCAGCGGAGCTGGTCTAATGTATGAAGAATAGATTGCAGGTTGTAAACGCGGCCAAACTACCATTTTTAAAATACAACTTACAGCTGCACTACTTATTTTTGAATATTAATTTATAAAAAATGATACTTCTTAAAAAGTAATCTTTTTCTTCATAGCAGTTTCACTTCTGCTTCCGCTAAAATTTTGCTATTGACCTCTGTTTACGTTCTTGTTGGTTTCCCATCGTCTATCAAAATCAATCGAGACCAATGCCTGGATAGTTCCTGCAAAATTCCACGGTCGAAATCCTTCCCCTTCTTTACATCTACTCCTCCAACGGTCTGCCACCTCTAACTAACTCGATGTCGACGAGGAATTAATATCGAGGAAATTAAAAGCATCAGTAAAAAAGAGGGGAAAAAAGAAAAATTCACGACTTTAAATCTTCATCTTGTAGTGAGATACGGTCTACCGTACACAGTCGTTGCATACGTATGTTTGTTTGGGCCAGCTAGGATCATGTAGTTTGGCTTGAATTTGCTTTGGATGTGTACAGATCCGTGATAGAACTAGGAACGTTAGCCCTCCAGGGGACCTACGTTTCAACGTAGAATCCGAACCACAGAAGCGTTCTGGTGTACTTCACATTACACAACAAGCTATGCCAGAGGTCAAGATTAGTTTAAAGGCTTTTTGAACATGCCATTAGAGACACGGATTCGAACCGGGGAACTTTCAGTTTCCAGTGAGACGCCTTAAGCACTGAGCAATTACCCCGCTCAGTCGCGGTGTATATTATTAGAAGGTAGTTCTGTTCTAGTTCTAGACGTCTTATTTCACCTGCTCCATTATCGCTTGATGAAAATAGTTGGCTCAGCTGACGTGACCTGAAACAGATTCCATGCCGCTGTCCGTACCGTGGCACTGATTTATTACGTGACTCGCATTACTGTCTCCGAGCCTAGCCGTATCTAACATCGATGGTGCAATACCTAGGGCAGCGGTCGTTTAATGACCAGCGCAACACTTTCACGCTTTCAATGCGCGTGGGTTACTACTGATCTAGAGCAGGCCAGGCTAGGCTAGGCTAGAACGTGAGTGACTCAACTGTATACCTATTTCCTTCTCTCCGTTACTCTGTGGTATATATTTAGAGAAGACGTCAGTTTCGGCTACATAGTTGGAATCTGAAGTAAGAATAGGCCTAGAATATTGTTGAAAAAAAATATTTTAAATTATGCAAAAATACTAATGTCGAATTTAAATCCGATGGCAATTAGTTCCTCAGTATTTAAACAAACTGCAGTCAAAGATATGGTGTGCTTTTTGTTTACACACCGAGCGAGTAGGAGAGTGGTAGCGCTGTGGGCTCGCATTCGAACTGCCGTTCGGCTATTCAGATACAAATCAAACAATACAAACTCAAGGTTACCCCAAATCACTACGGACGAATGACGGTATAGGTCCTTTTAAAGTCCATGGCCGAATTCCTTCCCGTTCCTCACTCCTACGTCCTTTACGAACTCGACGTGAACGAGGCGTAAAAAACACCTGTTAGCATATTCTGTGAATGGATGAAATTAGTCGAAATGACGGTGGTAGTTTACGCTGGAGATAAACCATATACGCAAAATAATTGATGGTATCTTTTTAAACTCACTCAACTTACTACCGAAAATGGTAACAGATAAATAAATTGGTCTACGTAAATGAAGAATTCTGGCTGAAATTTAATGTTAGTGATAATAGCGTACACACGTGACATGGAATCAAAGTATGATATAGTAGACAAAACTCTTGAAAGTAATAACTACTTATAATTTAGTCCAACATCTCCTAGTTGTCGCGAAATTCAAGTTTGTTTGAACCACTTGTTTCGAACTATGCTGTAATGAATATTCTTTCAAAGACTTTGTAAGACGATAAGTAGCGTTTCGATATAAGAGTATAATCGGCAATGATGTTAGCCATATCTTTAGACCAGGCGTCGGCGCCACCATAGAAGTGGTTACTCCTGCAAGGAAGTGTCTTCTGAAATTTGATTGCCTTCCGGAGTTATGGATTTGTATGTAAGTGTTACTGTTTCATGTGAATGTCTGTGACGTGTTTTGTGTTCAGTTAATTGTAATATGTGCGTTGCGGATGAATTATCATAAACGAAGGGAGACGGTGAAACCACATACCGGCCCATTCATGCCTACTCTTCCGAAAGATCCTATCTGATGGACCATCATCATTAACACTGTCATATGCCTTCAATGCACATTGAAGAGAGGTTTGGAATCTAACCCAGGACTCTGGTGCACAAGCTGGTGATAAGGAATTGTGCAGCACACACCCTCCTACCGTGTCAGCCCAGTTTTTTTTTTTTTTTATTAAAATTTCTTCTTCCACCTGGACTCGAACCAGATATCTCTATGTAGTACACAATCACGGTTCTGCAACCACTTTAGCCAATGAGGCAGGAATTTCTCGATTACTGAAGCAGTAATAAAAGCACAGAATTGTAAATGCTCAACAGCTAATTCGATTACTACATATCGACATTGCAACAATTCGTAAATTTCCTGTTATATCGCGTTTATGGAAATCAGTCCTAAATATTGTCAAACAGTATAGATGACTTGTTATCCATTACCAAACCACCGTTTACAAATAAGTTTTTGTGCTCATCATAGCAACAGTCTTTCACTGTTAGTTGCATTTATAAAGCCGTTAACAGAAATAGCAATTCTTTTAGCACGTAGCACGTGAATTTTTTTTGACAGTATTCTATTAACGCAGTAGAGATAAAGTTTATCGGGAACATGATTAGGGATTGTGCTAAAACTACGTGGCTCCGTCTAGGGGGTGGGGGGGGGGGGAAGGGGTTGACTGGAAAGCTACGCTGGACTACTTGGGGGGAGGGGGCGGAGGTCCGAGCCAGGCCAATTAGCTTTTCTTGCATATTATTTGTCACAGTTAAAATGAGATAGAGAACACACAGAAGCATATAAATATTTATTTCCGTCATTTAATTAATCCCCGTATGTAATTTACGATACTCTGACAAGAGAAAACAGTACAAAATGTCTTCTGGAATCAATATGGAAAAAAGTTACGTGCTACGCGGTGGGGGGGGGGGGGGGGGGGGGTTAGAGGCAAAACCCACGTTGGGCAACGTGGGGGGGGGGGAGGGTTCACAGGAGGCTAAAATGGAGCTACGTGGTTTATGGACGCTTTGGCAGATCACAGGATAAAATAACAAGAATTAGTGATACCAGGGTGAACGAGGAATGGAAGTTTCCAAAATATTTAATCAAAAAAACCAAGATCTGCAAGTATAATTACGGATGGAATTGTTAGAAGCCACACAAAAAAAAATTGTACAAAATTGGGAGAGAATTTAAGAGGAATTGAAGTATAAGTCCAAACGTTAGAGGTTGTTTTAAATCCTCTATCGTTCGATTAGATGGAACTACAGGAAATATAGATATATGATCTTTTACGTTAACCAAGAATACAACATTATTGAGGCAGGTCAAACATATAATTCAGCTACTTTACTGTGATGGTAACTTCATGCAACATGAACACTACTTCTGACGGGAGCTCCACTGAAGCTAAAAGAATTTGTAGAGCGGAGAAGAACAGCAGTACTGAGCAGGGCCGGCGCTAGGAATTTCGGGCCCGGGGTAAAATGGTCGACCTTTTTTTAGCTCTACAAACTAGAGGTGGGCAAAGTGACTCACTAAAAAGAGCGGAGCGGTGTTCATTTGATCATTCTACGAAAAGAACTAGTTCTTTTGAACGGTTCACTAGCTCAGTTTTATTTGAGACCTTTTTTTTTAGGTCTCACCCCTCAGAATCCGGTTACACCCCCACTTTTCGATCAAATACCCCCTTAAATCGACTTTGATGCAACAATTAGTAGACTTTTTTTTTTTTTTTTTTGCTGTACAGTTCACAAAACCCACGTTAACAAACTCTTCTTGATCTTCGGAACTAGCCGACTTATGACCGACTCACCTAATCACCTAGAAGAACTACCGTTCACTTTTAGTGACCGACTGCTCTCTTGCTCATTTAAAAGAACTGCTCTAAAGAACTGATTCAATTGCGAACGACCCATCTCTACTACAAACTAGCCGGGCGACAATGTGCGGATTCTTGGCTTCGAGGCTGGGGGCCCCTGCAGCCGGCGATCGGGGCCCCCCATCAGCCTGCGGGCCCGGGTACATTTGACCCGCTTAACCCCCCCTAACGCCGGCCCTGGTACTGAGTCTGGATGTCGCAGTCACTGTGACAAATGCGGCCACTCTCTCGCCTGATCACTGAACTCCTGTTGCTAGAATGCGGCAAAAAACACGAAGAATCGCCGAACAGCAAGATCTCTCAGCCTCTGGGAAATCCAAAAGACGTGCCAGCAGACGAGAAAGTCCCCCATAGGGAAAGTGAGCTCAACTGTCCAGCCAACCAGAGGATAATCCTCCCCGCTACTGAAAGGAATGAAGGCGGCAAAATTCAGATGATAGATCCTAGTTAATTTGAATATCAGAATGAAATTAAAATTTTTTTAAGCCAGTCAACACAGTCTGCGATAAAAAGTAGCTGACGAATACGTAGAAATTGTGGTATAAAACTTAAAGAATTTTCGCTTAAGAGCAGTAGATTACTAGACTACTTATATATATTTGTATATACAAGTCACGCCGAAATGATGAGAAAGGTGTTAAAAATTTCAGACCTCAGTTTTAAAATATGACTGAGTTCAACAAATCGTATGCCACAGGAAGTATAAATAAAACACTTGATCGCATAAATTAAGAGAAACGGAAGGCAATACACATAGGCAGTATTACTTTATACTTCATAAAATGAAACAATAATAACCTACAGAACACCTCAGTATCATTAATGAATGTTTGTAAAATCATTCTGGAACATATTCAGCACCTTAAGTCACAAGCTCTCAGAAATAAAATTAATAGATTTTCTGAAACCAACATAATTTTCTGGTATTTTAGTATAGTCTTAAAAATATAAATGGGTCGATAACTGTGGCAAAAAATTAGGATATAAAATTGATACACAATCACACAGAGATAAGGGTAGGAATCATATCTTTCCAGTAGGAGACAGCATTATCCACGATAACATGACAAATATTTCAGTATCTGAAATAGAAAAAATTATTTATACATCGATGTATTATTTCTAATATCACAGTATTTATCAGTTTCTGATTTTTCATTAATATTTGGTCAGTTTTTATTAAAAATGGCTATTTCTTTTTAGAATATGACCGTTGCAACCTTCCGAGACAACGAATGACTTGATATGACTATATTCAATTTAAAAGGTTTAAAAATCACCAGAAAAAACTTTAATGTTGGTTTGAAAGGATGTTACGTTTATACAGTGACACAATGTAAATATTTTGGAAATATGCTTCAAAACACCAAGTCAATTAGAGGCAGCAATATCGTGTTTGCACTGTGACGAAGTTCTTGATTTGTTGTTCATGGAGGTTAATTCAGTATACACATGTGTATGTCGCACATACCACTTGATTGATAATATATGGCAAGCTCTGCAGATGTCTGTCTACAACTGTAATAGGTACCCGCTAGGTATGAAAGTTTCACGAGGCGAATAGAAAGGTTACACTGGGACAATCAGACAATCGCTAGTCGTTGTCACCGGCAATCTAATCCTCAGAATATGAACGTTCACTTTCAGTTCTACTTTGATTAACATATGATTGAGATCATATTGTTTAGAAAGTAGTAACAGACGCATAATGCTAGTGAAATGTAATGACCTAAATACTCTACTAATTTTATTTTTTTAGCTTACAATAGACGATAGAAATACTACTCAGCTGGGAATTCCTTTTAAGCACACGTCATATTTCATATATTGATCAATGCTAATGCAAGAAGGGAAATAAATAATTGATTTGTTCAAACCTTCATTTACTTTTTCAGATCAATTTAATGAATACATACTCCAAAGCCAAAATCACTGCTTGTAGATTAGAAAAAATTCCAGTTTTACAGTACCAATATCATTTTTATTTCTTATCAACAAGTATTTAATTAATAAAGTAATCATATTTTGTACTACTATATGACAATGTAAATTCAGTTGCAATATGACGAATCGAAATCTGGAAGACCTGTGACATAGGAACGAACTGACGTCCCAATGACAAGTGATAATTTTAATCGTTTACCCAGCAGGCATAATACCTTAATTTATAACATATGTAAATCTATTAATTACGTGTATTGAAAAAGGTGCAATTTATGATATTCTCAAAAGGAAGAGATAAGTATTGTCAAATACGTAAGCCGATTTTGTTCGTCATTTTTTGTATTTGGAGATAAAATTATTTCTACATACGATACAAAAAGATTCGTGGTGTAGTACATGTTTCCGTTACTCAATTTACACAATACACAGATACCAGTTTTCTATTGCTTACGACGTTACAAAGATGCTTCCTAAACATGCTATGTGAACTACTAAAAAAATTGTTACTCAGCGCAACCTAATAAGACCAGGGTGAAATGTCTTTGACAATTAATTGCAAAATAGTCATGTGAATTCAGATTCGTTATACACATGTGTTTGCAGAGGTTCATATTTAAAAGCATGGTATTTGAAAACACTGCCAGTTATCTTATACTTTGCGGCCTCTATGATAAATGATGTTTGTTTTATACAAAATATGAGCTGGCGCCTTTCGCTCCTGTCTTTGATATAAAGTTACAACCATGCTGATAAAAACATGGATATTAAACTGGTTGCATTAGTTATGCTAGCAACGAGGCGTGAAGCTAGAGGAAGTAATTAATTATATGCAATACTGTTAGGCAAAAACCAGTCTAAAAGCTTTTCTATAAATAACGGCAGTATGATGGAATGATGACTGTGTGACAAACTGATTTGCATTTTTCCATATTTTCGTTACACATCATACGTAATATATTTTCTCGATTCACTACATATCAGTCTTGGACAGTTTTTGTTTCCTGCGCATGAGCCGAAGAGTTTAAAATCATTTCGCGGTTCTATAACTCTAAATGTAACTAACAATCTGCTCAGTTTCTTTATTCCCTTTTAAATTTTGATACAATGACGTTACTTAAGTTTACAACGTAGCGTATACGAAGTGTTATAATTTTTGCTCTAGAATCTTGGCTATAAATGTTGCAACCGTATGTTAGATACATTCTTTAGTTGCTAAGGGGAAGATTCATTTCGTTGCATAAAACGTTGTTACAGAAATTTACTCACATCTACGCAATGCTCTTTCTACACTACTGTACTTTCATTGTTCGACAAAATAATATACAAATCATGTTTTCGGCAAGTATTTTTAAAACTTTAGGGGAAATACAAATCATGCTCAAAAACAAGTATTAAGGATGATTTCATAACAATAATTTAATATTTTAAGAACAAACAATAGAAAATTTTTTTTCAATCATTAACAAATCTAGCAACTATATGTTATGGAATGGGCCTCTTAGTCTTGAAGCAGTGTTTCTTTATATCTGAATTAAACATCACGTTAAATTTTTAACTTGCTTGATACTGAGATTGATATCTTCACACATATATAGAAAAATTTATTAGATGCAAACACAGTAAAAAAATTTGGTATTGCGCCGGTTGCTAGACTAAAATATTTCTTAAGGATTTTGATTAGAAGCTTCATTTGTAGGAGCAAGTTACTTAGTAAATCTTAATTGGCTGCATGTTACTGTAGTGCCGGCAAGGTGAGAATCTGTAATACGTTTAAAATTGTTTCCGGTTAATAAACTTCAGTTGTTACAGAAAAGTAAATAAATTCGTTGGCGTGAGAGAAGTTACAAGGCTCTTAATTATAAAAGCTTATTGATTAAAATTATAATTCAATGTGCCAATAAGTTAGAACGTTAGTGTAAATTACAATATTTGTTAAGATATTTTTATTAACATCCGCCACCGAAACGAAACGCTGTCTCTGGTTTCCTGCTAGAAAATTTTCAATGCCCTGGATCGAAAACTTGCACAGTTCCTGTAATTAATGCAGAAGATAAAGATACAACAGTATTTGATTCCGCATGTATTGAAAATGTACCTGTAGTTTTCAGTTTTTTGAGATAGGATTGTCAAGAAATAACAGAAGAAAACAGATTACGACTTTTCTAAGGTAATTATTCTAGAATAAACCTAAAGTGATTCCGTGAAACAATGAAAAATGAACTATGAAACGAAATGTTGGTGGCTAAACGGGGAATAATATCAATAAACTATAGAAGGCCATCCTCGAAGAGTTCTGCTCACTCAGACAGAAACAGAATTACAATTAGAATAGCCTACGCGTGGCTGACATAATTATTTAATAAAAATGAAATGTAGCATTACGGTTCTTGAACATCGAAATGACTAGTATTAGAAGAGAGTTAAGGACAAGGAAAGTAAAGAAATGATCTTCCTATGGAACCATTGACTTGGTGGCATTTTGGGAAACTATAAAAATCAGGTATCTGGATGACCATACTGCGCATGAAAACACTTCCTCCCTAATGCGAGGCTCAGACGTTAGTAACTCAGCTACAACGCTCGATAAACGTTCCTGACAGACCACACAGAGAGAAGACCAGGTTTCGGGTTGAACGCCCTGTGGTTCTGGCTGACTGGAGTCCGTACTGACCTTCCTCACGTGGGACCGGATTGCCCCCGGTAGAGGAATGTTGTGCTGGGTCCAAGCCAACGACGACGCGCCCACGCTGCTAGCTTCAGCGTTTGGCACTAACCGGAGATTCCTCAGTTCATATTGGCAATTACAAGGTAGGCTGAATGCCGGATGCAGGTATGGAATCTTGCCTAGGTGATTTCGTTTTATACCTATACATTTAATTCTGTTGGAAAGTAATTATGCAACAAAATTTCTTGTCACTAATCTAAATAAAGAATGTTTTCGAATGACAGGTTTTTAAGCTTTTACGAAGGAAGGTATCGGATTACCAGCTCATAATACATCTTCAATAACATATTTTACGAAGTGCACAGTCGTTACACTGTTGAAGGTAGAGAATGTTTGGCTGTAGAATTAAATCATATTACATTTAACATCAGATTTAAATTTTCATACTTAAAAATAATTTTCAATGCATTTTTCAACAGGATAACTTCACAAAGGTACTGATGGAATTAAAGAAAAATTTCGCCAGAAAATTCTGTAGTAAGTATATGCATATACATTTAGACTGCAAAAATTACTTTTCCTTTACGTTTTAACTTTCTCCTGTACAATAGAAACCATCCATAAACATTCGACCACATCCACAAATTATTCTAAACACTATTCTGCTTTTCAGTCATACACAAACTAGCAGAATATTGTGAAGAACTATAAACAGTTTGCTGAGTGTGACAATGTCTAAATTATAGTGAAACATTTCTTGTTATGCTTATAACATTGCCATATGCTGATGATATCGACAATTTTTCAATCAAAGCACCTTAGTTTACTTAATATTTGCCCTTTATTGTAAATAAAAATTGTAGATTAAAAAAATGGTTACTTTACAAAAAAAAATAAACTGTTTCCACGTCGTCACCAATCCTAATTTTTGTGACTCTGACATTTTCTTACATACCAGCTTCCGCATTTAAGAATTTTTATTTAATCGTCTATTATGAATTTTTATTTGAATCCTTTCAGTGTCTGAAGTAAATTGTTTCGCATTTTCTTAATTAATTTGTTTTACTTCAATTTTATATTATAGTCCTAATTCTTCAACCAATATGTATTCAGGTGTCATCGGTAATATACAGTCCTTTCACTCGCCTCATACCTTATCGGTGAATCACAAAGACCACTGATTTCATTTGCATTCGCTCCAACTTCTGTATTTGGCACCCATCATATGGAACGCATCACCAATAATGGTCTGACCAAGGTTTTTTTATTCTAATTCCTACAATTCTCTGGGACACCCTTTATTAACTTCCCCAGTAAATGAAAGATTTGTAAACGTCTCATTCCAAACCAACCCCACATGTTCTGCTTAACTGAGTTTATTATTAAACGAAATGACAAGATATAAACTCTAGATTTCCTCAACTAATAATTCCCCTCTCCTTTATAATCATACAACCAACGGCTATTCGTTATTTCTACTACAACATTTGTTGACGATTCATATAAATAACACTGCAGTTAGTGCAATATTTATGTTCCCCCATCTAACACTAATTAAAGTTATTGAACTCATACCTTCAGATTTTGCTATGAAGCTACGATATGTTTATTTCTGTAATGCTTCATTATACCTTCCTGTTCACAAAAGCGTTTTGCTTAATCGTTATCATATAAAACCGTAAGTAACAACTCAATCCATTATACCTTAGTAACATAGCAGCAATATATTTGATCAACGAACAGGCTATAGTATGTTTTACAGAACTCCAGGTAGTGTTACGGAACGTGGAAAAGCACAAACCGACTACTCGGTTTGCGTGTTGCACAGATTGCAGATCGGATTGTAGGGTTTACCAATAGCTGAGGCAGCTAGGATTTGCCTTAGCGACACGTCGTGCTCTTCCTCTACGTGCTCCTGCTTCAAAGTGGGGATTCACTATCCACTCCAAAGGAACGATCTGGCAGCCGCCGGTCGATGAATAATTCAATAACCACGAGGCAGGGTCTGTTAGGAAACAACGTGCAAGTGATTCGAGCCAAATGCCTCCGCTGGCAGACTATTCCGGGATGATGGTGGTGGGTAGATTAGTGTTGATAGAGTAGTATAGGTTTAAAGTTAGATTAGTACAGACGTGGTAGATAAATTTTTGTAACAAAAAAACGGATAAGGCCTTATAGGCGATAAGTAGATTACAATACCAGAGGTGATTATTGCAAAAACAAATCAAATGCATAACTGTTAAATTAAGGAATACTACCATTGTTAAAACGGAACCGAGCATACTACAGGCCTGAGTCAGAACGATGGCGTGGCAGAATGAGCAAACGTCAGCATACCACTTAAAGCAAACAAAGCGCTTCTACCATGGCCAAACAAATCTTGTTTCTAATGTATAGGGAACGTATCATTGACTTTTGCACAAATACTCAATGAATCATAACAATATTTGGGAGCTAATTTCCATATTAATGATAAGCCGACATGCTGCAAATGCGAACTGGCTCAGGACTGTAGTGGCTGAGAACATAAAATTAAGTGAATGTTACATATAAACAATTGTTATTATACAGTAATCCGGTATAACTACATCATAGATTACAGAAAGATATGTACACCCTGGGTTAACTGCAACTAAATCAATAATGGGATACTCTAAGAATAACTTGAATATTTCAGTAAAAACCACCAGAACTATAACAACAATAAGCGATATTTGTGATTCAATATAATATCAAAGTTTGTAGTAGCAACTGTAATTGTTATAACTGTAAGCAAGACCAAATGTAATATTATAGAATTAGTTAGACAATAAGTCAAAGTGTAATGGAACTATATGCCAAATTCCTTAAATGCAAATATTTCGTACAAATCTCCAAACACTATGTAATCAACAATGTAAAAAATGATTATGTAGGGCCTAATTTAGTCACTAAGATATTAGGCTGTATAAATGAAGGGTAATAAAAAAAAAAACTACTCCTCCAAGTGCCATCAACGTTTCCGTTTCCGTTTAATATTCGTTAAGAGACTGAAAAAAGAGTACTTTGCATCGACTAAATACACTTAAAAACATTATAAATCCAGAAAATTAATTGTACGATTATCAGGAAATCATAAGCTTAAACTTCTTTATAAAAGGTGCAGATTACTACAAATGCTTACATATGCCGTACCGAGACCGGGGGGTGAGCGGCAATGCTCTGGCCTGGCATTCGGGAGATCTTGAGCTCAAAACTCCTACGACCATTATGATTTTGGTTTTCCATGATTTATCGTAAACAACCCAGGCGAATTCTGGGACAGTTCCTTCAAAATTCACGTTCCTTGTACCCAATGCTCTCTCGCCTCTAATAACCTCAATGTTAACCAGGTTTAAAGCCCTAAGCAAAAAACAAAACAAAAAAGGTCTTGTATTTGTAGATAAAATTACATCTAAGCTTGACGTCTTTTGTCTGTTAGATCTAACAACCTTGTAGAGGAATTCTAATCCTGTATTACTTGTAAGTATGCCACTTAATACATTTCAACTTGATCGGCCACACTGAAGTCGTAAATTCACTACAAGATTACATTGTGGCTTAACTCTGTGAGCAATATTTATGACAGGTACAACGTTGTCCAGAGATTCAACTTTTTCTTTCTTGCCTATGGCTTTGCACCTCTTCGACGTCAAGGTGGGAAGGGACTGGGGAAAACAAACAAATGGTAAGGAATTCGTCCATATTCGTTATGCATATTCAAAACGAATATTTGGACACAAGGTCAATTAATTTAATTGTGCGCTAATCTTACGTTTAGAGTTATTGAAAACCATATTTTTCCTTTGCCTTAGACTCTGCGGCAATCAAATTTAAAATGAGTCATTTTCCAATGTGTTTCAGAGAATTCAGATCCTTGGTGGCTTAACAGTAGGCTATTTATGTGAAACCGATATAAAGTCATATTAACACAACCATGTGACTGATAATCATAACCATTAGCAGCACATTTAGTAACTTGTAATAGCCATTAAATCACTGGAGGCTCAAAAAATATCAAGGTGATATTAATTTATCATTTCTTATTAGCAACAGCGATAATACCAGTTTTGAATAGGGCGAATTTCTTTCAGCTAATAATTTCCAAGTTAAAACAGAATGGAAGCCCGAAGTGGTGAATCCCTCGTCACCATAATGCCTTAAGATGAGTTACAAAACTAACCTCCAATGAAATCTATAAACCAGAACGTCTAACTACTCTGTGAGATTTGGTAAATGTTTCTCATTTTTCGTTTTTACAGTAATCAAAGGCAGGTAGGCATATAGTAAATCATAAGATCACTTATTTGGGATTATAAAACGATGATACCGTTAAACGATCTAAACGTAAATTTTGAACTCCTACTATAATTGTAACTAGAATACGACTGGAAAAATAATCAAACTGTAAATGACAAACAAGAACTACCTTATCTACTTACGCAAACCAGCCTAATTAAACATAAAGGAACATTTAGATTTGTTCAGTACGCATTTTTCTTTATATAACATAAACAACAGAACGTAACGATTGCACATGTAAGTCAAATATGATAAATTTATGTCAAGTAAACAAACCTGCAATTAGAGAAAGATAAAAATCTAATTACTCGATGGGTGTGTATGCATGTAATTATAACATATTCCCTGAGAAGTTTATTGCATCAACCTATGTTGCTAAGCAGTTCCGTTACACTGTTCATAGTCACGATGCATATAAAAAGGCCTTGATTGGAAAACATGTGTCCGTATCCGTAACAACTGGGTGAATAAAAAACATTTTACTACCTTCGTTATTCAGGTAATGCCTCGTTTTTACGTAATATATTACAAACTAAAACTTCATAGAGGACATGCAATTTCCAAATTAGTGTAATAGTAAGAAGGTATCTTATCAAAAACATATTGTTTAATATTTTAATCGATACATCCAGCTGTATACTAAAAATACAGAAGCTACTTGCCAGTTTTATATTTCCAGCTTACACTTTTTTTATATATTCTCACCAAGTTTTCTCAACTTTATGTTCCCTTTCTGTGCTTTCTTCGCCGAAATATTTGCTCAGACATTTTTGCATCTTTCTTTTATGAATTTTTGCTGCTTCTTTATCTTCCTCACTTACAACGTTGTTCACCAACAAAAGACATCAAGTATGGGCTCCTCATTCCTTCTAATGAACGATTATTTTATGCCCCAGTCTCTGTGTGTTTAAAATGTCCGTTAAAGGTCAACCTTCTTTCCTTCATCATGATGGAGAGTTTTTAAATGCTCTCATACAGTTCCTTGTTTGACTTAAGGTACAAGGTAATACACTCTGATACTTTTTTACTAGTCTCTTCGATCTTCCTTCACGCGGTGCATCATTTTCACGCGCGAGGCACTGGAGACTGAAAGAGTCGTCGTATAAGGTGTCACTTACTGCTTACCAACGAACATTTTTAAGGAGGGCGGAGGGGCAGGAAGTGGCTCAGGGCACCTTCTTGCTCTTGTGAATGGCGTTTAATGAAATATCAATATCTGGAAAAATGTAATAAAACAGTCTTCAAAACTCGAATTTGGCGTTTTATCACCTAATTAATGAGACTTTATCATTGAATCATAAGGCTTTTGTACAGTACAGAATTATGCGTTTGTAGCCTTAAATTTTTGTTAGGAATTTTTAGACAATATGGTATATTAATAATTTCAGTTAATTAAAAATTAGTGGTAATGGGATAGATAAAATTACACAATACTGGATTTAGCGATATTTTTCTGTGTAGAATACCTTGACAAAAATGTTGCCTGAGGCGGAATTAGGATTATTACATACTCGGCCCTATCACATTTAAGGTATTATACTCTAGCAAAATACCAGAGTCGATTAATTTAAACGTATAGTTTTACTGCTACTCAGGTGTTGAAGCTGATGGCCGTTTCATTCCTTGATATTAGAGTCGAATAAAAAGTAGTTCTCACCCATCTTGTACGAGAATATTAATGGAAAAGTTCAAACGCCCGTCAGAAATGATACCGGTTGTTGGAATTTGTTCTGGGAAAACTCCTGAGGAAAAACGGATAACGATTTTTTTCTGTTATTTTTCGTGATTTGAAATAACATGCTATGATTGGATTCTTATGGTAGTTGGCTGCAATGTTTTAAATAGTAGTATTTGACTTTAACCCTCGTTAACGTCCCTGATTTGGATTTAATCTAAAACTGCAGGTTCCCTTAAAGCGGATTAGCTTAGGCGGCTACGAGAAAAGTGCATTGATAAACCGATAGAAAACTGTTTCATTTCATCACTGAGATGAAACTAAACTATCGTAACTACTTATCAGTTCTTGAAATTATCAACGAATATCAGCAAAATGTAATTCGATTAGTTGTTGAATTTTTATTAGTCCGTACTTTTTTCTCTGTTAAATTACAGGGAGAAATGTAACATATGTTGTGAAATAGGAACTCACATAAACTATTTTTAATTGTGTAAACCTGTTTGATTAAAATAACAGTGAACATAACAAAGCTTAATCATTCCTATTTTTCTAGTGTTGGAATCTGCAAAAAAGATACGTTTAAATATAGGTGCTGTCGAGAAGCTAATCTACCAGATCAATCCACTACTCAAATTTATATATCTAAAATAATTGGAGAAGTTTATTACGAAGTCAGTTTTCTGAAATTTAGAATAATTTCCCAATACCTTTAATTGATTAGACTTAAAATGATTTTATTTGAAATGTAACAGATTGAAATAAATTTTATTTTAAACTAATTAAATTAGGTTAATTTATGTAGTCGGTTGTAAATACTTCGAATGCGAGAAACAAACTTTGTTTTGTGGAACACGATTCACCCATAAAATAATAGAGGAATTTACATAAGATCTAAACACTGTGCTCCCCACGGCCCCACGAATGAATAGAGATATATTTTATCTTTGTACGGCATCGGGAAGCTGAGAATAAAGAGGAACATGTCTGTTCGCAACCTTGAGTGCTACTCAGATAAAAACTGCTATTCTGTTTTTGATGGAATTTCGATCAGTATATAGCCTATGGACCCAGTAAGATATGTTTCAGTTCGTTACGTTGGAAAGTTGAGACATTAAGATAAAAGTCTCCGCACATTAGCATTCTTTCAACAATAAGTCACTTCTCGCAACAGAAATTTTTGTCGAGATACCCACTAACAGCAACATATAATGGTCTGATGGCTCAGTGGTTAAGCTGTCTTAGTAAAAATCTAAAAGTCCCCGGTTAGAATCCCTGTCTCGGCGAGGATTCTCATAGGCCTTTAACCCGACCTTCACAGCTTGCTATGTAATATCGAGTACGTCCAAATGCTTCCGTGGTCCGGATTACAGGTTAATTTTTTATTATTATTATGTATTATTTTTTTACTTATGGCTCCTCACTTCCACCCGTATTCCACCTCTCCGAGCTGAACGCTGTTTACAGGTATGTGAGTGGCAAATTTCTCCTTCGCATGTTGGGGTAAGAGCAGCGCAGTGGGGATAGAGCTTCTACTAACTGTCCAGGATATGCTTCGTGAATCTCAAAGCATTTAGCGAATAGAGAGGAACGTCGAATATACTAGCATGAAACAAACATAAGAAGATGTTTATCTATTAAGGACAAGATGATACCCGTTCACAAATATTTTCAAAACGAATAATTTCTAAAATGTTTACTCCCGCTGCCCTGACAATACATGAGATCCTTGAACATCATTAGACTATTTCTCCTATGAATCTTCTTTACAGTTTTAATTTTTTGTTTTGTTTTGTTACATCCAAATTCATAAGGGCTATTTCCATTCTGTGTGTTACTAAAAGAAAGATCACAACACAGTACCGCGTACTCTATTGGTTGGTCTATGAGTAATTGCCTAACAGGCGAAGCTATTCCTCAGCCCGTCATTACCCTAAGAGAAAATAAACATTCAAGTAGTTCGGTGTAATTAACCTCTATTGTTTTATTCGCTATTTTATTTCCTCTTTTTATGCAAATAAAATATCAACTTAACTACATTAATGTGTAATTCTAAATTATAGCACAGTTACCAACAAAGTTAATAAAATATATTTCTTCCACCATTCAGACCACAATTTGTAATTGAGCGGTAATGCTCCGGCCTGGCATTAGTAATCCTTGTGATTTCGTTCATGATTTTCAGAAATCAATCCACGTGAAAGCCACGATAATGGCTTCAAAACTAGTCATTGCTGAGTTCCTTTCCGTTCCCTGCTATTGTAATTTTTCATCTCTTATTACCTCGACGTCAACAAGGCATTTAGAAAAGAAAAAAAAACCTACCACTCTCTCTTCGTCATTCTAAATAATCGAATCAGTTACCCGTCTTTGATGGGAGACTCATTCCCTAAAAATAAAGAGCTATCTCGTTTTCATTTCGGTGAATTTCGTATTAATGATGATCTGAAACCAGCCTCCCAGATGGTTAAGAGTGTTTACGATTTTCAGAAGCTAATCTGCAGTGAGATTTTCGTTGCTAACACCTTTTAGCTACTATTCTGTATGAATTTCTGCTCATAATATCGGTATCTTCAATAATATCTCGTTTCCGAGTTATGTGAAAATTTTAGCTTGCTACTCATCTTACCATCTACGTCTTTCATTGGCGTTAAAAAGAGAAATTGGCGAGTATTACAGGGATCTAGTAGGGTGGGGAGCGATAACGCTCTCCGCATGATTTGGTTTCACTCCGTAGATGTGAAGCTATACATTGCGGATGTGGTAACCCCTACTATTTTTCAAGGGAAATTCATCCACGTTGATAAAGCTATCGCCTGAGCACAGAACCAGGCGATGGGTTTTGCGCCGAGTGAGTAAGCCATCCTTATTTCCGTTTTCCATTGTTTCCCATAATCACTCCAGGCGAATGTCGGGATGGTTCCCATGAAAGGTCATGGCTGAACTGCTTCTCGTTACTCACCACAAGCCCTTTTCTTTGGCTAAAAAGGTTTCTTGTAACCCTGCACAATCCCACCTCCAAAATAAAGGTTTAATATTACCTTTTGGTGGTTCCATCTGTTAAACCGTATTCAAATATTAAAACAAAGCGTGGTGGTGTAACGGTTAGCGTTCTGGCCTCGCATTCGGGAGGACGGTGGTTCGAATCCCATTCCGGGCATCCTGATTTGGGTTTTCCATGGTTTCCCAAATCACTCCAGGCAAATGCCGGGATGCTTCCTTCAACAGGCCATGACCTAATTCCTTCCCATTCCTTGCCCACCATCCTTTCCAGTCTCTAAAGACCTCGCTGCTAAGAGACGATAAGCAGTTAAAAAAAAAATCAAATATTAAAAATCTCGTTTCAAACTCCACATTTCATCTAAAGCTATGTACGAATACAGTCTGTTTAAATGGGCATAAATCGAAACTCGTGTGTTAATCATATGGGCACAGGTTACACCGGTTGGCCGCCTTGACGTAATCAGACGACACGGGTCAAGGAGTCCTTGTCAGTTCACAGCTGTTTGCTTCTGTGGACATTTAAATAGCTGCATCATTCCTTCTCCATTCGGTAACGAAGTAGCGTTAAGTTTGTTCCTGGAGTAGACCACTGTGCCGTTATATGCGTCCTGTGGCGGAAGTCTACTGCTTTGCTTGGCCTAGTTGCGTGACCTGGTCTAGGCTAGGCGCAGGGCGTGGTCATCTAGCGTGACAGGGCGACCTGGCACTGCGCTGGACAAGAAAGCGAAAGTCCTTCTACATGCGACTCAGTCAACAGATCGCATAACCCGGTTCCTTACGTCACGATTCTATCCTCTCTAACGAGCTATGAAACTTAATAAGAAGTAACCCTTTACTGTATTTAGGCCCCCAGGGAGTTGAGCTGCGGCAAATCGCTGTTACTGAATGTAGAGCATTCAGAATGACCTCCTCTTCCCTGGAAGAAGATTATATCTAGTCTACACGAGATAGGAATAAAATCGGCACTTACTCTTATACAGGGTGGGGCATTTAATATGTTTTCTGGAAATATTTCGGAAAGAAAGCATTTTAACAAACAATAACCTATATAAAAAATAATCGTACAGTAGGGGGCTACAATTATGTAATGTAATATTGGTTTTTTCACAGGTGGCGCTGTTGTCGTTACAACAAGGTCAACTTAATTCTTTTAAATGGGAACCCCTTTTTTTTTTTTTTTTTTTTTTTTTTTTTTTTTTTTTTTTTTTTTTTTTTTTTGAAGATTCCGATTCCTCATGAAAAAATAAAAATAGTTTGCTTAACTCACTTTTCTGTTAGCCTCACAGATGGCGCTGTAATCGCGAAAAATGAATATTTGCGTTTTTTGTGTATAATTTTAATTATTGTTTAAATAATTACGTGTAATTTTCATTCTGTAAACATGGAAGGTAATTCTAAAGGATAATGACGAAATTGATTTTTTAAATGCTTTTTCTTACTTATTTGCAGCCATGTCTACAGCAGGTGCTCAAAAAGGTGACCATTTACTTCCAAACATTTTCTGACACACTTCGAGCTGTTCAGGCATCATTTCTGCAAAGGGTCAGAAAATGTCTGGAAGTAAATGGTCACCTTTTTGAGCACCTGCTGTAGACATGGCTGCAAATAAGTAAGAAAAAGCATTTAAAAAATCAATTTCGTCATTATCCTTTAAAATTACCTTCCATGTTTACAGAATGAAAATTACATGTAATTATTTAAACAATAATTAAAATTATACACAAAAAAAGCGAATATTCAAACGAATTATCATTTTTCGCGATTACAGCGCCATCTGTGAGGCTAACAGAAAAGTGAGTTAAGCAAACTATTTTTATTTTTTCATGAGGAATCGGAATCTTTTAAAAAAAAAAAAAAAAAAAAAATAGTGGTTTCCATTTAAAAGAATTAAGTTGACCTTGTTGTAACGACAACAACGCCACCTGTGAAAAAACCAATGTCACATAATTGTAGCCCCCTACTGTACGATTATTTTTTATATAGGTTATTGTTTGTTAAAATGCTTTCTTTCCGAAATATTTCCAGAAAACATGTTAAATGCCCCACCCTGTATACAGAGTTCTTCGTAATCCCATGCAGCGACTGCCAGGCGGAATTTCTGTCTACATCACTTGAGTCGACTGAGGTCCTGGTATGCTATTTTTTATTAATACTTGGAGTTCATACAGTGACGGAGCTAAAATGAGTAATGCTAGCGCAGTGTACATAGCGGATGTATTTTTTTTTTAATTGCTTAACGTCTCTTAACAGCGAGGTCTTTACAGACGGGAAAGGATGGGGGCAAGGAATGGGAAGGAATCCGGCCATGGCCTTTTGAAGGAAGCATCCCGGCATTCACCTGGAGTGATTTGGGGAAACAATGTAAAACCCAAATCTGGATGCCCGGACGGGGATTCGAACCGCCGTCCTTCCGAATGCGAGGCCAGAACGCTAACCGTTACACAACCACTCTCGGTGGATATAATCTGTACTGTTGTAAGTGGTATGCGTTTGTTGGTCCATTTTTCCAGGCACCACGAAAAACTACCGAACCAATTTGCATAGGATTTTCGCAGCTCAGAATCAGTGGTATATCTTTGAATCTGTATGACCGTTGAAAGAAGCAACAAATTTTAATGTGTTCGTGTTGAGAATAAGTAGGCCCCACAGATCATACTGCAACTCACGTGATCAATCTTCTAGGAAATAACCACCAAAGATATAATTTAATTTCGACGGAGCGCTTGCTCCGGTGGCAATTTCCCTACACATCCATATTTCCCCTTTCGTTTTACCACTTACTTTTTCCCCGCTAATAATTTCAACTTTAAATAATTTTAGCGTTGGTTAATTATTCATCATTTCTCTTGGTAATTTATTCCGATTCCTGATCCGTTTATCTATGAAAGAAAATCTTCCCATACCTTTATACCTGAAATCGAGTGCCAATTTGTGGTCATAGTCATTTTTTCTCTTCCATGGACCTCCCCTAGTTCTTCCACCTGTATGTTTCCGCGCCTCATCTCCAACATACGCCTTTTACACTCCAATTAATCTCTTCACCCTTCCTCCGTCTTGCAAAGAATCCCATTTCTCCTTTTTTATCGTATCTTACCGATTGCGTTCTGCGATAACTTTCAGAGATAAATCTAGCAGCTCTTCTTCGCACACCCTCCAACTCCTTTGTTTGATACCAACAATGTGGGTCCCGAACTACACTGCCATATTCAAGCAATGGTTTGACCACCGTTATGTAACACAATACGCTTATTTCCCCAGTACATATTCTCATCACTCTCTTCAACAAGTGATGGATTTTGAACACTTCGGACCAAGTTGAGTTTGTTATCAAATGTTATGCCATGGTATTTACATTTCAAGTCCGCAAAAATCAATTCTTTCCTCACCTTAAAACCATAATCAATCTTTATTCTTTTATCTCTGAACCTAATAAATCTTTGGATTTTGTAAATATTGCTTTTTCACTACGTTACGCTTATTACTTATTTAGTTTTATGAACTATATTGGTTTAGAATAAACAGAAAACTTTAATCAAACTTCTATATCAAAGATTAAAAATGAAAACATTTTGTATTTTAATTTCCAGCAAAGATTGCAAAATACAACATTACAAACGTTTATGCAACAGCATGAAGAACGCTTTACACGACTTTCTGCTTAACCATGAAACTGAAATATATTTTTTGTGGTTTAATGTATTTATTATAATATTTTGTGAGATAATATTTCCGAATTGCTTGATTCAGTTTCATCAATAACTTATAGATAAAATACTTTCGAAAAACAAAACGTTACATAGCGAGACAACTAAAGGAAAACTTTAAAGCTTTCTCCTAACCTAACGATTTTGGGAAAGGCTAATGAATGAATTATTTTCAGTTATGGTCAAAACAATACGAGCTATAAGAATACAAAATTATAAATAAAAAACAGTCACAAAACCATTAGATTTTTGTTGGACAATTTTCTTGAATTCTAACTTGATGGTTTACGCTATTCACGTGAAAATTATATGTAAATAATGTGCTTCTTTGTTAATTAACAAGAAAATAGTACATTTTCTAAGCTGAAATCACTGTTTAAGCCTATTTTTGTGATAGGTCTTTATAGATCACAGATTTATTGTAGTCACAGGAGATATAATGCTACAGAAAATAATTTACATGAATTTTTACTGGCATATAGATAATCTCTCTCGTTGGTTTTTCATGTTGAATGTCGAAGTAACGGAAATACCTACTTTAGGAACTGATTACAAAAGTCTGTTTCGGAGAAGTAACTTAAACGTACACAAGTAGCGAGAGCATGTAAGCTAAAGTTTTCCGAGGTAACCTAAAGAGTTGATGAACTTAATAGCACTGTATTACGTTCTTGGATGATTTAATGACTTCTCGTCCTGTCGACGTTCGCCATATTACGTTCTTCGGTGGTTTAATTACTATATTGATTAATTAAAAAGTCCACCAAAAAGGTTATGTTGAAGAGTTGTTTATTGTTTTCAAAACAAAGTCAGCGATATTCACATGTATAGATACAATACAGAGATGCACTTCTGTACAGTCGCAAAGATAATCTCTGTGAACTAACTGGATGAATGAATGAAACTCTCTGTAACACTGAATACTGAATGATGTCAACTAACTAACTAACTGCTCTGTCCAGCCGATCTGTTTATATAGTCTCTATCGAAATTACGAGAATTCTTCAAAGGCATCCGCCCGATATTTTTCGATCATTAACAATCACTCAAACAATCAAACATATTAAAAACAATTGGAATCAATACAAAATTACTTAACAACATTACAAAATGATCAGAAATGGTAATTAGAGATACTTAAATACAAAATTATTTACAGAAATCCTTTCAAACTGTAGAAAATTGTCCTGTAGACATCGTAACTTACATTAATACATGGAATTACAAACATTTAAGAAATTCTCTTGCACCATTCGGTTCTTAAACATATTAAATGGACTTTAAATAATTTTCTTTCATAAAACAAAGTCTATATACACTGATTTACAAGAAATTACAAAACAAACATACCAGATCATATTCAAGCAAACTTTAGCTCACTACAAATACTTCATACAGTACAATACCATTCAAAATTCATGGTATGAGAGCTGTTACAACTGGCTTAGCCTTCCTAGACAATACATGGAAAACACCAATCCAAATAAAACTAGGTACTAAAACATTGATACTAAACGACTAATTACTGACTATCCCGTTTAGTTCAATACGTATTATTTATTTATTTATTTATTTAACTGTACATTCAGATGGTTCGTTATCTAGAGTCTACAACGAACCGTTATTTCTTAATACTGTATTGAAATTTATAATAAACAAAAATTTTGTAAAATTAACACAAATCCTATATACTACGAAAATGGTACAAACAATTAACTATTATTACTACACACTGTAATTTATCAACCTGTTAGTAAAAAATATTACCCACTAATACTAAATAACTGAACATCTTGAGTTTTCAAAAGTTCGTTTAACGCTGGCATCCATTGAAGAAATAAGCTTCGGTAAATTCCAGAAGCCACACTTCCGGCATCAGCGTCCCACTTAGTTGTTTGTGTCTCGTCCGTTTAGAGTATCTTGTCTCATTCCTTAAATGGCTTGTTGTGTTCCGGCAGGTTGCTGGCTATGCTGAAGCCGATACTGCTCCCTGGCTGCATCTGACACAGCATCTGCCAGCTTGTCGAGTTCATTCAGGAGGAGGTTGTCTTTCATAATTTCCTTGACAGTTTTCCCCATGAGCTTCATTCTGTACTGTTTGATTTGATCATCAACTAGAGCACATTCAAACAGTTTATGTTCAGGTGTTCCTAGAGATCCGCACGCACATAGATCATTCTCTGTCCTATTGATCCTATGAAGATATGTTTCATACGGTCCATGACCGGTGAGGAAATGTATTAACCCTCGGGATGGATTGAAGTGCTTCATACGTATCCTCTTTCTGATGTCAGGAAGAATTTCAAATACTCTCCTTCCGGTTTCAGAATTGTTCCACTGCTGTTGCCATTCATTCAAAATACAATTTTTGATGTCTGTCTTCTTGGTTGCCACTTGACCCAGGATTTCTGTTATCTTGTCTAAGTTTCCTTTTCGTAGCCAGTAACATGCTGCTCTTTTTCTTATTTCCAGATCTAAAGGACATATTCCGAGAATGACTGTAAGTGCATCAGTTGGGGTACTTCCGAATGCGCCTGTAAGACGCAAGAGAATTCCTCGTTGCGTTCGTCTGATATCCCTTGCAGGTTTAACCAATCTTAACCTATGCGCCCATGTGCTCGCTCCATAACTTGCAATAGCTGTGGTAATGGCACCATGATACAGTCTTATAGTCGGCAGTGGGATTAGAAATCTTCTTTGCCCAATGCTAATTATTTTGTTCATTGCTGCAGTCGTTCTTTGGCATATATAGTCAATGTGATCTTTGAAATTCCTATGTTCATCCAGAACAACTCCTAAGTATCTTACTGTTTTGCGTCTTTTAATGGAATTTTCTCCAAGCTTCACAGTGGGGTTGCGTTTCAGTGTTCCTTTCATCAAAATGTATTGGGTTTTTGTTGGTGCTAGCTGGAGCTTAACTTGTTTACACCAGCATTCCATTACTTTCATTATTTCTTTGGTGTTTGTCTCGATCTCTCTTCTATTATTTCCTCCAACCAGCAGCAAGATATCATCTGCGAAGGCAACGATTCCTTCAAGCTCTGCCAGACCCATGAGTCTGTTAAGGACAGGTTCCAGAGCAATATCCCAGAATTCTGGGCCACATACTGAACCTTGTGGACATCCTTTTGTGAGATGCTTTGTCAGTTTCTGACCAGAGCTCTGAAGTGTTGCAGTTCTTCCGCGACAGTAGTCTTTGAAGCTCTCATACAACACTCGTGGGCATCCTAACTCCCTTAGTCGGGCGAACATACTCGGCCACCATAAGTTATCAAAGGCGCCGCAAATGTCGATACATATGCCAATTACATATTTTTTGTTTGTCGAGTTGACTATCCTCTGAACTTCATTTATCGCATCCTCTGTTGACCTGCCTTTCCGGAAGCCGAACTGCTGCTGATTCATACCTTTCAATAATCTGAATTCTTTAATTCTTTTACATAATAATTTTTCTTGAATTTTCCCAAGTGTATTTAGCAGGCAAATTGGTCTGTAAGACTTTGGTAGTGTAGGGTCCTTATCTTCTCCTTTCCTTATAATTTTTATGCTTGATGTTTTCCAACTATGAGGTATCCTTCCCTGCAGCAGGCAGGCGTTCAGCAATTCGGTAAGGTAAGGAACTAATTGCTGACTTAAGGCTTGCAAGACTTCTGCTGTTATCCCATCAGGTCCTGGTGCTTTATTTCTCTTCAGCCCGCTTATTGCGGTACTTACTTCCTCTTGAGCGAATGGTAGAACCAACATGTCGTTTTCATATTCGTTATTCATTAGTTGCCTTATGAGTTTGTGATCCTCTGAATCGGACTCCTGCTGGTCGTCCGGCAAGAGCGTTTTCAGGAGAAGTTCCGCCGATTCCTGCCAACTGCTTGTCATACTTCCATCTCCTTTCCTGAGCGTAGAAAAAATAGTAGGTGATTTTATCTTTTGCGCAGCTAGCTTGTACGGAAGTCCCCATGGGTTTAATAACAAGTTTTTGCTAATGTATGTCTCCCAGCTTGTTAGTCTAACATCCTGAAGTTTCTGATGGTACTCAGCTTTCGCTGACCGGTACTGATCCAGTGTCCAGCTACGTTCAGCGGCAGTTTTAGCATGGTGGTAGTGCCTTCGAGTTCTCCTTACTTTTGTCCTTAACCTTTGAAGCGTTTCGTTCCACAGAATACATCTTTTATCATTGAGCTTTCTCTTTTGCACTATTGATACCTTCATGGCATGTTGTATCGCATTCGTCAGTTCTATCGCCTTTAGGTCAACATTATCTGACATTTCTGGCAGTGCTGGTAGTTCAAAGGATCTTCTTAATAGGTTCCAGTCTGTTTTATAGGAATATGACCAACATTCGTCTATCATATCTTGTTCTTGGGCATTAGATATGGAGAAATAGATGACGTTATGGTCTGATGTTGTTAGATTTTGCCCAACTTTCCAGTTTTGGACTAATCTGAAAGCTTTCCCATTTGCTAATGTTACATCTATGTTTGTTGCTGCACCAGCTCTATTTTGGAATGTGTAGGGATTGAAGGGTTTATTCATAACTTCCAGATTCAGTTCGAAAATAGTCTGCTCTAACGATATTCCTCGCTCATCCCTGATCTTACTATGCCAGAGTGGAGATTTAGCATTGGCATCCATTGTGTACACTACTGGTCTGTTTCCCATTGCTTCTTCGATTTCCCTCATTTTTTCAAGGTATCCATCTATTTCGTCACTATATTGAAAGTACAGACTAGCAATCACAATTCTTTCATTATGTGTTGTTATTTCAACGCAGGTAACGTTCTCATTACATAACTGGGCAATTTTCGTGACTGTATAGTTCCTGTTAAGTACAATTATAGCAGCCATTGGATGTTCACCTTCACATACTATTTGTGTTCAATACGTATGCGGAAAATTTCGTGAAGATTGCATTAAACAGTTATCGCAAAGGCATGAGGCAAAGAATGAACAAAGAACACAATTTTATATCAGGCCAGTGCCTAATTCCTTCGTGAATGAAGGTCCATAATTGAGGCCACTAGGATGGTGCTGTGGTTTTAATATTTTTATTCCTCCCCCTTTTTATACTTGAACTTACAGTAAGAATTGCGTGCAACGTGTAATTACTTAACTTAAAGCACTGTACAGTTCCAGTTGTTGTAGGCTGGTCAATTGGAAGAATCTCTCACAACTTGTAACAGTCGCAGGAATGAAACCCAATCGATCTGATCAGAACAAGATAAACATTCGCCTAATGTAAATGGGCCTAGAATGCATAAACAGAAAAGTTAGAAGAGAGAAACAAAATCCAACATTTGTCCACAGATTGTGTTTTTACTATGTTATTTTGTCGTAAAATGTACTGAAAATAAAATGGGATATTTGTTATAGGCGACACGATTTCATCTGAAATCGCCTGAAATATCTAATCAACAAGGTCACCTCTATGATTTGAACGCAGTGCGGTCTTGCTTTCGTACGTTGAGTTTAAGGCTCAAATTGTACTCAGCTTAATTGTAGACTATAAAGCAAGTGACTGAGTACTAAACATTAGTAGCAGATCGAGTTTCTCTCTTTGCAAGCAATTCATGAGCGAGCTATTAACTATGGAATACTTCTGCCAGCTACGCTTAATGACGGTGATCAGGTATCTAGCTAGGCAAAGTGATAGTTTTCTCGCTCGTGTGTTGGATATTCCCACCGATTTAAATAGACCCCCCCCCCCCCCTTCAAGAAAAGATTAACACATTTACATCAATTAATAGACATTAATAGACTGGTTGTAAAGTTGAGAAATAAGCGACAAATAGTTTACACTTGAATTGATTGTTCTTACTGATTATTAAGTTAGAGACGATTTAATGACATGTTCTTAAAACGAAACGTTCACTTTCTACAGCGACAATGTGTAAGGTTCGTAACTGTCTCGCGATATGAAACGTTACATAAACGCAGTAAAAGTCGGCAAATTACACCTTGCTATGTAGCGTAAGCTACGCGCACTGAGACACCTGTCATTGCTAGCACCTAACACCGCGAACATTAAAGCAGTTAAGCATTACTTTCATACTCAGCAAAAAGCGGAAGGAAATCCCAAGGCTGACAACTGTTCACCTTTACATAAAGCCTGCCGTCATCCGTGTCACTGAGATTGAACAGCCTTGCCAACAGAGCTGCAAAATACCAAGAATTGTTCAACATTGATCTTCCACGCAATTTCGTTATTTTTAAGCCAACACCTTCTTTAAAAAAAAAAAATACCCACCCACCCCATTTTTTTTAGAAAAGGATCCACAATAACTCCTGGTTTTGAACTCATAAGCGGAAACCCATAGTTCTCTATCTTGGAACATATCTCACATTTTCAAACAGTCATTCGGTAGCATCTCTCGTAGGTGAATTATATTGCTATGGAATATATTATGTAAGTACTATTGTCATTACCTACACCGAGATGGGAGGAAGCCAATATTGGCCTCCTACCTATCATTCGGGAGGACCGGGGTTAAACTCGGTTCAGCCATCCTGTCTGAGGTTTTCCGTGGTTTCCCTCAGATACTTAAGCGAATGCTGGGATGGTTCCCTACAAGGCCACGGCCGACCTTCCATCCCCCTTCCCTCCCCGTAGTAGTAGATTGGCTGAAAAGAGTCCCCTATGACTCTCCAGCAGCCCGCCTCCCAGCCTTCTGCTGGGAGGAATGAAATGTAATAAAAAAAAAAGTCATTACCTAATTTTGATCTAAACCTACATTGGTGACAAGTCTTCAATCCCGGCAACTGCCGCCACAATTGCTTGTGCAGACAAAACACAAAAACAGGATGGCGAAGGACTGGAGATTAACCAGGCGCGGCGCCCAGACACCAGGCGACTTCGAAATCGTCTCCCGCGAGAGCTGAAGGCTGCGTTAGAAGAGCACAGAAATAGGGAGTGGTCAACACGTCTGGTCTCACTCAACATAAACGACGGTAATCTTTGGGTTGAGACCAGGCGCTTCACAAAACGACGTGCCAGGCTTCCCCCTCTCCATGGATACTTTCATAAATGCGCAAAATCAAACCTTGTAAAAATAAGGTTGTCCACAAACGTGTGATTTTGTTCTTAGTCAGATTTTCCCTTTCGAATTATTTCTCTTGGTAGTTGTTGAATTTTAAAAAAAAGAATTTGATCATTATGCGAGTCATAATTTTTGGTGGTATTTAATGTTTTGTATGTTGATAGCATATTCTGAGTTATCTTAATTATCTAGCTCTAATTTTTGCATAGGCCTATTAGCAACTATTAGTTATTTACACTTCCCACTAATTTCAAGTTGAACTTCCCTGGATAATGCGAACGCTCATTGCAAACAATGGGCTCACGTTCGATTCGTGCTGGGTGACCAATACGTTGGCTACACTGTTTTCATCTTCGGAGTAGACTTGGTACCTGTAACTTCCAAATTAATTATTGAAACGTAGTAACAATTACTTAAGCTTGCTGATCTCTAGGCGTAGCAGAAATTTGAGGGACATAGTGTCATTAAGAGCAAACGAAAAATGATAAATTATTTTAAAAAATGTCAAAGCCGATATCCAGATTTCAGTATCGAAATATCGATATATCGGCCTAAAACATATCACTCATAAATATCGATATTTTCATAAATAATATCGATATTTCGATATATCGATATTTCGATATATCGATATTATCAACAGTCCTAGCCTAAACCACGAAGCTCTTTACAAATTAAAATAGTATTTACTAATAGTTATGCTACCTCCTAACCATCAAAACAATCTCCATAACAGTAATAAGTGTTGCAGAAATACGAAGAATAATAAAAACATTATTACGCTGTATCGAAAATTGTCAGAAGTAAAAGGGTTTGTTAACTTCTGATAAATAATTTTACCAATAATTTGACTGTTGCAAAATATTCGTATAATAACTTATATAGTAGCGATTGCCTCTTGCGGTTGCCAGATCCCTAACAAACGGTGGTATAATTGAGATATCCACGTTCAAAGCTTAAATATGTAATTTCGTTGTAATTTGTACACATTAACTTGCGCAAATTAGTGCACGTATAGGTAGGTCGGCATATAGAAAGACTGAAATCACGATAAAATAGTTAATTCGCAATAGTGTAAGCCGAAATAATGCTTATATGTAAAATTCTCTAAATGAAATTGGTATTGATTATAATACCCTCCTTATAAAAGTTGATACGACGGTCAATCATAAAACAATAATGATAATAAAATTAGCAGTGATTAGTACACAATAGATCACAGCATAATCAACCGAACCAGAAAATCAATACACACAATGTGGTGCTCCGTGTAGTACACTAGTTCATGTACTAGTCAGAAAGGTATTAGGAACAATGCTAAAGTGTGCAATACTAATTTTTATTACGGTCTGATTTTGCTTAAAAGACGTTTAGAACTTCATGTGTTCGGTGATTTTTTAGTATTAATCAAAGTTTCAGCCAAATATTGTGATTGTTTATCAAGTTGGTGGCAGGTGGTCCTCAACGTCACCGTACAGTAACCCTGGACGAAAAACGCTCCCTATGATCTCTTCAACGCGAACCGCGGGACGGTACATCTACATCTACATATATACTCTGCAATTCACAAAATTGTGGGTGGCAGAGAGTGCTCAGCACCAAAGCTAATCTCTTTGTTGTGCTTTCCAATCCCTAATGGTACGAGGGAAAAAAGAATTCATATAAGAATCATAGCGGCACCTTATTTCTCTAATCTTATCTTTCCTGTCATTCCTGCTCAAATAGGTTGGTGGACGAAGTATTTCACCACACTCGTGAGTGAAAGTGGGAGTACACATGTTTACCAATAAGTTTAAACGAAACGTGCGTCGTCTATCTACCAGAGACTCCCAGCCTAGTATACTAATCAGTTCTGTGACACTTTCATAAGGACTGTAGCAAGCAGTCACGAATCGAGCGGCTCTTCTCTGTACTTTCTCTATACTTTCGATCAACCCCTTACGAAACGGATCCCAAATGACACAACAATAGTCCAAATGTGGATGCACAAGAGTTTTGTACGCTATCTCCTTTGTTTGTTCATTACAATTTTTCAATATTCGACCTATGAATCGCAGCATAGAATTAGCTCTACCTACTCACGAATTAATGTGTTAGTCCCATTTCATGTTCCTTTGTACTGTTACTCCCCAATATTTCATAGAATAACTGAACTGTTTAACTCGTATTTCTGAACAATTGGATTCTTTTTGTTAGTTATGCTCATTGTCTTGCACTTTCTACAATTTAGCGTAAGTTGCCACTCAGCGCACCATGCCAAAATAATATCTAGATCACGCTGAATTTCTAAGCAATCGGCCAAATTCCTTACTTCCCTATAAATAACCGCATCATCAGCAAACAATCTAAAAAGGCTTTTCACTTTGTCTCCGAGATCGTTTATAAAAATTAAAAATAGAAGTGGTCCTATTACACTTCCTTGAGGTACCCTCGATGTAACATCTAGATTAGAAGAACTTTCTCCTTCAACGACGACATACTGCGACCGACCAGTTAGAGAATCCTTTATCCATTCAATAAGCTGATCCGATATACCGTACGCTCGTAGCTTAGCTAAAATGCTGTTGTATGGCACAGAGTCAAAGGCTTTCTGAAAATCTAAACTTGTGAACCTGCATCATTAACTTTCATTACGTCGTGTGTAAATATGGCCATCTGTGTTTCACATGATCTTTTCTTCGAAATCCGTGTTGATTTGTTGTAAGCAAATTATTATCGTCTAGAAATTTCATAATGTTCGAGCATATAATATGCTCCATAACTCTACTACAAACAGATGTTATAGATATTGGACGATAGTTTCCAGGATCACTTCGATCACCTTTCTTGAAAAACGGAGTTACTTGCGCGATTTTCCAGTATGAAGGTACTTTTCGCTCTTCTAATGATTTACTGAATATATCAGACAGAAATGGCCCGATTTCCGCCGCATATTCTGAAAATATTCTTACTGGAATTCCATCTGGGCCCGGTGCTTTCCTCCACTTCAGGAGCTCTAATTGCTTTATGATACCTGCAGTATCTATTCGTAATGATTCCATCACCAACTCGACACGGCGTGGGAAATCGGGAACACTATCCTTATTTTCATCAGTAAAAGAATTTTTGAATACAGTATTTAGTACGTTAGCTTTATCGCGGCTTTCATTAACCTCTGAACCTTCACGAATTAGTGCTGGAATATTGCTATTGGTACAATTGACTTTTCGTACATACGACCAAATTTTCTTTGGGTTTTCTGTGAGACTCTTAGAGAGAGAGTTGGAATGAAAATCATTGAAGGCCTCACGCATTACATTCTTAATACGTCCTCTTAACTCAGCTAAGGTTTCTAAATCGCTGCGACACCCCTTCCTTCTTGAGCGTGCGTGTATCCTCCTTTGTTTTTTGAGTAATCTTTTGACTTCGCATGTGTACCACGGTGGATCATCCTCCCCATTTATTATCCGCTTCGGTATATGTATATCCATACCTTCCCTGACTATTCGTATAAATCGATTCCACATCTCTTCAACGGTGTCCTTTTTTGACTTGAAGTTATGGTAATTATTCCTCAGGTAGGATCTAAAACACTCCTTAGAGGCCTTACTGAATTTGTATACAATCCGCCCTTTTCACCTTTTTCGCTTGGTCATTAGTCTGATAGTCGCAATTACCGCTTTGTGATTGCTTATACCTGTGGTCGTTGAAATTTCGGTGAATAATTCTGGCCTGTTGGTAACCAGCAGATCTAAAATATTTTAGCTACCTTTATGACACCACGTAGGTTCATTAACTAGCTGCTCGAGATGATTATCTGACAACAAATCGAGAATTACTTCAGAAGCTGCCTTATCCCTGCTACCTGTAATGTGAACGTAATTACGCCAGTCAATATAAGGCAGATTGAAGTCGCCTCCTAGAATCATAGCATGATCCTGGAAACGGCTAGCTATACTGTTTACATTATTTCTTAACTCCTCGGCGATAGCTATGTCGGAATCGGGTGGACGGTAGAAGGCGCCTATGATGAGTTTTGACCCAGCAACTTTGAATTTAATCCATATGATTTCACAGATCGTATCGACTTCTATTTCATTACATGGCAGAGATTTACTCACAGCTATAAATACCCCACCTCCATGAGAATGTAATCTGTCTTTACGAAAAACATTCATGCTATCTTTAAAAATTTCGGTGGAACTTATTTCCTGCTTTAGCCAACTTTCTGTACCGATAAGGATATCCGCTTCTGTGCTACAAATAATGCTATCAAGTTCTGGTTGTTTGTTACAAACGCTTTTACAGTTAATTACGAAAACTTTTAACTGTCGAGATTCTTTTACGCTCCTCCTACATTTCGGTGTTACATCTGATTGGGTTGCCCGTAACTGTATTTCGTGTTTCGGGTCTTTCTCCCTCAGCCTAAAAAAACCACCCAGTGCATTACACACGGCCCCTGCCACCCGTGTGGCCGATTCACGTGTGTAGTGCACACCTGACCTATTAAGGGGAACCCTACATGACTCGACCCTATGGCGAAGATCGAGGAATCTGCAGCCAATATCATCACAGAAATGTCGTAGTCTCTGGTTCAGCCCCTCAATACGGCTCTGAACCAGAGGCCCACAATCAACTCTGTCTACAATGCTACAGGTGGTTAGCTCTGCCGATATCTTGCGGCCACTGGCCACAGAGTTCACCCTTTCAGCCAGCCGCCGGAAGGAAGAGAGGATAACCTCCGACCGAAGGCGACAAGCATCATTGGTGCCGATCACGTTCGGAACTACTGGTTTACACGGACAGCGCTAACGATAATCCCTGAATGTTTTCAAATAGGTTTTGCGAGGGATCAGTTAAAATATCAATGAATCATAAGCGACAAGCGACGTAGCGAACTACTGATTTTAGTAATTCTAGTGTTTGTAATGGAAATGAAAGAGATCAGAAGTATCTCTGTTATGTTTATTGGAATGTATATGTGTACTTCTTCTGTGTCTGGCACAAAGTTTGTTATTAAGGAAGAGTTTAAGAGGTGCCCATTAATTACGTGAGGCGAAATGGGGGGGGGAGGATCCGGCGAAATCTCATCAATGGGGAATGGGGGGGTGGGTCGACGGAAATATCACGTCAGTTTATTTTTTAATTCCGACACGGATGTCGAAGTTATGGGAGATAAGGTCTAGAAACGACGCGAATACCGACTTTGGGAAGGGGGGGGGGAGTTCTAATCACCCTCGGAAGGGGCTGGAACTTATGTAACGAACTAGTATAACTTATTTCTATTGTAATGCTATGATAAAATCACAATTACTGTATTGATATACGTACGGTACGGTTTATTTCATTACGCGCCGTCACTGCCTTAGGTTACAGGCAGGTGAAGGGTAGAGTATTTGTCCGAAGACATTGCCTCCTATATAATAAAGGTGTTACAATACGTTACTGTTGATGTGTAGTCTTTTAGGTGTCAGTTTGCTAATAGACTGAGCGGTCTTCTATGCCTATCATCGCTGTTGACATAGTGACCAATGGAGTTGACCACCTGATTGTTGCTTAGCCTGGCGTTTCTGTAAAATGTTTCCGCCAGTTGACGGAATCTGTCCTTCAATTTAGGTATACCGGCGGCTTCATGGAGTTCATCCGTGGGGAACCGGCACGGGAGATGGAGGGCTCTCTTTAAGGCCCATTTTGGATAATCTGCAGCTTTCTGATTTGGTTGTCACTGGCATATGACCACACAGGACATGCATATTCCATAATGGGGCGTATGAGCGAGGTGTATATCTTGACGCATGTGGCAGGGGCTAGTTTGCTGTCCTTTTTTGTACTGAGTAGAGGCTGTGGAGCCTGGTGCTTGCTCTCCGTGGGACTTCATTGATGTGGCTACACCAGTTCAGTCTCTTGTCCAGAGTTACTCCCAGGTAGCATGCTGAGTTGGACCATGGAATTTCTCTACCATAGAGGCGAAGTGATGGGTCTGGATGAGTTGGTTGACGGGCCCTAAGTCACTTGGTTATCATTATGGCTTGGATCTTGGTAGGATTTATGCCAATGTGCCACCTCCTAGCCCAGGCCTCAGTTACTCGGTGAACTTTCTGCAGTCGCCGGGTGGCCAGTGCTCTGCTGCGACTGGTGGCCAAGTATGCTGTGTCGTCATCGTAGTTTGTGGTCAGAAACCCATTGCTAGTTGGTACATTGGCCTGCTCTAAAGACAGTATTCGGTAAGGGCCCGTCAGTGAGCCAAGGACAATGACCGCCACCAGCGACCATGTGTCAGGCCGTTCTGGGAAGGGCGCTTGGAAAGGACTATTGTCAGCAGTGCGCTCGCTTGAATAAACATCTATGAATCGACTGTGTCGAATTGGTAAATGGAAAATTCAGACTAGCAAAGATTTAAGGCGCCTGGGAACCTGTGAAGAATTATCCGACTCATAGTATGTGCTCAAGTTCAGACACGGTGTGTTATCGACCTCTATCGTACAATGAAAAACAGACGGAAGCGCCATAAACACAATTCAATGAATTTTGGGCATAGAGGGAACACTCGCACCCAATCAGAATGAGTCTGAGTGAAGAGAGGTTATGCGTGGGGGATGCATCAGGTGTCCCGATTTGCGCGGGACGTCCCGATTTTCGGTGCTCAAGGGTCACGATTTTTTAGCTAAGTGGTAAAAACCCATCACTTGACGCAAAAAATGAAATCGCGTGTCCACGTCAGACGCATCGCATCCAACCGACAGTGATACTCACTGTTTTCGGTTCAACTCATCCCACTAACCTGCACATTGTGGCAAAAACAGCTTAGCATATATCTTAGCAAAACACAGAGATGTAATGAAAACAAGAAAAAAGATGGGAGTGTCAGATTAACAAAATGGCTAAAAATATTATAACAGCGATTAGATGAGAATCCAAGAAGAAGTGATAGCTGCTTCAACAAAGACATATCGCTCCGTTAAACACACCTTGCCATTCAGTTAATTCGGTTGCGAATCGAAACTCGATCGTTCTTTATATAACGCTAGAAAAATTGTTTAGAAATTATCAGTTGGAAGAACAAAAGGCATTGAGATTGCACATGCTCGTAATGGTTTAAGTTCGGCATCTACTCAAGAAGCGGTAGAAACTATTCAAAATGATACATTTCATACTGCTGCTACTGACGCCTCCAGTCATGGCAGTACATAAATTTTTTGCTGATGGTAAGATTCTACAGCCCAACTACAAATTCAAAAATTTGAGTTTTCTGAAGGCGCGAATGAAGTAGCATCACTCACATATAAACATTTAATGACACGAATGAAGAAGCCTAGTACTGACAATAAACATCTTACAAGTTACTATGCAGACAACGCAGATGTGAACTTTAGGTGTCATAATTAGGTTTTTCCATTACTGCACCAAAGTAGAAATCAGATCATATCAGAGTGATGTCCTGCACACATTTTGCATAACAGTGTAAAATATGCTCTGTGTATGAGTAAATTTTAACTGGATAATTTCATCCTGAAATTTTATAGTCATTTCTTATACTATGCCAAATGAACTCAAGCTTTAAAATACTTTTATGAGACTATGAATCTGAATATGCCTGCCTGGGTAGCGTAGGAGATAGGGTATTGGCTCCACGTGCCGAACGTCGCCGGTTCGAGTCTGGCCGAGGGCACGGGTGTTTAATTGTTGTGTGTCTGTGTGAATGTCATGTCCGTCCTGTGGTGTCCATACTTAGAAGTTACAATATATACTGGAAAAACTTATTCACTGGAAGATATATGATATTCACAATGAGCTAGCTGTTTGGTCTTAATTGCCGAATGCCATTTAAAAAAAAAAAAAAGAAAAAAAAAAAATCTGAGTACTTGCTTTCATGGCACCAATACCGTTTTCAAACGTGGCAGCTGAAAGGAAATTATTCCAGGTTCATATTATTTGGTCCAATAGCTTGAATAATCACTCGAGCATGTCAAAGCACTTAAAAACAGTTTCACTTTGCCTTATAGATAATTTTATAATTACATTATAAAATTTATGATAAAAGCAATTAAATCTAGCACTAAATACAATTTTAATAATAAAATAAATACTTCAGTCAACAAGTATCACTATTACTATAATATTAATAAGATTCATAAGTTCGTATCATATTATAAATAAATACTTATTGAAATTATCCCTGTCCTCCATAAATTATAAAAATAAACGTGAAATATATAAAGATCCTTTTATTTTAATTATCCCGATTTGAAACCCTGAATCCCGATTTCTTTGACGTTTCGTCCCCATTTTTAACAACCTGGACCTGGAAACTTTAATTGTGACCCACCAATAGCAATTTTAGTTAGTTTTAGTTACTATTTTGTTTTAAAAAAAATTAATGTCTTTACGTACGAGGAGATCGGGATTGGGAGGGGAGAGAAGGGGAGTGGAGCCGAGAGTCTGTGGTAGGGACCGTCTGGACGGGAACTCCACCGATGACTCTTGAGGAGAGAGGTCATTGAGACGACTAGTACAGAGTTGTAAGTGTTTATGTTCACAATGTCACAAGTGTCACTTGATGTGGTTCGAATGGAGATCTTGGTGTTTGTGTGCCCACACCCGCGCGTCTTTTGGACTGCACTAAAATTCGAACAAGCACTCTTTCCTATATATCGGCCCTGGCGATGAAACTCGCATATAAAGTTTCAATCTGTCGAACAATCATGAGCTCTACCAGGAGCACGTTTTCAAATAACTATTTATTTATAAATTGAACACCTTGTCTTTAGTGTGTTTTTTTATTTCATTAATTTTGTTTGTAAATTGCAAATGTCATATTGCTTGCACAAGTAATACTTTTCTGTCTAATATATTTCTTTTGATAAATAAGCTCATATTCAGGATAACCGTGTGTTTTCAAGTGCTTTTATGATTTTTCAATATTTATAATTTACAAGCTGTTACCCGTGAGTTCGTACGCGTGGACTTAGAATTTTATTTCCGAAATTGAATATAGAAAGCTGTTAGTAACGCAAGATTTGTCCAGACAATATAACATCGGCATAAAATGACAGGAAAGCCATCACTATATCTTTCTACCATTGATCCTGTATCATGAAGAGAATCAATTTCCAAAATATTTAAAAACAGAGAAAATAAACGAAGGTGCGGGGATGTGGGTGATGTTTAACTGACGGCAGCTTTATTTCAATTTGGCCTTTTTCTTCATTCTTCAGCATGAGCAGAAGATTTTTGGGTTCTAACAACTTTAGCTGCTCGTGCTCTTCTAGAGCTACACCTTAGGCCAGATTAACGCCCGCACGGCATGTCAGAAAAGAAGACCAAATAAACTGGTACCAGAAACTTTTAGGTAGACACAAAGTAATAGTACAGTGCAGAGCAAATCGACATCTATACTAAATAGTAAGTTAGGTCTCTAAACGAAATCTGTTAACAAATCTTACACAAACAGACTGCGCGAGAAGCATAGCTTGAGCAACCGACGTAACGTTACAGACTAAAACACGCATACGTCTGTCTGTCATCATTCGATAAGTTTTGAATACTTCGTAACTAAAACTGCTATTCATACCGAAAAAAAATGTCCTGTGTCCTTCCTACAGATATAAAGTATATCCTTGTCAAATTCCATCAATATCGGTATAGCCATTTAGTCGACAAAACCGAACAAAAGACCGAGACTTACTTTCGCATATAAAATATTATTAGTGCAGATCACGCCAACTGACTGCGATTATAGCGTAAAAAAAGTGAACACCTACAGCATTGTTAAACCGCGTACGATTTGCCAAGGATTGGACCCCTAAATTTCAGATATCTAAAGTTTAACGTAGGATCCGAAAAACTGGTCGCCCATGCGTGGTTCATATGATCTCAAAACAAACAAAAAAATCCTCTTAAAAATCTTTGTCACCATCGGGATTTGTACCAGTTACCACGGTCCGAACATTTGTACGCAAGCGCGTTAAACACTACTGCAGAATCTTATACATCTTAAGCGTCTGTCTATTGTCGTTTCGGTATTTTTTCAAAATTACACGACAATTTGTACTATTTATACAGAAGGCCAAATCACATCTCCTTGACAATTTCATCACGACCGGATTAGCCCAATAAACGTAACAAACAAACAGACAGAGTGACAGAGTTACTCTCGCATTTATATTATTGGTATAGATGAACCCTTTCTAATTACAAATAAATTTTAGTAAACTTTTACCTGAGACAAATAAATCATGAATAAAGTAGGCAACCAAGCCGTCACGTTACACTATTTAACCTTACAGTAGTTCAACATTTCACTTTAACTTAAAAAAAATATACATATTTTTAATTGTTATTTTCTTTGCATGGATTCAGAGGTACCAACGTTTAATTTGATATTATTATTCCTACACACTGGTGGCGGTTGAGGACTGATCTGGGGCATTAGTGACTGTAATTTATAGTATGTCCAACTGTCCCCCTAGTGTTGGCCTTTCGTCTCTTGCTACAAGTTAGACTGGAAAAGCTTACTACTACAGTTAAGATAAACAACAAAAACCATTAAGAGCTCACTGAATGCCTGTAAGGCTGAACATCATTAAAAAAAAAAATACTTTTTGAGGTTGATATATCGTATGTCGCATTTATTCCATCATATTTTTGCGCTTATACGTACACCTCCTAGCTCTTCAATTATATACATTCTATTTTATTTTATTTTTTTTTACTTGTGGCTTTACGACTCGTCGACGTCGAGGTCATTAGAGGTGGCAAGTGATTGGGACAAGGAACAGGAAGGAATTTTGTCATAGTCTTTTGAAGGAAGCATCTAGGCATTCGCCTGGAGTGATTTGGGGAAACCACAGAAAACCCAAATCTGGATGCCCGGACGGTGATTCGAACCAGCGTCCTCCCGAATGCGAGGCCAGAGCATTAACCATTCACCCACCATGCTCGGTTTTAATATTTCAACTGTCTGCCTAGATCGGCTCGATTCGTTCTCTTTACTCTCGCGGCTTGTTATTTAACAAGTATTGTATTCTGTCGCCAATTCCCGGTTCCTTTGCATTGCTCCGCACTGCGTCTTTATGCTATGACATTCTTAACGGTCAATTAACAGCCCAACTTGGCGTATATCGGCCTCTACACCATCGCAATTCAGTATAGCAAGTTCTCTCCCTACGGTCTACAACAGCTGACTGCATTGTAACAGTTCACGGTTTAACAAGTACTCCTCTGTAGTGCCCCATACTGGCTATTACATTTTTCAAAATATTTTATTCCTACGGCAGAAGGTTATGGCGCTGTAGAGATTGAGCTTTTTTCAGCCAAAGGGTTTTAATTTAATTATTTCTTTTTTTATTTATTTATTTGATACATCTTGCAAAATGTTTAAATTGTGTTCAAGGATTTAATTAATTCATTTGTTGTTTTATGGTGTTTTTAGTATCGTGGTTCTAATTAATTGCGTGAATAGCTGAAGTAAGATGAGATTATCTTAATTTGTGCCGTTACCGGCCTGCAAATTAAGGCAGTGGCTTGTGCATCCCCCACGATTGGCTCCTAACCTTCTATCGAGACATCTTGATTTCACGTCCTAGTCCGATTTGCTTGGCGGCCTCTTTCTTCGTGTTGTTCGTCCGTTGATCTTTGGTGATTCTGGTAATCCCGTGTTGTCTTCGTGCAGGGCATCCTCCGTAGCTCACCGAATGTGGATCGCAGCAATTGCAACAGAATTTCATCTACATCTACATATATACTCTGCAATTCACAAAATTGTGGGTGGCAGAGGGTGCTCAGCACCAAAGCTAATCTCTTTGCTGTGCATTCCAATCCCTAATGGTACGAGGGAAAAAAAGAATTCATATAAGAATCAGTCCGGCACCTTATTTCTCTAATTTTATCTTTCCTGTCCTTCCGACTCAAATAGGTTGGTGGAAGAAGTATTTCACTACACTCAAAAGTGAAAGTGGGAGTACACATGTTTTCCAATAAGTTTAAACGAAACGTGTGTCGTCTATCTACCAGAGACTCCCAGCCTAGTCTACTAATCAGTTCTGTGACGCTTTCATAAGGACTGTAGCAAGCGGTCACGAATCGAGCAGCTCTTCTCTGTTCTTTCTCTATACTTTCGATCAACCCCTTACGAAACGGGTCCCAAATGGCACAACAATAATCCAAATGTGGACGCACAAGAGATTTGTACGCTATCTCCTTTGTTTGTTCATTACAATTTTTCAAGATTCGACCTATGAATCGCAGCCTAGAATTTACTCTTCCTACTAAGGAATTAATGTGTATGTCCCATTTCATGTTCCTTTGTTACTGTCACTCCCAAATATTTCATAGAAGCGACCATATCAATAACTGAATTGTTTACCTCGTATTTCTGAACAATCGGATTTCGATGTCTCGTTCAGTCTGTTACCTGATTTTCATACCCCATCATAAACGTCGCATCTGGTTCTTGTAGGTACATGCAAAGAGTCAACGTTTTTACCATCTAAAACATTTAGGCATCGTTGCGGTTGCCAGGTTCTTCGTGCTATTCAAAAAAAAAAAAAAAAAAAAGGCCGTCTCGGTAACCCTTGTTGCTGTCGACGGAGACGTTTACGAGAGTAGTTGACTAGCCTGCGGTCGTAGTTTCTCATGCTGTTTATATTAGCAGAGGATAGCTTCATGTTGGAGTATTCTGATGGCAGCTGGCATAACCGACAACCGTATATACAAAGGGACCCACTTGTCGGCATCATGAATGGCAATTGGTAGGTATGGCCCTTCCTAAATGTTTCTTTCTGGATTACGAGGTGACTCCGGATCCGAGCTTTGCTAGGTTTCTTCCCTGGTGCTGGCCGAAGCCTGTGTTGCAGCACTTCTCGATTTTTTTTTTTCACATTTGAAGGTATCAGGGAAAACACATGGCAGAGGAATCTTCTTGGCCCGCGCTATATCATCTTCTCCGTCTATTCCATCTTCGTCAGTAGGATAGACGAGGTTCGAATGGGTGGGATTACTAAGAGCCAGGTATAACTCGCCAGTCACCCTCCTGTATGCTCGAAGCTCAATTTCAGGGTTGGGATTAGTTTGCTTGAAATGACAGAGGCGACTTCTCCAGTGGAATGGCGGTCATGACGTCTCTCGTTTTACTTCCTGGTGCTACTGTCACCTTAAGCGAAATGCCGCCGTTCTAAATTTGATAAAAGCCCATTGCTTGAAACCTTCGTGAAGTGAGGCAGGCCTCGCCCTTCTAGAAGCGCCATATTCAGCTTATAAATGCCCACTGACTCTGTCTTGGACGGAAAGATCCAACAACCGTCGATAAGGTGCTGCACTACGCATACAATACGTTTAAACTGAAAGTTGAAAAAAATTGCAGGGTCGTTTTATTTTAACCTTCTTAATCTGGTCGGTTTTTGTGGACCATGAAGTTGACGTGTCTTTATAATAACTTTCTATGAATATTATCAAATGTCATAGAGCGCATATTTGTAAGTATTGCGCACAATTAATTTCTTCTTGCCTTATCAAGTGTATTAAATATAAGCAAAATTTACAAATTAAAGTTAAGTCAAGTGTCGTAGTTTAAGGCTCACGTGAGATTTCAGTTGATCCCACCACCCCCTTCGTGAGGTTTCGCCGCCCCCCCCCCCCCCACATATTTCATTGTAAATATTGAATCAATCCATCAGTGGCTTTTCTCTAAATCATTTTTACTTTAAGAAGCTTCTCCGCTATGTATCAAGCGATTGGCGACGATTATCCTATCATATGTTCTACAGCCCGAGTTCCTAAAAATGATACCCCCCTTTTTTCTGAAATTTTGTGTAAATTCTGTAACTCTTCAGTGTAACTTGAACTTTCTGAACACAAACCTGTTCCACTGAGTTTGCACTAACTGTTCATGAGCACCACTTTTTTAACAAGTATCTTAGGAGACGTTACACATCTGTGTTTCGAGTCTGAAACAAACATATGGAGAGTGCTTACACTTCTACTCTCACTGATGATCTCCGCTTACCAAGTGCCGTTAAAAGTTTTCTACTCAACACCTGGTTCTTTATGTAAACAGGCACTGAGCGTGGTGGGTGAAAGGTTAACGTTCTGGCCTCGCATTTGGGAGGACGCCGGTTCGAACCCCCGTCCGGGCATCCAGATTTGTGTTTTCTATGGTTACCCCAGATCACTACAGACGGACGCCGGGATGCTTCCTTCAAAAGGCCATGGGCAAATTTCTTTCTCATTCCTTGTCCCCAGTACTTTCCCGCCTCTAATGACATCAACGTCGATGAGGTGTAAATCCATAACAAAAAAAAAAAAAAAAAAAAAAAAAACACTAAGCAGGCGTCATTTAACTACGCTTCAGATGGTTCGTCATGGTAGTGGATATTTCTTTGGATAAAAATAGGTAACAATGTTTGGTCTCTTTCCATGTCTATAAGGTCAGACACATTTCTTTACAACAAAAATAATGCTGCATCAGACGATACCATCACGGTTGTTAGGTTTCTTTTTCCGATGGATCATCCAGCTACTAGGCATTTATATTTCGAGCAGAACTACATTATTATTAGTGATGGGGTATACTTGGTGAATTTCGTCACACGCCTATTATTAATGCATACACGACTTTTTAATTCTAAATTTTTTCGTTGTTTGAGTTAAATTTTCTCTTGGTAATGAGTTGCTTAATTCCCTTACCTATAAGTCATAACACTCCCGCTCAGTTATGATTGAAATGGAGGGGCATATTATAAATATGGTCAACTCTTCCCTTCGACATTCCTAATTATTAGAGGTCTACATACAACCAGCACAATATTTACTGCAGATCTATGGTCTTGTATACGCTTATATCAGTGGCTAAACAAGTATTAAATGTTTGGTTGATGTTTACATAAATTTCGGTCACATAAAACACTTAATGAAGATTGGAAGTTCTTATATCTGTAGCCACTCAGTCTCCCACTGAAATAAACTCTGAAAACCACAAAATGTTTCACCGAACCACCAATCGCAATTTAAACTAATAAGATAAGAAGTAATTTCTCTTGAATAGTGCTATGATTAAACTACCAAGACAGTGCTAATGTTTGTGTATTTTGTACGTATTCCCTTCAGATAACTGATTTCTGTGTATGATAATATTACCACTATCTGCTATTCCTAATAAAAACATGAATAAGTCATTTAAGGAAGGTTATTCCACGAAAACACCATTCTACTTCTTGCTGGGTTGTAACTTAACATTAAATTATACGTGAGTTCTAATGATTTTCCGTGCTATTTCAATTGTTTCTTTACACTTCAAGTATTTTCGAATCTTTACTTAGTGCCAAAATTAATACACGATTTCCATAAGTTCCACATGATCATTACGCATCTTCTTCCTTTTACTATTAACTTCAGATGTGATCTTTAATTACTTCTAGACTGTATGGAATACCTTCACATCATTTTCATGTATAAAATAAAACTTTTTCTTTAACATCTGGTAAGGCGAAGTTGACACTCTGGCGATAGAATGAAACCTTACTCCAACGATTAACTGACCGATACCGAGGCAATCTCTTACTGTCTAATCCAACTCGTACAATCTGTGTCTGGCCGATAAGATCTATTCATTACCAGTTCCACACCAAAACACGTACTTCAGCCTTCTAAATAGTAATCAAAACAAAACCAGAATCCACGAAACTGAATGCCTTATAACTACAATTGAAACTTATCACTTCAAAATAACCAGAAATTTTAGAAAATATTTTAGAAACTACTTTTTTTTGTACGTCTAACATACTGTTATTTTACATCTCCAACTCCCGCAGTTTCTTCACTGATTCTCAACTCAGCTCCTGTATTTTATTAACTGGCATTTGCCCGCTACATCGCACGCGTGTGTTTTGGTTTGTTTAGAAATTCTTTACTGATTTTATTGCGTTACAGAATATTAACTTGGAGAGGCTTGAATGTAATTATTTCTGTTGCATATAAGTATTTCCAGTGGGCTTAGTTTCGATTGCGAAATGGTGAAAGTTTTAATGGACATGTGACAGAAGCTACGATTTTCAACGGAAACATTGGCGAAGTTTGTGATTAGGTTGAAATGCAACCAAGAAATATTTTTAATATCCTTTGCTTTCAATGACGCCATTTTACTAACGTTATTGTGTTAGCAGCATGTAAGCAGTTGCAAAGGTTCACGATTCGATCGTGGTACAATGAACGTATTAATACGCATGTGACAGAAACTATGGTTTTCGAAAACGAAGTTTATAATATCATAGATTTATAATAGTATAGATTGTGGACTGTTTTATCTGATTCGAGATCTAGCTTCCTACCTTTGTACTCCTGTATTTGATTTCCAGAATTTTTGTCAATACTGCCACACTTTACTCAAACAATGGTCAGACCTAGGTTGTGTATCACCTTCCCGGCACGTATCTTCATTAACACTTCCAGAATATGCAGGAAATTAAAACATCTCCTTACCAACTCAGCAATGTGATCTGATCACTTCAGTTTATTATCAAGCTGTATGCCAATACTTTCCTCCAACACGCAATTCTCATCCCTCCAAATAATCTAACAAAGCCTTAATTTTATAAAAACTGAAGGGTAAGTGGCGAGTCTCGCTGTATGTCCACAAAACTGGTAAATTTTGTACAAATGTCTCTGTGTTTAACTTGCTACTTTTTTTCATGGATTGAGCAGAGTTTATCCCAGAATTTTCCTGGGTAAAATTCAATCAAAATGGTCGCTCTACCAGACACAACATATAAACACTTGATACAATTTTTTTCAATCATTTTTAACCCATCATTTTGTACACTATGTCAATGTGCTCTACATATTTTATCACATTATTCTATAATGTTTTCTAAATATTTTCTCGAAAGTTACACACCCAACAGATTAAACAATACAAAGCGACCCGTAAGAAAATACCTCGAGTGATGTACGATGAACAGCGCACTGGGATGAAAGAATGACCAGCTCATTTGTAACAATTGTTTATTCGCCATCTGAAAAAGGTGCGCACCATAACACTTACCACGTCTTAGGAAACAATTAGAAATGACGAAAAGTTTCCCTAACAGAAACAAAAAAATCCGGAAAGTTCCTTACTCCAGAAAACACACACAGGTTATAAATATCTTCGTGATATGGTGGTGCTATCCAGTAGTAATGCATCTTATCAATTCCAGCGATGACTAGTATATCGACTATGAACTATTGCATACCCGTCATAATTTTACCATTTACGGCATAAATTTAGAAAAATTCCATTCTTAATTATTGACATTACTTAATATTTAAAATGAAACGTCATTTATCTATTTTGGTTAAGTATGAACGGAGAAAGATAACTCATTAAAAACAAAAAAAACAAAAACAAAAAAAAAACTTTTAGATATAATATATATATATATGAAAATGCGCGGTGCCCTTCACAAATACCGCCAGATTCTGTGAGATCTGTTTCTGATGCTGATAAACAATAGCTAATACGCTAAACTGCCATCGGTCCTGATTATATGTTTTTGTTTCGTCTCGTGTGGTTGGTTGTTGTATCGTGATGCCAAACACTTTAAATTGCTTTTTGTCTTTTTTTTACACAGAGCCAGAATTTATTTACAGTTATCGCAAGCTGTAATCAGCAGTTAATTGCAATCGCTGGTATACAAAGCATGAATGGAACTATTAAACTGCCGCATGCATGTGTACCTACCTCCATTGCAATCGCTGGTATACAAAGCATGAATGGAACTATTAAACTGCCGCATGCATGTGTACCTACCTCCATTGTGTCCATGCGCAAAGAGTCGACTGTTTCCATCTTACGATGCAGTCATGGATTACTGCGTTTCTTTTCACACTGACTATCGCTTTTTGCCGTTATTAGAACTTGGCAATTACTTCAGGACAGAATTTTTTTCCATTTAAGTGATTTCCTAAATAAACTGTGAAAAATGAAAAGAGAAGTGAAGCTCTGAGAGCAACTATTACTACTACTATTACAATTACTCCGCGATTCACTAAAAGTGTTTGGCGGAGGGTGCATTGCACCTATCAGGAAAGGTAATGGTTTGGAAGGGATATACGGGATATGGCAGGTGGCGAATACGTATGAAACACAGGAGATGTTTCTGCAGTTTGTTTATTGCAGGAATCGGATTATTCAACTGAAAATAGAATTAGACACTTCTTTGTGAAATAATGTGTCATTTCCTTTACAGTATTTAAGATCCTATAGTAAGTGTGTTGTAGGACGCATGATGAAAGTTAGAACATCTCGTCTCTTACTGTTTCAGGGATGCTTCGATTGAATTTATGTGTAAGCCACTTTCTAATAAGTATCTGCCACTAGTATGCTCTTGATACTCAACTGGTGTGTTAATGCATCTAGTGGTAAGGTTTTTCGTGAATGTAATGTTAAGCTGTCGACATTAAAAAAAGTGACAGCAAAATTAATTCTTTCAGTTAGCTAAATTTTCAAAACGGCACACAATAACAAATAAAAAAATACACAGGTGCGTATATCAATGTATACATGAGCAAAGAGTGAAACTATTATGCATTTTACTGTGTTTTTTTTTTCCTGTGTTTTTCTTGACGTTATCGATGTTCCTTTTGCACTACAATGGACGAATGATATTATCCTTATTGCATTTATAGAGTGAGTATGAACTTCGTCTCAGTTATCCTCTTAAACAAAAATTATTAAAAAATTAAAGAACGCTTCGCTAGATTATACAGTGATACATCGAGTCATGGTCTATATTTTTTATTTAGAACTTTTATACCGGAGAAAAATTGGTACAAAATTATCAAATAAACCATTCTTAAAATCAATTTTTGTAACTAAGCTAGCTTCTAGCCGCGTCAGAAATAACGGGTTGAACACAGGTTTATAGCTCATAACTAACAGAATTTTTACAAGCTAGAATAACTCATACTCACTGCTGTAACTTTTCTGCAGACAAATGAAAGCTTTTGACTCACGACTATTAATACATTCATTATATTGCATAAACGCGAGTCCATATTTCTTTTGTTACTGAAACAGCAATCATAGAATAGAATGAAACCATTTAATCGAACAACTATAAATAAACAAAAAGCAACTAATAAACAAAATATTTACAACTATACGAGTATGCATAGAAAACGCAACGCTTAACGCGAACTCTAAACGTTGTAGCGAGTGCTCACTGTTCAACATGAGCTTAACTAAAAGCGGGCAATATCGTAGCTGTGTTGCCGCGATACTTAGCTGTCTAATATCGAAGATGCTTGCATTAAAGTATGAACACTTAACATGTAAATCGCAACGTATAACGCTAGCAAATTTCTCCTAACCGAGCTCAAAGAAGATCGCTTTAGAAATACATTTTCAGATTTTTTTTTTTTTTGGCACCAGTTTTTGGGAAACGTGACGAGCTAATTACATTACGTTTCACCAAAGTTTGACGCTATCGTAATGAATTTTATAGTCCTTGTGTATAATAATTCGGTAGTTTGCCTCAAAACCGATAAATCTCCCTGTAATATTAATATAGCAACGGCCATTAAGATAAACAAGTGTACTAAAACCGTCTGACGAATTTCACATGCGATTGCGCTTGTGCTTTTGCGTTCTCGTATATCCAGTCGAATGACGCATTGTTCATATGCATGCGCAACTGCGTGTCGTCCCGGCATCTTATGACAGATCAATCCGCGGCTGAAGCAACTTCACAACCAAAACCATCACTGCTATACAATTTATCACTTTTTTAAAAGAAAAAATCTAATAATAATTTTTGATCAATTATTGATCGCATTTCATATTGCCTTTCCATATTGGTTATAAAATTTAAACAACTCCAAATTACAAATGCCTAGTATAATATTGAATATTCCCGAACCCGTGTCAAAACTTACGTAACCCGGAGAAGTACTTTGCATTGTTTTCGTATAGCAAATATATGTAATAAATTTTCTCTGACTTACTAATGCTAAAATGTGGACAAATAGCTAGACAATGGAATTTCGAGTAGAAATTCATTTTTATTTTATTTTTTTTGCTTTCATTAGTCTTTTTGCTTGTTTGATGCAATCCTCCATCCCATCCTATCTAACCACTTTAGCTCAAAATACCCATGACAACTCACGTCTTCAGTTATCTGCTTCAAATCGTACTTTATCTATCCAATTAATTTTCAGTATCCTTCAATAGCACCACATTTCAAATGGATCAAATTTCCTTCTTTACGTTATTCTTGAAGTCCATACTTTTCTAGCCAAAACTACTATGCTCCACATTCTTTCTGAGTCCTAGATCAGTATTTGACACTAAGTGATTTCTCTTTACGAGGAGGCATTAAAATCGTTCCGGCTTCGGCCATCCATTTTAATTTTACTTCCTAAGTGACAGAATTCAATTACTTCTCCTATTACATCAAATTCTGTCTTTGTATTTCATCTACTATTACTGATATAATTTCTGCTACATTTAATCACTTTTCCCGTTTTTTATTTATGGCTTTAAGCCTCGTCGACGTCGAGGTCATTAGAGAAGGGAAAGGGCCAGGGACAAGGAACGGGACGGAATTCGGCCCTGATCTTTTGAAGCAAGCATCCCGGCATTTGCCTGGGTTGATTTGGGAAAACCATGGAAAACCCAAATCTCGATGCCCTAACGGGGTTTCTAAGTGCGTCGTCCCGATTGCGAGGCCATTTCGATACCGCTCTCCAACCACGCTCGGTATAACTTTTGCTGGGAAGCTTCCTTTAAAAGGTCACGGCCGAATTCCTTCCCGCTCCTTGTCCACAGTCCTTTCCCGCCCCTAATGACCTCGACGAGCCATAAGTATAAAAAAACGCCTTTGGTTTATATTTAGTCCATTATCTTCCTTCAGCATGTTGTGCACACCATTCAGTAACTTCTTAAAACCATCAGTGTGTTCTGCTAACAACACAATGTCATCAGCAAAAAATAGCAAACAGATTTTTTTCTCCTTGAACACTTATGCCACATTCTAATTTATCTCCTTTTTACTTCTTTCATTGCTTCATCTAAATAAAAATTGAATATCAATGGGGATTGACACCCTTTTAACTCATGCATATCTCTAATGATTCTCTACTTTTTTTACAGCTACTTGATGGCTATATAGATTATAAACTATTCTGCCATCTCGATATTTTAGCCGTAAGTTATTTAAAATTTTGTACATCGTATCACAACTAATATCATCAAAAGACTTTTCTAAATCAACAAATGCCATTAAAGTTTCTTTGTTTTTCTTCGAGTATTAATCTTAAAGCCAGAATTAGTTGTTTGATTCTTAAGCGTTTGGCGGCCGCCTTTGTACATGATTTATAGCTTTACGGGCAATGCCGCATCGTTTATTGTATTACCTAAGCTTTCGGCTGTTATACTCCAACCTTCTTCAGAGATAAAGTTTTTATTTATGTTCACATAGCAACAGTCGCCAAGCATCGCAGAGGAAAAGGCCGCTATCTTCATTGATGCTGTTGGAATTCCTTAAGATTTTTTCTGCCTCTTTCACACGTCGAGGGCACCACTGATCTTCTCTCCACACGAGACTACTGTGGCACGAGGAGTTTCAATGAGTGTTATAAGAGTTCTGTTTAGCAAGGCAACTGCGAAAAAAAATAATTTTTCAGAACACTCCCTTCCACCCATCATTTTTGACGGGATTAGAAACTAGTTATTAAATAATAGGAATCTCATTATTTAAAAGTGCTGACCCAAGTGACTTTCCAGGTGTATTGAGTAACAAAGTTTCTCCAAGTTTTGTGTTTTGAATTTTGCTTTTCAATAACTCTGCAAATAACAATTTGTTTGGAATATATTTCCTGTAACAAGTATTTTCCTATTAAGGTTAGATGATCCATTTTTTCGAAATGATACATCACAAACCATTAAAATGAATTATTAGAACACAAAGCACGATGAAAATGCCGATCATGAGGTAAAAAGCTTCCACTTTCCGCTTAGTTCAATCGATTGAAAACGTCTATGAATGGATATTCCAGTTCCAAGCGTCTATTCTATGTGTGTCGGGAACAACAGAAACAGTGGTTCCCGGTGATGAATGGACATACAGCTAGTAGCTGAGGTCAGCAGACAGATCCGGTAAGGCAGTGCGCTGTATTTCAACTTGTGCAATTGCTGCAGGTCAGGTAACGAGTCAGAAAGCGATTTCGTTTTCGATGAACACAACTCTTTAAACTGGGGCACAAAGTAGGTTGCGCCAATTCTTTGCTTAAACGAATTGAATACAGTGATAAGTTCAAACGTGGGGAAGTATTTTAAATTTACAAATGATCTACCGAAAGTGAATCATATTTTTAGCGAAACTCTCCTTTATACCATCTCCAGAAAGAACATACGTATCACTTGCAATACTTTAAAAATTAAATGACAGCAGAAAAAAAAAGATAACAAGATTTCGCTAGCACATTGAAGCCACGGTAAACATTTCTACTGCCAAAAGTAACTAAATCCGACTAGAAGTTCTTATTTGAATCGCTTTCAACGAAAAATTTATTCTAATTTGTAGAAACTTATACCTCAAATTTCTCAGCTATCCTACTTTATATTAAAATGAAAGAAGACTCTTTTACCTCTCGCGCCCTCCGAACTATTGTGTGAACCATTTCAAATTTAGAGTGGGAATCACTTTTGACGGAGCGTAAGTTGTTTCCTGCAGTCGAAGTATTTACTGTATATGATATAATGCAGGAACAAATATTCCATTTCACTTTTTTGTTATTACATTAAATAAGTGCTTATAAAGTTAAAGACTACTTCTTCCCTGATTTTTATTTGGTAACAATTCAAAGTCATGTTTATAAGGGGAAAAAGTAAAAAATACACGAAACACCCTTTTGATGAAGCTGTGAAAATACTCAGATTGTCGTTAATTTAAAATTCTGACGTATAATTGCAGAAATAACTTATACCAAGCACAAAAATTAAAAACTGGGCAATGATGTTAAGCCCGAAAAAAAACTACAAAAATTTGGCTACATCTGTCAGGATGGTCTTATATGCCGTAAACGGATGCAGTATTTTCGTAATGTTGCGGTTGACTTTGAATCTGGAGATTAAGAACATGCGGTACAATCTAAATGTATTTGCTTTCTGTTAAAGTACCTTGTAAATATTTATAATGAATGGTCTAGTTTGCTACAAAATGAACGACAAACACTAGCGATCAGTCATAACTTCTTTTCAGAGACTCAGGAAAGGTGACCCATAAAACATAAACTAGAAAACATTGACTGTGTTCCAGTAGTCTTAATTTAGTAAAATAAAAATGGTATTCCGGGATGTGATCGCAATTTGCAACATAAAATAAGTGTATGAATATTTGTCATATGTAATACTTGAAGCAATAATGGTTTCATCCGAATCTTCCATAAGCTAGTTATGATGCGAGTAATGGAAAAAAAAATGTGAAATACCATTAAATATATTGACTTTACGCGTCTACATGAAAAATTTGTCCTTCGTGAGGAAAACATTGGAGGTTCTTATCAAAAATTTATCTGATGGAATAAATGAGTTAGTTTTTGAAAATCAATTATCTATGTTAAGTTGCTAAAAAATTGTTAACTTGCTTAGTGAACTGAAGGTATGTGATTTTTTTAATTTTGTTTTTAGCCAGTTTAGGCGTAGGGGAAAATTAGATCTTGTAGATTTTTAGGGATATTTTATTAACTGTATTTCAGCACAATTTTAACAACGTATGACTGAAATCTTTTTGATTTTTAAATAAAATCATATATTGTGCAGTGAGAGTTTTTCGTCCAATTTGAATTATATAAGTGCGTTCAATTTATACCCTGTTCACTCCGAACAGGCGACTCAAGGTCATGTTCGCTTGACCTCACTTCACAATTCGCTCCCGTTCCTACCTATCCTAGCTGAACTCTGTATCCAGGGAGGTGAACTATAAATTTCCCCTTCGAATGCAGTGGTAAGAGCAGCGGAGTGGGAATATTGCCGCCTCTGTTAATTGAACGGACTATTGATATTAAGAGAAACCATTTCTAGAGTTCAGTACTGATGTAATCAGATTAGGTACAGATTACGATTCCAACTGGATGAAATTTAACACTCGTGTACCAAGATCATGAATCTCTCTTCATTGCTTATAATAGACATTGCGTGAGGATTTGTGTTTACTGAACCGTTCCCATAGCCAGCGTAACACTACCCCCTATTTACATCAAACATACTAATAGTACCCGTAGTCTGAAATGAGGGGTTCCACCGCTTGATGCCCTCCTTTAAATGTCAGTAACTGTACAGGAGCTGTGAACATATTCAACAGAGTGAGGGGAGGCATAAGCCAATATTAAACCGCTTTAATTTGTGACATGGTTGAAATATACACATCCCGGTAGATACAACTATGGATTCTGTCGCGAAGTATCGGCCTATCTCATACGAACTGAGTAAGAAGCGTTTCATTTCTGAAAATATTAAGCATTCACCATGGCCCTTGTGTATGGATATACAAGGAAGAAGTTATTTATCCAATTAGTATGTTTTTCAGACTGTTGATTTAACAAAGGTGACGATTGAAAATGTTAACTCCTTAGTCATGGAATTCTTTCCTCTTGACGATAATGAAAAGACTGACTTTTGAGCGATGGATGAAAGTGTGGAACACTGGTCTATACGATCTACGTAGTTCTCTATTATGACGCATTGGCTTCTATGTTGTTATATTGAAGAATAAACCTTATTAAATAAAATGATGGGGTTTAATGTAATATCGCAGTTTTAGTATAACTGCGCACGGAAGAAATCTGCTGGGTAGATCATTCTATCACTAACCGGAATCTTGTCTGGTTTTACTTATAGAGTGTGAAGGCCAGATTTGAAATTATTTAAAAAACATGTTACTGATGAAAATAATTGTTCTACGTATTTTACATAGAACTGAACTTCCGCAAAACATGTTAACGATGAATATAACTGTTATAGTTTTCATACAGTTGAACTTCTGAAATGCCTATTCCAGAATCAATTTTAATATCACCAGCGATAAGTGGATTTGTATCGAGACTGGTAGATGAGTATTTATAGTTCAGGCCTTTCTTGCGGGTGACGTAGGCTCGATTTCCTATCTGCTTACCCACATTTATTTTTTCATTGATTTCCTTAAATCACTTCAGGTAAATGACGGGATAGGTCCTTCAAAAGATAAATGCAGAGATAATTATAGAAAATAGTTAATGATGTGCTCCAAAGACTGGGAAGGAGCTCCGCAGTCACAGACAGGAGAATTTATAAAGCATGGCATTGCATTTGGCGTGGACTGTTCTTATGCAATTTATTATAACTCACTGGTCCCTCTTCAGTTGGAATCTCGGAATTCCAGTTGTAGCATCCTGAAAATCTCGATATTTCATAGGCGCAGAGTTCCAGCTTTGTTACCATCTTTTTTCTCGACATTGAAGTCAGATACATCATGCCATAATGGGTTCCCCGATTTAAGACGAGTAGGGAGGGGGGGGGGGTGTAAAATTACGTCATTATGGACCTTGTGGATTGGGGAGCCTGTGAGTGGACAGGGTGATGTAACTTTCTGCACCCACGTGCCATGGCTTCTTGACGTATTACCTCTGGAGGTGGTATGTTACTAGTGACATTTACCCAACGGACTGGGGCTGTTTTTAGTGTGTTCAATAATATGTTATACTGGAGATCTGTGGAATAAAAGGGTATTCAAATTAAACTTGGACAGTTTAGTAGTGTTCATTTAATTGATTTTACTCGTGAAGAAAATAGCAAGATAGAATATGCATTATTTCCGATAAAACAAGAAAGATGGTCGTAAGATAGTCGATATTGCAACTGTCAGCAGCGAGCTAATCGTAAAATCAATTTATGTTTGTTAGATGATAAGGAATGTCTCTCATCCTGTGAGGAAATTATTTAAAAGGTAAAAGTAGTAATTACACTGAAACAGATTCCGAATAAGAGAAGGTTACAAATTGATACACAATGTGACTAGCCGTGATGAAGTACGTCTCAAATTACATGGACATCGACAGGCAATAAAATAGAAAAATCGGAGACCTGAATACGAGTAATAGCCCGTTTAATAGCTAACATTTTATCATACTCGTTCCCCACAGATACCACCGAATTTTTTTTTTTTTTAAAGTCGTTTTTATTCTAGAAACAATTTCGACTTTTGGTACACTGCTTGTTTTTTATTTTGCGTATGATGCTATATGACATTTACAACATTCAACAACAATTAGCGTGGTGCTAAATGGTTGACAGAGATCCGATACCGCCGTACTGCCCTTCTGAGCCTCACGGCAATGACATTAATTACTCCTTCTATTAGATATTAAAACGTGACAGCCGTTGATATATTTTTTTTTATTATTATTTTGTGAACAAAAAGATACCTTACCCTACAAACGTGAACTGACTTGCATCACTGAAGTATCCGGTCACTGTGTGAATATACATGGGAAACGTTCTTGACTGGGATGATCATCTGTTGTCTGGCAGCGTGACGACCTCTGTGAAGCGAAGGTCGACTCAGTCAGCTGAGCTGATGCTGCGACCTTCGAGAGCAATACTCGTCCAGCGAGTCTGTAAGTTCAATGGTACCGCAATTGTATCTGAGAACTCATAGGAAGCTCGCAGTGACGGCCGTTAGTTAGATGATTTAACGACTAATCATCCGGGGAACTATTACTGCGTGTTCCACATAGAACCAATGCTAGACTTAGGCAAGGCGCAAATTGAGACGCGTGTAGCGCGTGTGACATGACGCGACACGAGCGGCATGACGCGCGCGTGAGACACGCGTGGCGTGGTGGTCCGCAAATTAACACGCATTTTCCAAGTTGCGCGCGTACCACTCGCGTCAGAAAATACTCGACATGCGAAGAAAACATTTTTTATTATTAACATTTGTCGTTATTTAGAATCAGATGGTGCCGAACTTGGAGTTTTACTTTATTCCTTGCTGAATATGAAATTTAAGTAAACTAACGAGTATATTTTGTCTAAAAGGAAAAGCGGAATAAAAATTCATCACAGTTGATATTGGAGCTGTGGGCAGATTTATCAATGGAAATGGGAAATGTATTTACTAGTAGTGCATCGGGCATGAAAATAATGAAACACATGTTACTACTTCTGTATCCTGAAAGTATACCTACAATTGCTAAGCCGATCCCACGGGGTTTTTTTTATGGGCGGGGAGGGGGGGGGGTAGAGAGACAAGGTCTTTCTTTTAACAGAAAATATACAAGGAGGAATGTAACTGAAAATTATGAACACAAAATTTTTAGCGCCTGAATTTTTCGAGCTCGCATACCACGGAGTGCGCCTTCGGTATATTGTCTTCATGGTTTCGTGTGTTCAGGAAACCATTTGATAGTAAAGTGGACACGGTGAAAGATATTGTAAAATCAGCTCCCATTTTGAGCAACTAATTACATTAAAATAATAACTTTAGAGATACAAGTATAGAAAAGATGAAGATGCAACATACGCGTTTCGTTAGAAAACACATTAAAAATAAACTTATTAACAAAGAAATCACGATTTTCTGAAAAGTTTACGACTCTATATTATGTAACATTTTATGCTTTAAACGTTATTTCACATAATAAAAATATGTAAATTAATTTTAAATCAAATAAAATAATTGCTCAATGATTCTTGAATATAAAAAAAAGAAATAAAAATATTTGGCAATATGGGGATTTGAACCCGGATTCGCAAAATGGTGAACGGTCGCCTTACCCCATTCCTCATGGCAAAACTTACAGTCGGAGGCTAACAATTGTCTTCATAACTATGGCTCATTTTGAAGAAATGGTTGTAGAGACATATGGAGTAAATCCTTTCAACATATATTCGGGAAATCGAAATTTGTTCCCAACATGTCTGATGATTTCCAAGTTAGTAGTGGTAGCAGAAGATGTGAACGATACCAAACTGTTGCAGCAAACTCAATCACTGCATGAACAAGAAACTTTATCAGCTATTTTCAAAGTGAGGAAGAATTTCACTTAGTGTCTCCACAATTGAGCAGCAGTTCCGTTTCAATGTCAAGGTTCCGTTTTGATTGGAAAATAGTGACAACATAACACACTTCATTTGTGCAAGTTTTACATTCTATAGGTTATGTGGGGTCATGTTAAAGTGAACGTTACTTTTTGATATACTAATTAGAAAAATACTTTCCTTAGTATGTACGATATGTATTAACGAAAAATTGTGAAATGGCTATTTGTGGAAATATGGGTAACATTAATCGTCCTTCAGATTACAATTATTTGCAGTGACACTCCCAGTCCGATTGTTGAGTTCTGTACATGTTTTGTATAATAAAGCTCTTTGTGCTACATCACTGCCTCTTTCAACTTTTTCTTTTAAAAAGGCAAATATAAGAGGGTTAACAACACCACACGTTCACAAGCGTGGCGCGAGAAACTGTGCCTCGACCACAGCGTCGCGCGATTGTGAGCAGGCGCGAGTCGCGCCGCGTAGCGTCGTGTTCCCAGTGTGCGCTGTGGTAAAGGGTGTTTTTTTAAGCCCGATAGAACTTTAAATTGTAAAAAATAACACACAAAATTAAATTGTAATCAAAATTTTTTTTTTATTCAAAAGATCAATACGTGACATTAACATTTGAAAATGATTTCGGGCATATGGGCACCGCGGCTGTTCTTGACGAAGTGCATTCTGGACGTCCAATTTTGGGCCACTTTTTCGAGCACTGCTGGCCGTATGTCACGAATAACACGAACAATGCTGGCCTCCAAGGCGTCAATTGTTGCTGGTTTATCAGCATAAACCAGTGACTTCACGTAGCCCCACAGGAAATAATCGAGAGGTGTCAAATCGCACGACCTTGGAGGCCAATTGACAGGTCCATTTCTCGAAATCAACTTATCGCCAAATTTTGATTTCAATAAGTCGATGGTTGCGTTCGCCGTATGGCACGTAGCGCCATCCTGTTGAAACCACATCTCCTCCGGATCAATGTCATCCATATTTTCAAACAAAAAATCATTGATCATGGTGCGGTAACGATCTCCATTGACCGTAACGCGAGCTCCGGCCTCATTTTTGAAGAAATAAGGTCCGATGATGCCACCAGCGTGAAAACCGCACCATACGGTGCATTTTTCTGGATGTAATGGAGTCTGTAGGGTCTGTTGTGGATTGGTCTCACTCCATATGCGGCAATTTTGCTTATTAACAAACCCGTTAAGCCAAAAATGCGCCTCATCGCTGAACACAATTTTGCGATAAAACAACGGGTCAGTTTCCAACTGCTCTAGAGCCCAATCGGCGAAAGAACGACGCATATAATGGTCTCGTGGCTTCAATTCCTGCACCAGCTGGATCTTATACGGGTGTAGGCCGAGATCTTTGCGCAAAATTTTCCACGTAGTGGATGGACAGAGCCCCAATTCCTGCGACCGACGACGAATCGATAAATTTGGATCTTCTTCCACACTTTCGTTTACAGCGGCGATATTGTCTTCAGTACGCACATTCCTTCGACGTGCTGGTGTTCTTGCATCCTCTAGAGAGTATGTGGTACGAAATCTATCCACAGTTCGACGAATGGCTTGTTCAGATGGACGATTATGTACGCCATACAAATGACGAAGTCGTCTATAAGTTGCGCGAATCGACGACTGATTTTCAAAGTAAATTTGGATAATTTCGTAGCGTTGTTCCAGCGTGAGTCTATTCATGATGATTTGTCAGAGTATACTGAAACAAATAAAACAAACAGTTTCGTCAAAATTTAATTTTTTGTGTTATTTTTTACAATTTAAAGTTCTATCTAGCTTAAAAAAACACATGTTATTTGATTCCGTAGTTTACAAAAAAAAACGTGCTGTGCTGCATCATGTCACACGCGCTATACGCGTCTCAATTTGCTCTTAGCCTTAGCGTTTGCACGTGAGAAAGAATATCGCATGATTGTACACTTACAATGTCGCATATTGAGGTTAATACCAGCTTCCGTTCGCGATTATCTTTTTGTGTAATGTAGTGGATAATGTCACAATACTACATATTTTAGCCGCATCTGTTTACATTCCGTCCCTATCAATGCGTGTTATTTGAGCGCAGAATATAACTCAAGAGTTAGGAAAAAAGGATAAGGGATCTAAATGTTTTGGCCTAATATCTATGTTTTAGCTTGATCAAGAACTTCAGGTGGCTGTAATCTTACAAATCGTCTTGTCTTCAAAGCAACTGTTTTTTAGAAGATGCATTCAGGCCATATCTAAAGGGAAATGTATGACATACGAATAGGTAACCTACTTTTCGTGTGCATGGTATATGGAAGTTATCTACAGCAACTAGAACTATGCACATCTTAAGGTGATAATAATAACAACGAACGGCTGGCATAATTGTCTCAGAAATAGTAAAACCGCTGTGCATAACATAGTTGAAAAGCATAGCACCCTGTTTTATGTTTTTCGATGTGAATTTAATTCATTTTTATTATTGTTACAATGACTACAGTCGACCTTAGCATTGAATCATATGACCGTGTGTAAAAACAAGCACACGAACGCCGTATCTAACTATGAAAGTTCGCGGGGACATGAAGTCCTGAAAATATTTATACTTTCTATACATCGATTGTATTACATTTATTCTACTCTTGCAGTCTCGACAAAAAACGTGAGTCACATGGAAGATAGTTCTGAATTAATTAACTTATTTTCACCTTGATGTTTTACTGGTGTTGTACTGTAAACATAAGAAATAAAGAAAGATCTGGGTGCATGGCAGTGCACACGCCAAGTCGAATCAACAGCGGCACTGCCTACCATTTTCTTGAAACTATTTTTGTACCTTAATTTCTTCGGTCTTATTTCTGCTACATGCCATAAATTTCTATTATACATAGATATCAGCAGTCTTAGCAAACATTATAAATTTTGTTTTGTTCCTGTTCTTAGTTTGGATGTTATTCATATACAAATTTCACCATTTATTTCTATACACTCACTCACCGACTGACTGACTGCTGATCATCAAAACTCTAAGATACTTCCCGTAATCGTGGAAAATTTGCTACACGGATAAAGTTTCAACCCCCGATAATAAGAAAAATCTAAAACTCGTTAATATCCATACATCTATCCCAAACGTAAAATATTTTTCTACCCTAATAACGTTATACGCCTCAGCATTTCATTATAGACGGTGCTTACTTAGTTTAACCAATGCGCTAAATTTTGTTTTGTCAGAGAAACTTAAAAACTATTTTTGACTACTACACCATGACATTAAAATTCCAATGCTCTTCCCGAGGCTCTAAAGACAGCTAATTTGGTACACATATATGGTTTCATTTAGAAATCGTAAGAAAAGTCTAATATTGGTGATTTTCTCCGTAGTTATTTCTTTGGCAATCCCAAATATAAAAATTTGGTGCATATTTTCTGGTAAATTGCTTTGCTGTGGATGAAGCTGTAAGTCTGAAGTTTCTTTTATGCATAGAGACCAGCAAGTTTAACTTATATCGTAAATTTTTCCTTGTTCCTATGCTTAGTTTGGAAGTTACTTGTTATTTACTTATGTTGATAGTTAATCTGTGGCAATCGGCATTGCTCGTCCATGGCGCACACCCATTATTTACAGAAGCGTTGACATCGTTGTCCTCGACTCTGAAATGTCGTTATTCATCGACTTCCTAATGAAATTGGTAGTCTATATTTGAGTGACGACTCAGAATAAGCGATCATCTTATCAAAGAAATAAGATCCCACAAAAACATTTCTTGTAAAAATGAGCCAAGTCTTGTGCTTGTACAATGAGAAAAAGTTATGCGATCTTGTTCTGAAACAAATATGCACTTCGCAATGTATATTCACTTCACTTTCTGAAACAGAATGTTTTCTCTCGGTGTCATAGACCGTTTATTTATAATAACAAAATAATTTCTGGTGTCTTGACCAATATGCAAGCTATGTTTAATAAAAACCTACATCCGACAAAAACAATTTTTCTAAAAATAGGCAAATTCTCGTGCTTATGCAGTGTCAAAAAGTTGTGAGCTCTTGTTCTGAACCAAGTCAACACTTTACAATGTGTATTCACTTCACTCTCTTCTCGATTATTTATTTGTCGTATGGCCAAGCAACTAATGTAATACATATAAATATATACAACGACAAGAACGTTAGTAGCATACAAAAATTGACGTCCAGTTCTTGCAGTCATGCTATGAAGGAAGTTGTAGCACTGAAAACATTTTGAAATGGTCCGTCGTACTTCCAAAGAGGGCATGCTTTGATGACGTGCTCCACACTCTGGAAAGGAACTCCACAGTCACAGACAGGAGAATCACGAAGTCCCCACTTATGGAGCACGGTATTGCGTTTGGCGTGGCCTGTTATTAGGCGGTTTAGTTTGATTATCTTGATGTTATAGATGGTTTATTTAGAATAATAAAAGTCTGGTAACTTGGCCATTATGCATGCCCCATTTTAGTAAACCTATGTGTATTCCTTGAATGTTTTTCTTTATAAAAACTTACAAATACACATAAACAAAGGTTTCCATCGCACGTCTTTAGGGTTTTAGGATAAATCATATAGTTCCTTTCATTTCAGTAACAGTTATCACCTGCATAATGGACAAGTCCCATGTTTTTATTTTTTAGATTTTGTTTTATTGTAAATAGACGATGTATCTCACCGAGAGAAACCATTTAGTTTCAGAAAGTGAAGTGAATACATACTGTATATAAGTGTATGCTTGGGTCATAACAAGATCTCAACTTTTTGCCACTGCACAAGCACGAGACTTGACCTATTTTTGTGGGATTGTATTTACATGTCATAGAGAGGACTTACTTTTGTTCCAAAAATACTAGCGACTGCCTTCCAGATGCAGTACAACAGTTTCTGTGTGATAGATAATATCGTGATTTTACATAGTAGCAACTTCGTCTCACAAAATCATTGCAATGTTTTATTGCTACGATAATCCAGGAGTAATATATTTTATGAACCTTTCTTCTAATTATATACTTAGTATGGAGAATAATATTGTTGTTATTAATCATTCTTAACCAAATAAATATGACAACAGTTAAAACGAATTTATCCTAATTTTGGAACAGTGTGATGATAATTTTTCTCTAACATATCTATTAAAAAACACATAGGAAGTAACAAGTACATTCATGGAGGCCTATATTGCAATTTCTCTCAAGTTCCTTATGGTGAAGGTCTGCATGATAATTTTTCGATCAATGATTTTAAATTTCCCTAGTAACAATCACAGTAACGTAAATGTTATTATTTACCAGGTGACGATATTTCCTGGATGAGCGCTATTCTTATTTGTGTTTGATAACCAAACCTTTACTACGTCTTATGGTATAGCTACACCAAGTTTTGATTAGTTTACTTGATTTTCTTCTTGCTGTTATTATTTTGGTGTTGCTATTTTGAGGTGAACACTTCACAATCTGCATCATCTGAAGAAGCCTATTAGTGAAATTTACAGTCTAGATTAAATTGCTAAAAAATTCTTTAGAACAATATTTTTGTTTGAGGAACTCAACAAGTCTTCCATGTATGTTTGATTTTCTCACATAAATGTTGTTTTCTTACTTGATGAAATGTTTAGTTGTGAGTAATCGAAATTGAGACTGAAGTTTTTAAGTGATGTTTTTCTGTTGCCTACTTTGTATGCAGATTAAAACATTTTTCCAAAATTTCTCACGTTATTTCATTTGTTTCTCAGTTCGTTATAGACTTAGTTTTAAAAAAGTATTACAACCATTTTAACTGAAGTGCCTGCTTTTATTTATTTTTATCGTTAAATTCATGTTTATCTATTTTCGATAATGTATTAAAATTTTGTTTTTTTTACTACTTCTACTGTTTCTAAGCATTTTAGTGACGAGAAGCCGTTCGATTTATATTCGACATTTAAACCTGTAACATTCATCTCCAATAACTGTATTTTTTAATTATTATTATTAAATTTCACAAATAAACGTCTCCAGATAAATTAAAGTAATATTACCAATTTCAAATTTCGGTCCAAATGTAGATGGTAGTAGTTGCCATTGGCGCGTACTATTTGGTCGAAATACAATTGCATATATAAAGTTTGGTATCCTATCTTACCGCCAATTATCCTTTACATCCAGGTTTCAATAAGATGCTTACGCCAAAACGTAAATCACGCGTATATTTCTAAATAATGGTATATTGTACTTGCTCCGGGTAAGGAAGATGCATTTTTTCGATTATTAGAATTGCGTACCGAACTGAAAATTTTGTCATGAACGAACTTTTTCCGATCCCATGGTAACTAGCTGAATCAGATAGTAGATAGGTTGCTTAGTTTCTAAACTGACTGTGCTCCGTTGCTGAGAAAATTTTATTTGCATTTCGGAATTACGCTGAGGCAGAACATAGAACTAATACAATCAAGTTTTCTCTTAACTAATCTCATACTGCTGTATGAAATCATTGATATTCGGCTCCCGATGAGATATCTTTACCCACAGTATGTCGTATTGCTGAATTAAGTTTTACACATAAATCTGTGCATTGATCGTATTATTAATTCAAGCATCACAAGTATGCCCATCTTGTGTGTAGGAGTACCTTAGTTATTTCATAGAGACTTTAGATAACATTTTTAACTGCTTTTTTTTCCCCCCTTACTGCTTCATGCCTCGTCGACGGCTAAGGTCATTAGAGGCGGGATGGGACAAGGGACAAGGAACGGGAAGGAATTCGGCCATGGCCTTTTAGAAGGCATTTTCCTGGAGTGATTTGGGGAAACCATGCAAAACCCAAATCTGGATGCCCGAACGGGGATTCGAACCCGCATCCTCCCGAATGCGAGGCCAGTACGTTAACCGTTCATCCACCACGCTCTATTACATCTTTCGCAGATTTGAAAAGTAAAGGGCTGATTACGACAGTAGGTGTATTCGATAGATGATCTATCTAGCACAATAGTAAGATGACTTTAAAAACTTTACGGTCAATAGCAAAATGATTATTTTATTTCTAAAAAGGCAGTTTTTATGCTTTTTTTGATGGGATACTGGAACAAATTTTCTTGTTCAATAATTACTGTTAATCTATCTGTATCTATAAAACGAAAACCGGAAATATTGGTCATATAAAAACTCGGAAACTACGGGGCGGATTTCGATGGAGTTTTCACCGTTTTAAAGCTTAGAATCTTAATTCACTTGTCTGGCATGTCTTATGTATCAACGTTAAATAATGTAGGAGCATTAAATGAAATTCTGAACGTTTGGTGAGAAATTCCACAGGAAGAATTACTAGATGCCCCATACTCCGCACTAAACACACAACATAATGTCTCTAACGATAGCCTTTAATTAAAGCAATAAGATAACTTACAGTAATAACTATTTTGCACACTAAACAAATTCTTTCTATTAATTCGATATATTCAAGTTTTAAAAGCCATAGCTTGAAGTATTCTTTCCTTTAATTCAGGATACTAATTTTTAAACGACGTAGATAGCAGTGAAAACAAAGATTTTCTTTAAGCAGATCTCTGGACAATATCTCTGGCCTTCAGCATTAGTCTTCTGTTTACGATAATATCATTCCGGATTCACTTTTGATATTTTATCTGCAGAGTTAAAGGATCTGGAGTTTCGAGCAACAAGTATATCCATTCACTTCGCAATTGAATCAAATGTGAGTTTTTAACATAAGCTAGAGTAATTCAGTAATGTAGTAAGCTTGATATACAAGAATCTTTTCGGACGAATGAAAATAGTATACGTGTAAATAAACTTCAACCCACCAGTTTCTTGGTAGGGGGCGGGTGAATGTAAGTTTGCTTCCGAAAAAGTTGGCGCGTATTTTATGAAACTTTTTACAAATGTTTTGCGGGAATAAAAATAGGGTACGGTTAAATCTACGCCAACTATACCGTGCAAAGCCGGGAACTTTTTTTTTAACTGCTTTACGTCTCTTTTTAACATCGAGGTCTTTAGAGACGGGAAGGGATGGGGGGCAAGGATGGAGGCAAGGAATGGGAAGGAATTTGGCCATGGCCTTTTGAAGGAAGCTTCCCGGCATTTGCCTGGAGTGATTTGGGGAATCCATGGAAAACCCAAATCTGGATGCCCGGACGGGGATTCGAACCGCCGTCCTCCCGAATGCGAGGCGAGAACGCTAACCGTTACACCGCCCTGCTCGGTCCGGGAACTCCGCTAGTCATCGATATAACTTTTCTAAGAATGTAATTAAAGCAATAATTTTTTTCTGATATCTTTATGTGATTTTCACACCTATGGTTTCTCGATAGCTAATAAGAAGTAATTAATTTCTCATTACTCCCAATGCAGTTTTCGTTAGTACGTAAAGTCGACACTAAAACCGGTTAAGATGAAAATAGTTTTTTTTTATTTTTGTTTCTGGTGTTACGCCATGTCGACGTCGACGTCATCAGGGGTGGGAAGGGATTGGGTGACAAGGAACAGGAAGGAATTCGGCAATCGAATTGAATGAATCATCCCAGCATTCTCCTGCAGTGATTTGTGGAAACCGTGGAAATCCGAAATTTAGATGGACGGATGGGGCTTCGAACCTGCATCCTCCAGAATGCGATTACAAGGCGATACCGCTCCCCCACCACACTTAGACTTGTCTTGCCAACCTTACAAGTATTTTAATAGCTATAAAAAATTTCCAAGCATACGTTTTCAGTACAATTTAGAAGAAGTTAGAAATCTGTATGTAATTTTATTCTTCATAAGGATTACAGAAATTATTTTATACTTTTTAGTCCATTATAAAAACATGATATATTAAAATGTTTATATTTGATTATTATTTTATGCTTTTTAGGGTTATATGAGTGAAAATTTTGAATTGATTTTAAATACTTTGATGACATAATCACAGAGACATGCGAGAATTTTCAGGTTTCTTTTAATAGAAAAAGTTTAATTGAGTTATTTCGATCCCGAGGAAATATGGAAAAAAACAAAACAAAAAAAAAAGAATTATGCGTATCCATCGTTTGAATCATATGTTTTGGTCTTCAATTCGAGCAAAAATTCAGTAGAAAAAGATTCCAGAATTTTTTCATGCAGCGTTTCCAATTTTTCTTTCTCTATAAACCTTATTCAGAATATTGACTATTAAAGACGTTAAAAAATACCTAAATTGGTAATAGAAAAAAGTACTTTCAGGTTTTTTCGAATGTTTCAGGCAACTTTTCCAGTTTTTCTTTCTTTAAAACCCTTATTCGGAATGTTATGAACATTTTAAAAAAACCGCCAAATTGGTATACAGATAAAAAGACTTTCAGTTTTCTCTGAAATTTCCCATTTTTCTGGCAACATTTCCAGTTTTCCTGACAACTTTTCCAATTTTTCATTAACTAAAAACCTTATTAGAACTATTACGAACATTTAAAAAAATAGCCAAATCGGCCCATAGAAAATATTCAGTTTTTTCCCGGATTTTCAAATTTTACGAACAACTCTACCCATTTTTTGATGCATTGTGATCCATTTCTGAGCTATTGTCAAAATTTCAAGTCTCTAACTCATCGAAAAGTTAGTTCAAAATCAATTACAAAATTCTACCCGGACAGACAAAGCCCAAAGCGACATGGTAACATGGTAATATAAAAGGGTTTGCCTATCGATTCAGAATTTTTTTCATGATTTCCATTTGTTATTGGAGAATACATTACCTTGGGTCCTTATTAATTATTCATGAGATTTTAAACTCGTATCAGCTAATTCTACCATACATTCAATTCGGAAATATCATTTTCTCCTAAAGTAATAGTGAAATTCAATGAGTCTGGTTCATCTGTTAAACCCCACCAGCCATATTATTTACTTTAATTAACTGTATGTATTAATAAAATACTGTTTCTATGTGGCCTTGGTATTCTCAGTTTTTCTATGCTAAGAACCCACAGTCAGTAGTGTGTTTAGTGTTTGGAGTAGCCTAAACTGGCAGCTGTGTGTAATATTAAGATCTTAGGTTGTTGACAGAGGAATGTGTGATGATTGTAAAGACCGGAACCACGCCTAATTCTGTTCTTATAAATGGTTATTATCAAGTGAGGTAAAGCTAATGTAAACGCATGCTGCTATTTTATTTGAAGTAGAAATTTTTAAATATGATATTTATCGAAGATTCTACGGTTATTGACATTCTAATTAACAATCATTTCTAATTAAATTAAATAGCCCCCTCCCCCTCATACGATATCCATCGCTATGGGTCGTACCATGTATAGTGACGCAGGTTGGTGTGTGTGGAGTGGGGGGTGTTGGGGGTGGAGGGACGGGGGTCACCGCTTTCGCGCCCACTCGACCATGCCACACCAAGTGGAGCGCAGAGATGGTGGATTCGATATTTTCAACGCCCGTCACGCCCAGAGCTGCATTGAGCAACGGGTCCAGCTGGAACACGCCCGCGCCTTCGGAATTTTATTGAAAATTACTACAAAACGTGCACACGAAATGTGTCGCAAGGGATTGGAAAACTGGTTTCACTTTCTGTGAAGGCTTCAGTTCTTTATCTTTATATATTGTTAATGGGAGGTAGTACCGTTCATTATTTATTTAAAACACACGTACAAGAGTCTTTATCTACTTTCTATTTATTTGAGTATGTTTAAAAAAAACGCAAACTTATTTCCCCGAGTAACATCGATCCTGATTATTGTTGTGAAAAACAGTTTTTATCTGGCTTGGAAAAAAAAAAAAAAAAAAAAAAACATGAAAAAAACTATGAAAAAAACATGTTTTTTTCTGGAACACGTTTTTTTTCATAACTACTAAATCTCAAATCTGTAAGGCATTTATTGTTTAATATGGCTGTTTTAGAGTTTATTCTAAGTACTTATCTTAATTTTTAAATCTAACATATTTTTCTGGCTCAGTAGGAAAAAAAATTACAAAAATATTGCCAACATTGACTGAAATTTTCTTTTATGAACGGGGACTTCCCGACGAGGCTAGGTTGGGCGAGAAGGAATCCCCGTTCCCCGTTGTTTGGATTGATACTGGCTATTTGAACTAGTGCTGCCAGCCCTACAAATTTATCTGCAGAACTACGGATCTTTAAAAAATAAGGAATTTAAAATTTATCTACGGTTTTTTGCCTCTTTTTATTACTTATTGTTCTTTCCTTATATTCGTATACTGGTTAAACTCTCAGCTTATAGTGATACTGATTCATTAAATTGTCAGTAATTATGAATCATTTACTTCCAACTGTTGGCGTAAACCAACGATTGAAAAGAAATAAAGCTCCTATTTTGTATGATAATAGATTTAAATTCAAACTTAAAAGACCGTAATGCAGAACTATAGGTGCAGTCTTTATGCATAGTGTGTACTTTGCTCACAATTTAAAATTGCAATCTCAAAATCTTTTTCGCACAATACAAGAACAACCAGTAAAAGAAAATGTAACTATTTCTGATGTTATGGATCTAGAGGAAACAGAAAAAGAAACAGAAAATTCCGACACCGACCAAACTAGTGTTGGTAGTGCTGATACTAGTGAATGTGGTATTGACATAGGATGAATAAAATTTTTACCTTTATAGATACATTTATGAATCATTATGTAAAACATTATATGATTCAGTAAGATTTGAAACACACTTGTAAAATGTAAGTTCCGTAAATGATACTATAATTTATCAAATATATTGCTTTCTGAGAAAAAAAAATAATTGGAAAAAAATCAAGGGTGCTATGTTTTTTTTTTTTCATGTTTTTTTTTTTCACGAAGCTGAAAAAAAAGTTTTTTTTCAGTTTGCAACACTAGTCCTGATTCACCAGCAATAACTACAATTGATACCATTTCACAATGGCTCTTTATACTTTATTAAGAACGATGTCAAAAATTTGTTTTCCAATCATTGTTTTACGGCTCGATCACAACAAGGCTATTGGAATAGAGAGACAACTTCATGGAAGGAATGGAGAACAAGTAAGAAATGTATGTCTGGCTAACACTGAAACAAATGAAATATGATTTCCTATCAAATTACAAAACAAATATTGATATAACAATAACACTTTCATTAATTATTTCCTTAACCGTGGTTAACGTGACCGTTGAATCTAACTATATCTTGCTATCTTGTTATATTATCTTGGATTTTCGGTTGGCAATTCAGCCAAAGCCTGGTTCTAGAGTCAGCTAAACAACCCTAGTGGGTGGTAATAGGTATCGTCAGGAATCTTTAATCTCTTCATTCAAAAATCCATTTTTCTCCACTCTTAATCCACAAACTAATCTTTAAGAAATAAGCTGCGCAATAACACGCCGACACACATTATATTGAAAGGTAATACTATTAGAAACTTTTAGTGTCTTCTTTACGGTTTTTATAACAGTATAACTGTTTACTTCTATAGTTTGCTTTCAGAACGGCTACAATTAGTTCTGGAAGTAATATTAGAGTTGCAATGGTTCACTATGTATCAGAGATGTTCTTTGGAGTTGTTCAAACTAATTGACCATCAAGCTTCTCCAAATGAAAGATTGGCGACATTCGATTTTCCTTGGTGAGACCTTATCTTTTCATTTGAGGTAATTAGTAATGAATTCAAGAGATTTAAGATAAAAATCTGATCCGCTCAACCAAATCTTTAGGCAAACGAAAAGGCAGCTCAAAGCAGATTACTCACCTAATGTAAGTATGAAGAATGCAACCACTGATCTGTAGCACACCCCAACGTATGACACTGAAAAACGATAGTTAGCACCTTAAGCATATAATTTTATCCAGCAAGACTATTCAACTTCTAATCATTGAGTCTGAGCCCGATAAGATTCGATGAAGGACAGTATAGAAGTAAAAATGTTTTTGACTTCTACTATGGTGGAGTTCCGAATGATTTACAATATTTCCTAAGTATGAGTCTGTCACATAAAGCTAAATTCTTTCGTCGGTAGTAGAATAAAGTTGATCACATTGCTATAGAAAAGTCAGGGTTATAGGAGTTCCAATATCTGCCAGGAGAATTATAATTACCTGCATTTGTGCTAACTGTTTTTTACGAGCTCTGTTGCTTGTTAATTAATTCTATGGAATTGACAGTTAGTAAAATAGGTTTTATGCCTCGTCGACGTCAAAGTCATTAAGGCGTAAAGGACTGTGGACAAGGAACTGGAAGGAATTAGTCCATGGCCTTTTGAAGGAATAGTCCGCCATTCGGCTGGAGTGAGTTGGTGAAACCATGGAAAACTCAAATCTGGATGCCCGGATGGCGATTCGCACCGGCGACCTCCCGAATGCGAGGCCATAACGTTAACAACTCATCCACCACACTCGATCAGTTAGTCAAATAATTTTTATACCAAATTCCAAATGTACATTCTAACTATAATATGTTTCAATTCCATTCAGATGTGAATTTTTGCAAAAATAAGTCCAATAACCATTGTGGACATACCAATTGCAAGAAATGTATTGAAAATAATGGCTATAGTATTTAAATATTCCTGTATTATTAAGCATTACCATTGGCAATTTATGATTTTAATATAATTTTGGCCAACACTGCTTAAATTACAAAGTAAAAAATAATTTTAACTTCAACAAAACATAGTGTGCATATTTATACCACTCTGTTGGGAAATGATACCGTCACTGGCAGAAAAGTCAATGAACCAGGGGCGTAGCTACCATAAATTGGCGGTGCAGTTCACCGGGGCCCCCACGCTCAGGGGACCCCCAAGCGCACCCCAGGGGGCCCTCAAGCGCGGCTCAGAGGGCCGACGGGCCCTCAGGGCAAATGGGCGACCTTTTTTCTTTAAATCTGAGGGCCTTGAGAGCCTAGATACGCTACTGCTTAGGGGGCCCCCAACCACTACCCAGGGGCCCCCACCAGCAATCACCCATCAGGCCCCAAAATATATTTTTTTTTGCATAGGGCCATTGTTGACCTAGCTACGCCACTGCAAGAAACTAAACTTTCGAAAGATGAAACCGAATTCTAATTTACCTGTCATTTCGAAATGTCTTAGTTATTTAATGATTTAGAAGCACAGCTGTGAGCGGCCAGTCCTCTGGTGTTGAAGTGTTCCCACCTTACCACCTTAGTCACGATCTGGTCTCGTGCTAGGCGCGGACAAGCGTGGCAAGGTCATTGCATCCGTTGAGAAAACAAGATGCAAGAAAACGAGCAAGACGCCAACACCTTGCGGCTGGGAGTGCACGTAGCGCTGGAACCTTGACACTGCAGGCCTCCTTGAATGTTTAACACCCTTGAATGTTTAACAGGTTCTCGTCGCATCCTATTATTACTTTTGTGATGGGTTACTTTCTCCACACTTCATTTTAAACTACTCCCAGCTGTCGTGGAGTTGTGAGCCATAAAATGCGTGTAGTTTTCCACTCTCATAAATTTTTCTTTTTACCGTAATTCTTCTAGGAAAGGTCAGAGAGTTAAGAAAGTAAGCCTTATTGAAATTTTAACTTAATTATTACGGAAACACGTCGTTTAGTAACGTAATTTCAGCATGTGTAATTTTAGGAAATTACAGAATAGTATAACATACATGGTGGAAGAAGAATTTGGTCTGAATGTTCGCATATAGATAAGCAAGGGAAAGGTCGCGAGGCGCAGGTGAAATCGTAATAGTGACGTTAGACTAAACACGGAATCATATCTCGTAGAAGAAATAATTATCGAAGCAAGAACAAAAGCATAGCAGTGCTAGCGAAGTCAGAATTTTTTCGGCGAGGGGGGAAAGATTTTTACTTATCAAGTATTGAGATAGAACTAAACAGGAAATTAAATAAAACTGAACATGTTGTTCTTTGTACTATATCGATATGACACCCTGGCTTTGGGAACTTAAGAAGAAAATAAAGTTGCGACTATGATGAAAATTAAGATAGCAGATAGCGCTTGGAAAATTTTATATAAATGATAAATGAGGAACGAAATTTATGGGAGAATCTCACAGTTTTTTTAGTGCGTTTCGTTTCATTTAAGACATGTAGTATTATTATTATTTGGTCGATTGTGAGAAATGTAGGAGATGACAACGATTGCAATATGTGAAATAAATAAATGAACTATGCTGTAATACTAAGGAGAACTACGGTACATGAAACAATAGAGTAAATAATGACACAAACGTAAGATATCAGACACTTTGGCACAATCCTAATTCAAACGTAGTGGTAAAACATCTATTTGTGTAAATTAATGTTATAAACGTCGGGCAGATTAAATTTTATTCATTGAAAATTTTTATATTTTATTTAAGATAAAAATTGTAGGCCCATGTATTTTAGACAAAACGGAAAGAATTTTTTAAATAAATTTATTTTTAAAATATTTTAATTACAATTATTGAAGAAACTACGAAAATATTTGGTGAGAGAGAAAACGTTCTATGCAAGTCTCGAAAAGTTAACATAATGTCCGTTTCTCTCACACCAATTTGTTACCAATACCTTCCCAAATTTCTTTATTAACTCATGAAAGTTGTATGATAATAGCACGTATTTTGATAAAGCATTACCGAGAGTGGTGGGTGAGTGGTTAACACTCTGGCCTCGCATTCGGGAGGACGCCGGTTCGAATCCACGTCCTGGCACACAGATTTGGGTTTTCCATGGTTTCTCCAAATCACTCCTGGTTAATGCCGGGATGCGTCCTGCAAAAGGCCATGGCCGAATTCCTACCCATTCCTAGTCCCCATCCAGCCTCTATTGTCCTCGAAGTCGACGAAACTTGAAGCCATAAGTAAAAAAAAAAGAAGAGATAGATAAAGCATCAGTCATACCTACACTAACGAGAAGCTGTGCCTCAAGTACGAAGAGTGTATTCAAGTAAAATTGGAGAACTAGTCAGAAGATTCCAAAGATCATAGCGGGAAAAAAAGAAACGCAAATAAATGTGTAGCAATGTTTGATCGCCGAGTTAATTTCTTTGTTGGAGTTAATTAATCCATGTAGAGTTTAAACTGATACTGGGCCAAACCATGTACTATACTCTACAGAGCAAGACGAAGAATTTAGAAGATTACTTGTTCAAAATGAAAATTAAGATGTGGACGATGAAAAGGTCAACAAAATACAAAGAAAAGTTCGGAGTTTTTTTGGAAAATGCTATAACCTCACAAATTACACGATGATAAAATATATAAATTTAAATTACATATTTGTGCGTACACATCAAGGTTAAGGATGAGAGACCAGTATCTTTGACTTACGTTAATCATGTTACTAATGAATTGTAAGTAATTATATGTATTATAAATGTAACACTTTATTGTGAATAAAATATATATATTTTTTAAAAAAAAACACAAAAAAAACCTAGCGGAGATTTCCTAATTACTAAGAAACTTGATACATCTTGATGAATAATCTTTTCGAAAATGATTTGTAATCTAATTATAATTTTTTATATGTAAGGTCACCCTCATTCTCGTATTTTATTTTGTTAGATATGTTCGAGTTAAAGGCCTGGTTTTATCAAGAAGAGTTCTAGGCTAGTGAAACGTTAGGTTTCAGCTACAGTATTAATATTTGACTGTATGCCTAAATTTAGAATTATAATACGCCATTCTTTACGAATTCAAAAAGTATTGTTTTATCTGTTGAAATACAGTTTTTGGGGGGGATGGTACAGAACATGTCACTGTACTATGATTCTGTTTGTATTACTCGTGTCTCATAGATTAACACAATCAACGGCTACCAGCCCCGTTTCCATCCCTCAATCCGTCACTGACTACCGTTAGCATTGTGCGCGGATAGGAGAGTGCTGTGCCGCTCAACACAATAAGGCTGTGGTGTCGAGTCATCGATTAGAGAGGTACAAGCTGTGTTACGAGTAATTAGTCGCTACCAATGAAACAAGCACAATCAAGACCGTCACTCTGTGACCATGAGCATTGCACTGAACGCGTCCTTGGTTGGGCAGTTAGAAAGCACGCCAGTAATTTTCAGTGCTGGCTGTGACAATAAGCTCGACAACTTTTACTTTTAACTGATTTCCTTCGTGGGGCAAATTACCCATTTAAAATATCCGGCTCGGTATCGCTAACCCCGATCTGATCTGCGGGAACGGTGGCCATTCAACAGCTTAGCTACCTGCGAGCAACAAATAGGACCAGCTTAAGGAATTTTGGGGCCCCCTGCAAAGTTTGATTTCGGGGCCCCCTACTTCTTTTGTAGATGTACTTTTGCCTACACTTTTGATAATTTTCGTGACTTTATACACACACACACACACATATATATATATATATAATCTGTGTGTAGAGCTCAAACAACGATTAAAGAGACGTATTTCTCTAAATCTTTGTACTAACGAGCCAGAAGTTTATTGAGTTTTAGCTGAATGGGACCAACTTCGCCGAGTTTTTGGTGTTTTATCAATGCAATAGGCCTATTGTAATTACATCAGCTCGGACTTTCTCAGTTTATGATTCTGTTCATCTCTTTCCTTCCATGAGCAACTTGAAATCCTTCACTAATATCCATCCATGCATTGTCGCGGTTATAAGACTTGAACAATCTAAAGACACTCTTCACCTGCCTTCTGTCTTCAAATAACTCCCAATCCAGCTCTTTCATCCTATCAGACACTGATTGTATTGTGCGGTAATTTCCGCAAATAAATCTAGCAATAGACAGAAGACGTTCAGCAAGTGACAGAATCAGATAAATACCACACCATGTAATATAGGATGCCATGAAGAGACCGAGAGTGGTGGGTGACGCTCTGGCCTTGCATTCGGGAGGACGCCGGTTCGAATCCCCCTCCGGGCATCCAGATTTGGGTTTTACATGGTTTTTTCAAATCTCCACAGGTGAATGCCGGGATGTTTCCTGCAAAAGGTCATGATCGAATTCCTTCCAGTTCCTTGTCCTCAGTCGTTTCCTGTCTCAAATGACCTCGACGTCGACGAGGCTTAAGCCATAAGCAAAGAAAAAGGAAACCATGATGGAACATGTTATTACTTCTACGTGACGTTAAATGGGCGCATTATTTCTAAAATGGTTTCTTAGTTGCATCATTTATTTGGGCGGAAGAACGCACGAAATCTAGTAACGATGAAGCTTGCTCGATAAACTCGTGGTTCAAGGTTCGCTGATAAGTCGTGGGTTAGCATTGTTTGGCTTTAATTAAGGTCTATGAGCATTTTGTGTTGTCTTTACTACGATGTGGAATACTTATAATAAACCTTAACTGAACATGGACAAGTGATACAGATTGATTGATAACGTAGCATTTAAATAAATACTATTGTATATTTCCTAGCATTGTGGTTCCCAAGCCAAAAATCATAATATACATAAAGAGACATGAGGGGAAAAAACAGAAATTCTGACCTGCATGTTTTTATATATGTCTCTATATAGCGCCAGCTAGTATTATGGTTGAAAATATTGGTTACACCTTATATATTTATCTCTGCTACAAAAGTCATTCAATAATTTAAATTTCTTCTATTGTTAAAAGATTCATGGTTAACTTCATTAACATTGTATCTGTTCTGAAACCATACCGTTCATATCCTCTTATGTGAATATCAACATTAAAGTTTAGGTTTGGGCGCAGTCATCCAATCTCTGTGAGTGAACCTAAGTCAACAGCTAGTACTAGTAATTCCAAACAGAAAGAAGATGTAACAGTCAACAACGAGAATATGTTGCACAGAAAATTTTCGTATTTTTTCCATAATTTCTTGCATAAAGTGGGAAGGCTATATTTAAATGTTCTAAGGAATAACGAAAATGAAGTAAACAAGTTCTACCTAGATAGTAAATATGTTTTATTAGAGTTAAAGATCTAAGAAACTTAGACAATGATTAAACGGAAGAGAAAGTACCATTACTGGACGTATAAAAAAAAAAAAAAAAACTTCATGATTTGTTTGTAAATACAAAAAACTTTTGGTGTATCGATAAATGGTTCCATAAATTTCTATTTCATTTAAGTTTGAAGATAATCATTTAATCCCATTGGCAGTTTGATCACTTTTAAGGATGGTATATTTTACTATTATTTCTTGTATTCAATTCTTCTGTTTTACGTTTGTGGCAGTCAGGAAGCTTACGAGAAAAATATGCAACTAACATTTGAAACATGTCACAAGCAGTCTGAATATTTCTTTGTTAGACTTATTTTAATCATGCACATTACCATTTGTTAGTAATCGTATTAAGAACGAACTTAATTAATAGAACTTTTTGAATTAAACATCAAAAAATTTTCCTTGTTCAGAGTCACCCCGTGATTGGTATTTCTGGTTTCTATTATTTTCCAGCCTGCCCAGTTGGTTGAGGTGCCGTGATGGTGTTCAGCGCTGACACGGGATTAACTGGTTAGATTCCTGGTGGTTGAAGAAATTTTCATCATCAGAACTTGGCCGGCAGGGTAGCAGAGATGGTGATGCACAATTCCTAATCGCCAGATTGTGCCCCGAAGTAATGGATAAAGTTCCAAACCTCTATGCAGTGTGTATGAAGTCACAGCACACGATTTTGTTTATAGTGACTCGTCCGTCGAACAGGGTCCTTGGTGTCTATCGGACGAGTGGGCCTGAATGGGCCGGCACCGGTTATCACACTCTCCTTTCTTCAACTCTTATTTCATACAGCACAAACAGCAATATACGCTGAACATACACATTATCACAGTCATACACACCTACAAATACACACAAACTGGGAAGTCAATGGGAAATTGGCCCAGTTCCTTTTCCCAAGAGAGTTCCCAGGAAGAAGAACATTCCCCACCTTCCCCAAGAATCGGATACGAAATCATGAGAAAAATAAAAAAAAAAATATTTCTCCCCCCAGTGCATTATAATGGAATCGTGTCGGACATTGCATGTTACTTATTGGTGTTTGTTGCGTCCAGGATACCAATTAGATGAATGGATTGTTTGGAGTAGAACAACAGCATAGCTCACGTAGCGGAGAAATTCCTTATGGTGACAGCATCCGGTATGCGGGAGACATACAAGCCTTGACAGGTTTCCTTGCTTACCTTCCAACACCTAGCTGCCCTTCGTTCTCACGGACACATTTTTTCCCAGAATAATTAAACAGCCATTTGTTCTAGACCTATACCGCAGCAATTAGACGTTTATTGTTATTGAAAAACAATAACCACAAAGCGAGTAATTCCCACTTTTTGTGTGTGTGTGTTTTTGATTCCTCTTTATCCATTTTTTTATATACAAAGTAATGATCACATTAAATTTGCAATTACCACAACATTTCGTTTTTTAATATGTTCGTAAAGTCTTGTGAGCGTGTGATATGTTAGAAACTGCATCGAATGACAGCATTTCTCCGGAAACCGTCGTTCTAGAGCTAACGAAGGAAGCTACAGATTTCATCTGATATCAAGGGAGCCAGTATTAAAAGCAGATACGACTTATCTTTACATCATAAGAATATATCGTGCTAACCATATGGTACACTGCAATTCAAGAAAAAATTTGCCTCAGGAAGGGGAATCCGTCAACTTCAGTGATAAGAACGTTATGAAAAGCGGCATGTTATACTCTTCAGGGATTCCACTACCGAGACTACAACATAGGGTAAAAATCAATTTAATTGAGGAAACTTTGGAGATGATATAAAACGTTCTCTGCCTATTTCCTATGTTGGTAGATTTCTTTTGCAGGACATGAAGTTTCAAAAATTTTTGATTGTCATTACTCTTTATAGGTAAAGATAACAATGCTACAACAATATGTTACCTTTTCTCCATTACGATATAAAATAATGTGCAATTGTAGGGCAGAAAGCAATGAGCATTAAAGATTTTTATGTTGCAATGAAAAAAGGGTCTTAATTAATTCAACTCATTAACCCACTTTTACTAACAAAGGAAGAAAACGAAACGGTACTCCATTTTCCACGGCAGATATTAGATAAGGAAAGATAAACTTAAAAAAATATATGACTCCCACCTAAAAATCTTTAACACTGGTACTATTACTACGAAACGTTAATATTTACGATAGTGGGTTGCGATTTTTCTTAGATAGGTTGTGGTTGTTATATGTAGAAATATGTGAATGAGTCAATTTTAAACCAAACGTAACTTAAAAATAGTGCAGACGTTAGATTCAACTAAAGATTATATTAATCGTAGTCGAAGAGTCACATCAGGAAATTTGCATTCATATAAACTGATCACTGAAAATACTAAATAATATCAAATGTTTTCATTAATAGCAAACTGAAAGCATTTAGCAAATAAAAGATTACCAAATCTAGACTGCCTTGAGAAAAGTTTTTCCTTCCTGTTGCAACATTCACTATGAAGCAACAGATCTTCTTGTGAAAATGATTTGGGGCATCTTTACATCAGTGGTGTCTGTTTTATGTTCGTTAAATATGTGTTTCGACCGTAAATAAGGGAAAGACAGGTGAAAATTAAGAGCTCTTCTAACTCATGCCAAAAAAAACTGGTCTCTCGGAAATTTATAACGCTGTTATAATTGAAACTGTTCCACACCAAAAGAAATCCTTCCTTTAACTATGAGTGAAGATCGTTATAACAGACTGGAATTCCCCGAGATACAGCATACAATATATTACCAACAAGACAGAGTTGCTTTTTGTTCAGCTCATGCCGACGGAATTTCAAAACGCCTCTAGGCTTAACAGTTCATTAAGCAATAGCAGCACATTCCATCTCCGCCACAAGCACACTCAGACGGAATTGAGCCTTTGAAGTCCGAGAACAGAATGTAGCTATGTTTCTCCAAGCTCTTGGTAGATCAGTATGTCATTAAAATGTTATGAACTTTTACAGTGACGGCGAAAATATTTACCAAAAAGTAAGTTACAGTTCCAAGTTATGGCCATTTATGAAATCACCTACACATTGCCAACATGGCTATGACAACATACAATATGAGTTTACTTTTACAAATGGTCCTCGAGAGATTGTAAACATTTCTCGGGACAGTCAACCAACTTTTCGATTCCGGATGCGTAGAAATCACCTCCAACTAAAATATGCTGTTGTAAAACCATTATTTAAAAAAGAAGAAGTAACATGTGTAGACAACTATCGTCCCATTTCATTACTTTCAACATTCTCAAAGGTTTTTGAAAAAGTCATGTATAGAAGAGTAATAAAACATGTTACACACTATAATATCCTAACTAATTCACAATTTGGGTTCAAAAAAGGATCATCCATAGAAATGGCTATATATTCATTTTTAAATAACACATTTGAGGAACTGAATAATAAAATGAATCCTGTAGGAATATTTTGTGATCTTGCAAAAGCATTTGACTGTGTAAATCATGAATTACTTTTGAAAAAAATGGAATACTATGGTATTTTTGGGACCGCAGGTAAATGGTTTAAATCATACATTGAAAGCCGAATGCAAAAAGTTTCAATTTTTGATTCTAAAATAAGTAAAGATGCTTCATCAGACTGGAAGAAAATAAAACATGGAATTCCACAAGGCTCTGTCTTAGGTCCCCTCCTCTTTCTGTTATACATCAATGACCTTCCTGGAAATTTATCCGACAAAGTTAAGAGTGTTTTATTTGCAGATGACACTAACCTGACTGTGCGTAAAACACCAAACAGTACTATAGAATTTAATGTAAATGAAGTACTTAGAGTAGTAGCAAATTGGTTTAAGGCAAATTCATTAAAATTAAATTTTGAAAAAACACATTATATTAGGTTTAAAACAAAAAACTATGCACAACTAGATATATGTATAAACTATAAAAACAACACAATCTTAGAAACAGAGAGTATAAAATTTCTTGGTATTAAAATAGATCAGAAACTCTGTTGGCATGACCATATCACTACACTACTGGCAAAGTTAAGTAGTGCCACCTTTGCAATACGAACACTTTCTCTAACAGCAGATCTAGAATTAATGAAACAGGTGTACTACTCATATTTTCATTCAGTAATGTCATATGGCATAATTTTTTGGGGAAACTCTTCACAAAGTAAAAAAGTTTTCATAGCACAGAAAAGAGCTATTAGGTTTCTGTGTAGGGTAAAACCAAGAACTTCTTGCAGACAACTCTTTAAGAAACTCAATATTCTTACAATGTATTCTCAGTATATATATTCCCTCATGAGCTTTGTCATAGAAAATTTTAACCTGTTTACACCTAATTCACAGGTACACAGTTTCAATACAAGAAACAGAAATAACTTGCATAAAACACAAACATCTCTGTCATTAGTACAAAGAGGAGTTAATTATTCTGGGATACATCTGTTTAATAAACTACCTAATCGTATAAAACAGCTTTCAGATAATAAAGATGTATTCAAACAAAAACTTAGAGATTATCTTATTGGCAACTCCTTCTACTCCATTCAAGAATTTGAAGAAAATAATTAATTGTACTCATTATGACGTTTGCAAAACTCAGTTGCAAAAATGTATTTTTATTATTATTTCTTGTATTTGTAAAATATGTATATATTTACTATGATATGACTCATATTATGTGTATATGTATCAACAATGACATGTTTCACATCCCAGAGGTATTTCCTCAGCAGGGATCCATGGAACAAGATTGATAAATAAATAAATAATAAATAAATAACGCTCTGTAATCACCCGGAGACAACTGCTTTCACCCCCTCATCGTTTCGGAATCATCGTCCACCGAAGGTCCTTTTTCAGCTTACCGAACACATGATAATCGCATGGCACCAAGTATGGACTGTATGGAGGATGTTGCCATACCTCCCACTTGAATCGCTGTAGCGGTTCCGACGTTTGGCGGGCCGTGTGTAGTGATGTTCCGATACAAGTAAATACGAGTAAGTACTCGATACTTTGTTTTGATACCGAGTACTTTTCGTATTTGGATTAATTCATTCGATACTTACTCAGTATCGGAAGAAAAGTACTTGTATCGAATCGAAAGTATCGAAACGCACCCAGTGTTAATTCTAAATGCATCATCCCTGCTGCGCCACTTAGTCGCGCCTGCGAAATTAATTTCCAGCTGACGTCAAGTTGGTAGCATTGAAGATGAAACAAAATCAGTCTTAGAATAGGCAATCTAACCTCAAAGAGTTTGTTTTAGGTCCCTATTTCACTGTAATAAAGTTGTACTTGGTGCTCATTTCGCTATACCTGACCAATGGTCGCTCCCGCGCAGCCTCACACGAAAACTAAAAGATATGGTTCTTAAGTAACTAAGAAGCCCATGTGAATTGGAAGAAGAAGATGCTTAAGCTAGCGTTTCACAGGAATATCACTTCTGGAAACATCACAAAGAAAAAGAAAACGCACCGCGTCTCTCTCTATTTGTAAAGCACTGTAATGTCTCTAAAAAGCATTCCATTTACAGAATGGGAAGAAATGAAACTTATATTTCTTTGTCTGTATAAATACGCACAACAGTATCTTCTTATTGAAGCAACGTCAGTATTGAGTGAATGTTTGTTTTCTATTGCGGGTGAAACAATCACAAACAAAAGAAACAAGCTGTCCCCAAAATATTTGGAACAATTGCTTTTTTGGGAAACCTCCCAAAAGCGGACTTTTGTTGTTTAAAAGTGTAAAAACTATATTAAATAAATATTTAAAGAAAAGACAAAACTTTCAAAGTTTGCTTAAATGTGAGCTTTATTATAATTTTAATAAATAAATAAAAATGTTTACTCAGTGTTTTTTGATTTTATTACACTAGGCAAATAAAATAAATAATTTAGCAACATGTCACATATATTTTTATATTTCGACATTTAAAAAAACTATCGATATGAGTAAGTATCGATATTTTTGCAGTACTCATATGAGTAAGTATAGTAAGTCAATTTGAGTACTACTCATTTAAGTAGGTATCGATACTTTGATGGTATCGGAACATCACTAGCCGTGTGAGGTGATGCGTTACTTAGCGTCTCCAGGTGTTTACATAGCGATAGAGGTGATTTCTACGCATTTTGAATCCAAAAGTTAGTTGACCGTTCCGTGAAATATTTACAGTCTCTTGGGGACTATGTGGAGAAGTGAACTTATATTTTATGTTGTCATAGCCGTGTTGCCTAGGTGTAGGTGGTTTCATATATGGCCATAACTTGGAAGTGTAATTTACTTTTTGATTCGCCCTCGTACATACTTTAAACATTTAGTTGAATTTCTTGTAAATGCAAATTATATTTGTCGGGAATGTTTTCTATGAGATATGCAATAAGAGAAGTCACTATATTTTACATATTCATTTAATTTAGTTATACTAAGCAACTCATTATTAGCCACGCAACTACATATTAAATAAATAAAGCAATTTTTCAGTCAGTAACTTACAACATAACTATTCCAAAGTTGGAACAAATTGTTCGCATTAACTCATGCAGTCGTGGCCAAAACAATACTTGCCATATGTATACCGTGTCATATATACTAAGTTACCTGTAATATACAATGATGGGCCCAAATAAATAATATATTGTATTGCCACACTACGTCGAAATATATTTACTTGAAGCGTGGCCTGCATGGAGAGAGAGGGTGAACAAAGGTAACGGTAACTGCCCGGCTGGGTTCCGGAATGTGACCTTAAACTGAGTAGCCCCCAGTGAAGATACGCAGTGTGCGTCTACGGTGAGGCGGCGGGGTGGTAAAGTGGATTGCAAGTTGTGTGGTGGGTGCGAGGCCAGCCTGCAGAAAGAGATGTGTGGCGACTAACGCCGGTGAGATGTGTGTTTGCTCTTGTGTTGCTAGTCGTTATTCGAGTGGATGCGGATCTCCGATGGCAAGAAGACGAATACGGGCAGCAGACTCGGCGGCTTATGCTACATAGTAACCCCGCTGATATGGTGATCAACGTAAATCATTATCGTATTGATCAATCCAGAGCCGCCCTAGAAAAAAATCCCACCGTTCATCTGAGCTTATTACAGGACACATAGAAAACCCTGAGAACTGATGTAAAATATTGGATTTAAAGATGTTTGTTTAGTTGTATCATAATATTTTAATAAAATTTTATGAAGAATAATTTGGTAACAAACGTATATTACCCGTAGGTACAACGGTGTTGTTAATGTCCAAAGCAACATATCAACTACTTCAATAATTAATAATATTTAGTTGATAATTTTTGGAAACAAAAATTAATTTAATTTTTAACAAGAGCAGTACACCTGAATAGTGTATAAAGCGATAAAAAAATTAGTGAAATACATCTTACCTCATGAAAATCACTCGACTAGCTGTATATAAAGAATGAGAATACTTCTCACTGGATTATTCTCTGGGAAAGAGAAATGTAAGCGTGTATGATAGAGTTCTAGCCGATACAATCGCAATCAAAATGTCCCAGAGTGGCATTACACCAAACATCATCCATCAGTCATCGCCTCCACCCACAGTTCAGTATTTGGGTACTAGAAGCAAAATCCTCCGTAAGTAGCGTGGCACCATGATACTTCGCGTTTGGACTAAACTGACTGAAGTATTACGAGTAAATAGATGAACTGGCGTGGATGAAAAGTAATCATATAAAACTTCTTCACGTACAACAGAACACCATCTTCTCATATTCTAAAATGAGATATAATTAGGTCTAACTCATTTCATGAGCTTCCATTGCTGAAGTGAGTAATTCCACATGATTTACTACAGCAATCCGCCCTATTCAGAAAATGTTATTAAATCCTTCAGAATCTAAAAGTTACTCTGAATAGAGAAACACCCATCCTTAACCCCAACGAACTAAAATACCCCTGTGAAACGTAGAGAACTGTTTTTTAAATTAAATTATTTTGTTAGTTACTTTCATAATAAATTAGAAAATTAACGCATTAATAAATAATATTTGTGGTTGTGAAGTTGTAGAAAATTTCAGTGGTTGGTAGGCATAATGAAACTGGCCTGGATCAGAGTTGTGTACGAGTATCTATAAGGTAGCGAGGACGAAGGAGGTAGTTGTAGCAACTGTGTGTTATTTTATTTTGATAGAATCTACAATAATTAATTGCAGAAAGAAAGACACTGATTCTTACTGTGTTATCGAATGGAGAAACAGATTTATTGATATTGTCCTAAGTGTATCTTGCAAACCAAATTTTCTGGTTTCTTTTAACTATAGTCAATAAAAGAAACAGGAAAAGGGACAGGGACAAATTATGCCACAATGCAAAGATGTAAACTGTACGTAATATATCCATCGTCAGTCTATATTTTGTCAGTATAACCAGATAGCCGAAAACAAATATAAAATTTCGTATCAGTTTTGGGAAATGCAAGCTCTTTTATGTTGGCTACAGCCTCTTTGTCAAATATGTATTTATACACAACAGTTAGTTTGTTTCCCGGAATTTGTATCACACTGCGCCTGTATTAACCAAAATAAACAGTGGTGTGTTTCCCTCCTAGCGTGTAGGCTACCATGCTCGGCACAATATCTTTAAGGCGAGATCACTATAGCGACACTTCCGGAGAGATTCTCTGTATTCCGTTGGCGCTGACTGAGCGTAGAAAGTGTGGTTGCAGTTGTGGGAGTGCACATTCACACACACACACACACACAGACAGGTGCAATGAGACAGGGCAACCCAGCCGTAAAGTGACATTTCACTACGAGCTGCCAACAAGTAGCGCTGCGCACGCCAAGCTGCATTTCATAGAGACGTTCCAGAGTCGAGTGCCAACCACTTTGTCTATCAGATTGCGTCTCGCTTCAGGCACTATATAATAGGTGCACAGCAGGTTCAGTTGGCTACCAGACGCTTCGTCTGACAACATAACAGAAAATGAAAGTATAATAATGAGAAATAAACAAACTGAGAAAATTTTCCTCCTATTCAGCCATGTCTTCACTAAGCAATAAAATGGATGCTATCATTTGCATATATTATTCATATGTATTAACGTAGGCAATAATGAGCATTTGTAGTAAGCGATGGTACTATTTCAAACATTCGAGATGGTTGTTTAGTTATGTTTGTGGAGTGTGACACGAATAGGGAACACGTCAGCTAACGCACATAATATCACGCAGAATGGGCTAAATTAGAAACAAAAATAGCTGACACATGCTGAATGTGAGTCTGCTCCTATTTTGTTTCTGCTCTCCCGAGTACGTTGTACGTCGAACGTCTACGATGCCTTTATTACACACACACACACATATATATATATATATATATTTCTTCTCTTTCAATAACACTTTGCTTGGCTATGTAATGAAATTTGTATCAACGTTGACTGCTACTTATCTTTAAAAGACATGAATATTGGTCGTAACCATTACCAAATAGCAAATAGCTGCTGTGGCATGGTAGATGACAGCAGCAATAGTAACTTCTTGTGATTACAATATCGAATATATATATTTCCAAAAACCGGGAGGATTCTCTGACAAACAATGAAAGAAGGATATTTGGAAGTGTCAATTTCCTGGTTAGTGGAAAAATTAGTTCACTTTTCGGTCAAAAATACAGCATTTTATTCTTACAAACATATGGAGGCCATCAACAGTATTGTTGTCTCTAGTCTCGCCGTAGGAGAAAACGAAGGACACGAGACATTCAACTAAACGTATTTTTGTGGCATTTTGTATTGCCCTGTACTGTCCAATAGCTTCTTCGGGAAATTTTTTCTAAGATGATAGGTGTTTCTATCTCTTTATCAGAATTATTAGAAAAATACAACTTCATTTAGTATCAAAAGCATTGTTACTTTCATGATAAAGATTTAGATACATTTTATTATGTTCTACAGAAATATGCATTCATGCATTAATGTTTTTAATTCCTGAATTATTATGTAATCCTAACTATTAATTACTAGGTGACGCGTGTGAAAATTCCGCGAATAAATTACGATGAATAGTGAGGCTTGTGGTTTATAATAGGATAAAAGAATAACCGCCTCATTTGTATCAATTGTGTATTTGTTTAGTGTAAAAGGTACGTAACAAAATAGTTTATACGTATTATGAAACAATTAGGAAAAACTTTTGGAAGTGTAAAACGTAAGTTTGACAAAATGTCACAAACCTTGACGGAATTTAACAAACCTGAACAAAATACGTATAACATATCCATATCTTCGAATATGTGTTGCTGCGATTATAGACCATGTGAACATTCAAAATAAAATGTTAACATTGGAATTGTATAGCCAAAAAAGAAAAACATTTATTGATATCTTTGTGATTGCGGTGCATCTATCTATCGGTAACGAATCAGTTCATACCGACGCCAGTTAAGCAGCTTATTAATATCTCTGTGTTATGTTCTGCTGATATCTAGCGTCTTGGTTTTGAACTGTATCATACGCGCGACCTTCATAGCTATTACTTTTGCCCTTTGAGGTTCTAATTCTTTCTTAATTTATGATGCTATCTCAGTGGTGACCTTAATCATTAAAATTATACCTCATTTTTCGTATTCTGTTTGGTGTTAAGCGAGTAAGTGGCTCATGACAAAAAATCATATAATGGAAATAATAATTCGTTTTTCCTTTAAGGGTCGAATTCAGAAAAATTCCTTTTCTAAGATATGATGTTACCAAATCGGAGATCTTAGTCTTTAAAACGATACCCCATTTATCGATTCAGCTATCTGGCAAAATTAAAAAAATACCACATTTTAGAAATAATGATAATTTTGCCCTTTAAGGGTCGAATTAAGAAAAATTCCTTTCTTATAATATGATGTGACCAAATTGAAGACCTTAATCTTCAAAATGATACCTCATTTATGAATTTTGGTTAGGTATGAAGGGAGAAAATGGCTTTTGACGAAAAAACACCGTGAGAAAGAACTTGGTATGGAAATTGATTAAAAGCGATGCAATGGATAAATAGACGCAACCTCGAATCTGTGACGTTTTAGCTATGGAAGACTCACTGACATTCGGTAATCATATAGTTATTGATATAATCTAAATTTCTCAGAACTGAACTGTACTCATTAAATGCTGGCAGTTGATAATTCGTTAACTTCTTCGTTTTTATGTTATGGAACTATTTCCAGTATTTAGTAAACCATGCTATTTATATTCCCATGGATAGAAAGAACAGTAGGCCTACTATACTTCAATCAAGTAGTCTAGTCTTAGGACGTTTAATAAAAAATTGTTGGTTCACTAGTCACGAAAATTCTGTGACATATTTAAGCCGAAATAGTGGTTTAAAATTCATTGAAATTCCATAACGTTAAAGCCTTCCAGCAAGGATAAAATGCATTCTGATACTGGCTTAGATACTTTCATATGATAAAGTATGCGCAGATCAATTATCTACAGATGATGCTGACCTTGCTTCTCTAAAAGGAAACTGGTAAGCCGCCTGTGGCCAATGCCATATTGTAAAACTTAATACATACGGTTTGTCGGTGAAATGTCAAACGTAAATCCAGATCAAGTTCAGGTTTCCTGCTGACTTCGTATTCCTAAGGAGCGGTAAAGTAAATTGTTTTTCCTAGAAAGGTAAAACTTTTATATCTTTCAAGAAAAATAGTATGAAATAATGGTCTTATTACTCCATTGCCAACCCAGTTATAACGGGAAAAAGATGTTATACAAATGGAGCCTCTTCCGGTGACGTCACAGCCACCTGAAATCATTTTGCGAAACCATGGTAGTCTGGATGAGGATCGCATAATTTTATCTTTGTTAGTGTTATATTTGTGACTAATATAAATTCTGTTAGTGCTATCATGTGGGGAAAGGTGTTCGATATATTCTATTAGAAATTTGTACTATCATTAAAGATACATTTCACTATACGTCTTAAAGACGTTTATGGGATTACTCAGAAAATGAATCGTAAAGCACGTTTGTGTCTTATCCTCCTCGGCATTGGCAAAAAAATTTACCAAGAAGAGATGTCATAATTGACAGTGCGCAATGAATGAAAAATATGCCAAAATACCACATTATTGTTTCTTTGTAAGATATAGCTGAATTTCTTAGTGAGAAAAGTGAGGATTTTTTTTTTTTTTTTTTTTTTTTTTTTTAGGAAACTTTTGAACTTTTGAATACATGCACCTAGGAACCTTCTGTGACTGCTGTTTAATAGATTGTTTGCTCGTTATAAATCGTACTATAACTGTCCATTCATTATTTTTTGTAGTTAATTGTGGAATTTCTACTTTAATTATTGATTTCTTTACATCTACTCACGTTTCTGTTTTCATTAAGATATTATCTGGTGGGTCTTAGAGGTTTCATACTGAAGGATTTTCTAATGAGCTTTTAGTATCATAAAGAAAAAGCACAAAATTCGTAGTATCATCTAATAAAAGAAAATGGGGATATTTCAAGTTTCGTAGTTTGCCGATAGGAGAGTATCTTGGGGTGACCCAAGATACGAAACTAACATGGAAGCCGCACTTCGAAGACGTCAGACGCAGAGTTCCTCAACGACTGGGCCAACTTTATCCACTGTTGAATTACAGTAGCACACTACCACCCAAATGCGGCCTCAGATTATATCAAGCACTGGTGCGCCCGATTATGGAATATGCATTCCCTGTATGGGGATATGCCGCAAAAACGCATATTGAGAAGCTGCAGAGAATGTAAAACAAGGCGCTGAAGAGAGCACTCCATCTGCCAATGATATTCCCGACAGACATCCTCCACGAGACAGCGGGGATCCCGAGACTTCGGGATAGGTATTAAAAAATAGCAAGACATTTTTACCAAAAAACTGAGGAGAGCGACAACCACCTTATTCGCTCTTTAGCACAGTATGACAAACACGAGGGTCCACCTAGAAGACCACTCCAGCTGCTGGCAGAAGAAAACTAGTGAGAAAACCACAAATACAGTGCGAAACGGATGTACTTACACTGTTTAATTAAATTAAATTAAAAAAATAGATAAATAAAATAAAAAAAGGCTCAACGAAAATGAAAAATACAAAAATTAAAACAAGCACTTACACGGAAAGAGCAAATAAAAGAAGCCAATGCCAAGACGGCAAGTACTTCTGACAAGAATCCCTTATCCTAAGGGCTAAGGGAGATTGATAGAGCCTCTACTAGGAGTGCCTCAGTCGGTGAAGTCGATACCTATGCAGGTCTTCCTTGTATTTCTTTGGCTACTCTCCAGAAATTTATGTGTCAATTACATTCGTCAAGTTAGTTCGCTGACTTTTGCGCCTGCGTAACGCCAGCTCATGAATGCTATTCCCCACCAAGCGACACAATGTATCCACTACACCTGCACTTTCCCGTTCGGTGACGCAACGGTAGGCCTGGCACTGCGTCGCACGGTAATAACATTCTACGGAAAAACGGCGAAAGCTCGCCGCCAGAATCAGGTGCTCGCGCATAAACTAGAGCGATAGCCATCGCCAGTAATTGAAAGAAGCTGAGGCGCGCCAAGTTGAGAAGGTCCGGTTTGCCAGCAAGTAGCGAGCGGCGTCGCTCAAAGCCAAGACGCATCTGGATGGGAGCAACGATCTGGCAGCGGCTGCAATTGGCACCACTGCGTGCACCCACGCACAGTGGCGGACGTTACTGGTGGGAGTAGAGCAGCTTTAGCCAAGGAAGAAATTGCCTGCAGACAAGTTGGAAACATGGAATGCATACGAAATATCATGCTGTTGCCTTCACGTGGAAGACAAATTTTGTTTTTTGGAGTGAAACGTCTTTGGGCGCGATAGGGAAACATTTGTGTCGTTACTCGTTAAGTGCGTATTCCGCGCAGTTTTCTGTGCAAACGGACTCGACGATAATTTGATGCAGGCAGCTAAGATACTGTCCGCCATCACTTAAGCTCTAGTTAAACTGCGGATCATTTTAAATGTTACCATAAACTTTTGATAGCAAAAATAAGTGAAACAAATACAACGGAAGTAGAAAAATGATAATAGTAATGAATGGTAATATAAAATAATATTAACAATAATAATCATCATCAACATACAATAAATATCTGCATAATAAAATAGTTTTTAATTGTTCTAAACATAAATTTTATTTTACTGATATATCCCACATTCATTGAAAAAATGGTTATCAGATAATTTTGTCCAAGTTGATTTCTGATATAAAAGCTCTAAACAGAAAATACAGACTAAGGCTAGATGGAATACACTCTAATCTAGCGAAGCGTCATTAATGTTTTTGATAATTTTCATTTGCTTACGAAAATAACGTGGACAAAGTTCTTATTTACTAAACAAACGCATTAAAGATAGTTTCGATGGTCGTCTCGACTGCGAAAGTATCATCAAATGTACCATAAAACACAAGGAAAAATGTCCACAGCAAAAATCCACAGGAAAAAGTGTATATCACTAATAGAAGTTTTACTTCTTGCGCAAGCAAACACTGATTCGCATTTTTTTTTTTTATTTTTTTTTTATTTTTTTTTTTTTTACACACACATTAGTTTGTAGGATAAAGAAGGGTGTTAATGTAGTGTGAGAGAAAAAAATTCTGACATATTACCATGGAAATGAGAACAACTTTAGCGCTGAATATTTAAAATGGTGCAGTGTCTAAAGAAAGTAGCCGGACACATAGAGGAATTCCGACACAGCATTCCCTTATCCCTTTGGTTGACCATTTTATTTTGCCGCGTGTTTGACCAAGCAAGATGACACAACTTAAACTTAAGTGGGTCCGACTAGCTTAGGATACTGTGGACTGAGGTGGCAGGAATTTCAGTCGGCATCTCTAAGCTTTTGGTTATGAAAAGAGATGATTAGCTATAACGTAACTGCTCGTATGTGCATAACGCCTTTAGAATGAGTGCAAGAGATGTAGTTAAGTTGAATCTATTGTATAAACACAAGAAAAAAGCATATAGTACAAGGTTGCTACACTTCCAAGCTATAGAGAAACGTTCACATATTAGAGGTAAATCCGATAGTGGTAAAATGGATGATCGATCTAAAATAGTGGTATTTGCCTTTCTGAGCCAGCGAAGAGTGGAATGGACTGATACGGTGATTATACCATGATTGTTGAATTACTCTCCGAAAATTCCCTTCATCGACTGAAGCTATCGCTTTGTTTAAACTGGCTTCTCGGAACCCTAGAGGTGGAGAAAAGACCCCTACCATTAGACGGACATTCACATAATTGTCAGGTGGTCGTAGCATGGGCTTTGCATGCTCCTGCGTGTGCTAACGTTGGCGTTGGGATTCTCTGAAAAAAAACTGCGGTTGTGACCTGTCCTTGAAGTCAGAAGTCGTCTAGCGTGCACACACAAGCGCTAGCTTGCCTCAGCTTACCCGGCTCAAGAAGGTAACTACCTTTCTTTACGCTCATAGTTAACACAAATTATAGGTTTACGACACGTTTTTCCTTCAGCAATATACCACTAAAATTGTAATCTTACTCGGTGACGTATAAAACCGATATGTCTGACACAGTGTAGGCTGTACTTTGGGGAGCAAAGGAACCACTCAGTAAAAAAGCTGAGTATTTTAAGAATTCTATTGTAACCTGTACTGTCTCATCATCTTAATTACTAATTTTTATTAATATCCTCCTAATGTAGCTTCTCTGTTGGTTTTTGTTTGCTTTATTGAACGTTTTTAAGACATTGCAGGATTATACCTCGGTCACTAGAGTGAACCAGTAGTATTAGTAGCGTACAAATCTCTTGTGCGTCCACATTTCAACTACTGTTGTGCCATTTGGGATCCGTTTCGTAAGGGGTTGATTGACAGTATAGAGAAAGTACAGAAAAGAGCCGCTCTATTCGTGACTGCTTGCTATAGTCCTTATGAATGCGGCACAGAACTGATTAGTAGACTGGGCTGGGGGTCTCTGGTAGACAGACGACGCACATTTCGTGGTAAACACGTGTCCTCCCACTTTCACTTACGAGTGTAGTGAAATACTTCGTCCACAACCAAGATAAGATTAGAGAAATAAGGTGCCGCACTGATTCTTATATGAATACGTTTTCCCTCGTACCATTCGTGATTGGAATGCACAACAAAGAGATTAGCTTTGGTGCTGAACACCCACTGCACCCACAATTTTGTGAATTTCAGAGTATATATGTAGATGTAGATGTTTTACTAACAGGCGCCGAAGTGCCGGCGTAGCTGACAAAACTGTAGCTGTTGCTTTGTTTCTGTTGGGATGCAGATGTTCGCCCTGGTGGATTTCAGCTGATATTTTGGCTGGAAGAGCACCTCGAATATCTACGAACGTCGCCGAAGGCCGGCGGACGGATTTTGTATTTTGTTTATGGCTTTACGCCTCATCTACGTATAGATCATTAGAGGCGGAAAAGGGCTTGGAAAAGGAACGGGAAGGAATTCTGCCTTAATATTTTGAAGGAAGCATTCCGGCATTCGCCTGGAGTGATTTGGGGAAACCATGTGAAGCCCAAATCTGGATCCAGGACAGGGATTCTAACCCACGTCCTACTGAATGCCAGGCCAGATCGTTAACCACTCACACACCCGCTCGTACGGCAGAGAGGAACAAATCGGTGACACAAATTGGAACGGGGATTCTGCTTTGCGTGTCACATTCTAACGGCATTTGCCGTATTATTGTTCTGGTTCAGTGGGGAACAACCAAAGCCACTTATGCTCTCATGTGTTTTGATTGGTGAAGAAACCCTCAAGATCAACTCAAAGATCCGTTTCCATCTGTAGTTGCAGAAAAACTGATAAATCACATTTTTACTAGCCGCACTCAAATCATAAATTTATGACTAAAAGGCAATAGACTCTCATGCTCCCGATTACTGGAAGCGTTTTCCAGCACAGATTTTTTTAATTATCTTTTCTACAGCCGATTCAATGTGGTTCGATTTCAGGTTGTTGTTTATTTCCCTTTGAAAGCTAAATATTCATTAAATACTTTAAAATCAGTTTTTGTCTCACCTCGCTCATTTTTGTAATTATAATGTGCAAAAACTTAATTTTTCACCAATCTCATTTTCTATATTAAATTTAATAATTTATTTAAAAGAAAAGTAAAGTAACTTTTCCTTTAATGCGGATATCGTATAGCATATAAGAATTTTCATAGAGAAATCTTGGATCTCATTGCACAGATATTTAATAGCCATTTGTGTTGGGGATTTTGAGCTTAAAATTTGCATGAAAAACCCTGAAATCTCATCCTTTATACAGGGTGTTACAAAAAGGTACGGCCAAACTTTCAGGAAACATTCCTCACACACAAACAAAGAAAATATGTTATGTGGACATGTGTCCGGAAACGCTTACTTTCCATGTTAGAGCTCATTTTAGTGATACAATACGCCATTCTCTAGGGCTGCATCAGCGCATCAGGGATTCCATGCGACGGAGGGTAGATGCATGTATCCTCGCTAACGGAGGACATTTGAACATTTCCTGTAACAAAGTTTTTGAAGTCACGCTGGTAGTTCTGTTGCTGTGTGTTTCCATTCCATGTTTAATGTGATTTGAAGAGAAGTAATAAAATGAGCTCTAACATGGAAAGTAAGCGTTTCCGGACACATGTCCACATAACATATTTTCTTTGTTTGTGTGTGAGGAATGTTTCCTGAAAGTTTGGCCGTACCTTTTTGCAACACCCTGTATACGTCGCTGTCACAGGAAAAGCTGTAGACTTCCCGTTATCGGAATGTAACATAATTGTCTCGTCACTTGCAGATCGGCTAACTTAAAAATTCTTGCTTAATCTTGCTACTCCACTAGTAATCTTTCTTATTACTATTAATCAGATTTTTTCTCTCATCACAGTAAGTGGAAGGTTACTATAAGAAATTGGTACACGCCACATATTAACTAACTAAAATATATATTAAATATCTTTAGAGTAATACCTCATAAACAAAAATCATTAAAATCCGGACTGCTTACCCACACTATCTATCAAAAATATTTCAAGTATATCGCTGATACACATTCACTTAATGTTTGGAATGCCTACGTTTGCATGTGCTACTCCAATGGAGAACCATGCCAAATCAGTTTAAAAAAATGTAAGGCATGTTGATTTCTGCGAGTAAATGTAAGGAATGTTGATTTCTGTGAGTCTAACAATTAGAAATTTTATAATTCGGGTAACTTTAAATGGGATTTACACTTATACTAAACCAGGATTGCGCAGTCTACCGAATTGTCTTTTCATAGATCACTTATCATTGTGTGACGAGAATTATTCGAAAGAGACAACCATTGGGAGTGATTGAATCACGGATGCCGTTTATTGACTCTAGCGCAGCCATTCATGTGAACATAGGTGAAAGGGGACATTTCTCTTTTCAGTGTCCTCTAAGGAGCACTGTCTCAAGAAATGTGTTACGCCAGCGATTTGTTGGTTGAAATACCTTCTCCTCCGCCTAAATTCATTTTATTTGCATCTTGTTTTCAAGATACAATCAACAGCACCTATGATTCCATGAAAACCGACTACCATTAAGATGAAGCACCCCAAACAATTGCCTTTGAATTCCTCTTAGTAGTGTCGGACAAAACTTCAAATTTTGTGTGGTACAATATTAATAGAAACATAATAACAAGCAAGACTGAATAACTGTTACTTAGTAACTGAACCCTGTAATTAAGTTACAGAAAAAAAAATCAAAATTACATGTTTCCTAATAGATTAATATAAAAAATAACTCTAGCATTGACGTAAAGGCTAATACCTAGTAATTAATAACTTAGATGGTGTTTTTTAACGATAAACTAATTATTTATTTTTCTTAAAAAAGGTCAGGCAAACATTGAAAAACAAAATAACATCACACCTTTAAGAAATCGAAGATTAAATATATTGTTTTAAAAATAATTATCAGCTACGGTAATATCAGCTCTTAATATACAGCATTTAATTCTTAACTAATCTTGAAATTTGACGCTAATGAATAACGAGAAAAGTAGTTTAATAGAGCCAAAATTCTATCACTGGTGCTCGTTTCTAAAACCAATTTTTTAGCGAGGCACAAGGTATGGAAGGTTTCAACTACATTTAATTTAACCTTCAAACGCATTCTGTTCATCATGTACATTTAATTCTATTTAGCAGAAAATTTTCAAATTAAAACTAGAAGCGAACCAAGAAAACATAAAAACGAGAAATATCAGAAAGATGGATTCGTAAATGGTATCAATTCTTGCAAACTTTCGCATTGTTGGCAATTGTAGTATATGTGCATCCGCACCACTAAATTTACAAAATTAAAATGAATATGGAATATTATTAACACAGATGTGTGAATTACATGGGAGTTGTTATTGTAATCTACCTTTACGTATTTAAGCTAAAATTTAATTCAGTATTATTATTTCTAAAATCCAGGTGGAAGTTCTGAATGTTAGTCAAAGCCCAATAAATACGTAATTACAGCTCGTAACTCTACACAATAGTTCTGTTAGCTGCAGTTACGCAAACTATACCTAAAACCTAAGTTTGTCTAATTACTTCTCTAATCAAATATTTAACTCAAGATGAAGAAAAGTATTCTTTACGTTAACTGATGATCTAGATTACCGCCGTCTGTAGTATCGTTGAAATCAAATGATTAGATATTGTGTAAAGCGAGCACAAACAAAATAAAAAAATATGTTTGGTCTGCGTATTATCAGCAACCATGTAACTTTGTGGATAAAAAGTATTCTGTAGGTCAATCCATATCTTACGCTATTAATATGTGAGTTCCTTCGAATTCTGTTCATAAGATTTTACATTGTGCATAGACAGAAAAGAAATCCAAAATTTCTGGTTTCGGCTTCAGTGTCATCGGGAGCGGATAACTTGCGGGATAGCAATTATTCTGTTAACCAATAACATATGTGAAGTTTAGTTGAATCCGTTCAGTAGACTACTATGTATGATTCGTGCATAGACTGACGAAAATTCAAATGCTACGGTTTTGTCCACTTTAGTAAATACATAATTTAGCGGAATGAGAGATATCTTATTCGTCAAATGAAAGCACAGTAAATGTAGATTAGCAGAAATTCGTTCATTAATTTGCGTGATGGAAACAAAAACAAACAAACATACAAGAATTTTGATTTTGGTCTCTATATCATAATAACCATGCAATATGCAGGATAAGAAGTTATCATATAATCGGTAACACAAAGTTATCACTGTATGTAGTTTCTTTGAAATACATTATTAGTTTTTGCGTTATGAGTGAAACAAATTACAAAATTACCAAACATACAGCATTGTAATCGAGCTGTGTACACAGTGTAGTAGATGCGTGAAAAGGGTTTTTATGTTTAATAAGCGAATGCAGAACATACACAAGACTGTTTGCGAATGATAAAAAGCCTTTGTAGAGCTTTAACGGAGCGACTATGTTAGTCTGCCTGTGATCACATCACAAAGGAGCATTGTATTAACTTTTGCCATGGATTAACATGTAGGCTTTTTTAAGGCCACCAAATAATTTTCATAATCCCAGCCCAACAACCGTATATTTTTATATTCTCTCGAAGGAATGATCTAAAAATAATGTATTTAAGAGTAATACCAGGAATGGTCAATTTATTATAAACCTCTAACGTTAAAAACTAGTAAAGGTAGCGTCTCTGAACTACGTCGCTCTGGTTTGGCCTCTTTCACACCTCTCTTTCCCTTCTTATCTGATGAGCCTTTGTAGGGATGGGCATTTAAAATATATCGATAAATATCGAAACGATATTTACAAACACTATCGATATATATCGGGGAAAAATATCGATATTTTGGCTAAAGGGAGTAATTATCTTAAAAAAATCATAAAATACATCAACATATTTAAGAAAATTCTGAAAATTAAAGACTCTGGTAGAATATACAAACTTTTATTTATTATTTTTTTTCTATCAATCAAACCAATTATTCTTCTGATATCGATATCAAAAGGACTTTCTATTTTATGTGTTCCCCCCGTCAATCTACTTCTGTTGTTCGGTACAGCTAATGTTGACTGCAGAAGCCACTCGTTCGGACGACACAGAAGAAGCTTGACATATAAGGTATTTCAGCGCGATTTCCGAATGCACTGGCTTGGAGCGCTGGACAATTCACCCAAAACTTTACTGGGTCTGATTTTCTGTCTATTAAATGGTTGGTCCAGATATTGCTTAAGCTCATTAGGAACTGAGCCAGAGCTTGGAACGTCTTGCTTAACAGTAGTGCTAAGGGATAATAGCTTTTCATGTGTGGACCAAATTGATGTTTTATCTGCGATATATTGTGTTGCTGCTGTAGACCTTACTTCTGGAGAATGTTGCCCTCGTCGTCTAAGTTTCCAAGCGAATATCAATACTTATTGTAGAAATCGCATTTGACACACCGATTGGAGACGTAAAGTGTATACGTTTGAAACGAGGGTCCAAAATGGTAGCTGCTGTAAAGAAGCTATTTCTTTCTAAAGGACTTAATTTCTCTTGAATTGTTTGGAGTAAAGTCTCTTTTACCGTGAATCCTAAAATGGTCGAAGGAGTACCTTGTTCCGTTACTTGTCGAATCAGATTTGTAACAGGAATGGCTAAGCCACATAATTTGTAAAACTAATCTCTTCAGTGGCTTCTTTGAAAGGTCCAAGAAGGACAATAAGGACATGTTTTACATTAAGCTGTGAAGTTGCAACCACATCAGGTGTGTTTATATTTGACTGACTTTTTGTAGCTAATATTTTAGCTACAATTGCAGAGGGTCTGACAAATCGTTCTAACATATTAAAGCAGGAGTTCCATCTGGTGCTAACAGCTTGTGTCAAAGTTTTTAAAATTTAACAGCTTTTTTAACCTCTGCACCGCTGATGAAGCTGTTATATTTCGACGAATTCACTTTTTAAGACAATTTCAGAAGATTGGATATGTATGTATATTTTTTCCTATATACATGTAACGATTAAATTGGATACTGAATTACGTTCGTAGAAAAATATCGAATTGGTGCTTAAAATCGATACACAAAAAACAATATCGATATATCGAAAATAAAAATATCGGCGATAAATATCGATTATATTTACAAAAAAATATCGATATGTCGATACATCGATATATTTTGCCCATCCCTAAGCCTTTGCCTCGACACCTTCTCTTTCCCCACCCCCTTTCCCTGTAGTGTTGCACTTAGCTTCGTCCCCCCTTAATTCCAGAAGACATTCTGTACTGTTTTCTCTTGACAGACTACCATTAAAATTAATATAATGAATACAACTTATGTGCTTTTCTATGATTACAAATATTATGAATAAAATGAGTTGCACCTTCTGCAAATGATCAATTATTGGGAAAAACCTATTTCTCAGATACAGTCAGAGATCTTTTTTTCCTTGAAGTGTGACTAAAAACATTCTCTTTATATCATTCATCGATGTTTATTAATTTATAAAATACAATAAACTATAACTGTAGCATAAAAAAAAGAAGAGTTGCATTTTGTTGTTTTTCTTTTGCTGCAGTTCTGTCACCTTTCTTTCTAAATTAACAGGGAATGATTTTGTGCTTAAAACATTTCAATAACTCATTGGATAATGAAAAATCGTTGGAAAAACATTTTCAATAAGCCTCGTAAAGTTGACTGTACAGCGTCACTTCACTTTGAACAAATAATACTTCAGCGAGCTCTATAATTAAAGTTGTACGGAAATTCACGTGACAAAATAAAATCATATTTATTATGTTAAAGAATGGTGTGGTAGCGCGAGTTATCAAAACAATTTTTTTTCAAACCATCGAAACAATACGAACTCTCATTGCCCTGGAAAATCATGGGCGACATCCGTAAGCGAATTTGAATCTAGATATGGCGTGTCTAATGTATTTCGAATCGTGATGCGCCGTCGCGTGTCGGTTAGCTCAGATGCGCCAGCCGGGTGCTACCTAACGCAATGATTTCAAGTAATACGCATTGGCTTCACTGTTAGTACGGGGTGTTTCAAAAATTACCGGTATATTTGAAAAATCAATAAAAACTAAACGGGCAGCGATAGAAATACACCGTTTGTTGCAATATGCTTGGGACAACAGTAAATTTTCAGGCAGACAAACTTTCTAAATTAGTCACAATTTTCGACAACAGATGGAGATGCAGGCGATTTGAAAGCTATAGAAGTAAACGCAGTCTGTGAGTTCGCCATTCTATAAGTCGTCTTTCTGCTGTAAGCGTGTTCTGTTCACAGATTGCAAGTTTGCTGTAAAAAAATGATGGAAAATATGGAACTTTAGATTTTTCCAGACTGCAGCGCCATCTGTTGTTGAAAATTGTAAGTAATTTCGAAAGTTTGTCTGCCTGAAAATTTACTGTTGTCCCAAGCATATTGCAACAAACGGTGTATTTCTATCGCTGCGCGTTTAGTTTTTATTGATTTTTCAAATATACCAGTCATTTTTTTAAACACCCGGTATATAGAAGATTTAAATTACATACGAAGATAATTAAATGACGGTAATAAAAATCCACGGGCTGTTGTACGTTCTGTACCTTATTTTAACTGCAACAAATAGTATGAATGAAAAGCTACGTAGCCTGGGTCGTTATCCCTTTTCCCCGCCCCCCACGTAGCCCACCATAGCTTCCACCCAACCCATCTCCTCCCCCCCCCCCCCGTAGATCGAGAAACGTAGTTTATGGACGCTCCCTAGTGAGCACAGAATGAAAACAAACAAGTTCTGCCAGACAAAAGCAATGTAACATGTTATTGCCATCATTGAATAGTTATTTCTCTCAATACTTTTCTCTAATATTTCTATAAAAGATGGAAGGACTTTGAAACATTTTCTGCAAAAATTAGTGCATTGATTTTTTACAGAAATCAGTGATACATTACCATTTGAAACAGACGACAAAGCAACCAAATATAACAATTAGATTGATATAATATTCCAAGAAGAATTTAAGTTAGCAAAAAACAGGAAAGCCAGTGCAATGAAGTTAGAAATGTTAAAGTATGGTGAAATATCTCCACATGTAAAATTTGAATTTATTTAGCATGGAAGACGAATATCAGAAACTTTTCTGGATAATAGTAGAGGTATGAGTCATTAAAACGTACAAATTATATGCAATAATTTATGATAAAGTAAAAGTTAAATAAATAATGATCATTTAGAACCAAAACTGAAGGCTTTTAGAGAAAGACCTTGCTGCAGTCATAATAGAATAAGCAAGAAAAGAATTTTAGAAAAATGATGAGAGAAACGCTAATTACATTTACCGACTCCCATCACTCTCGGCGAATACCAAATAGAAATAAATAAAAACACATTTAAGTGAATAAATTGAGGAATATAAAAACAAATTGGAAATATAATTTCAGTCAGATGGAGAAAGAATACGAAAAAATATCATCCTAAATGGAAAAAAAATGTTGGACACCCTAGAAAGAGGAGGAGCTTTAAACAGAGAGAGAGAGAAAACGATGCCTAACCCCTCAAGCGAGGAAGAAAAACGAGAAACATCAATGACTTTATACTATCTTCTTCTTTTTATTTGAGGGCCGTATCCATGTCCAAATGTAGGTGGATATCATGTAGGGTAGGGGTGTTTACCCCTCCGTGGGAACGTCCCTGAGATATGTTGACCTTCACATTTATTTCCTGTTAAATTTCCTTAAAGGCTGACGACCATAGCTGCGGCTGTAGTTAAATCACAAAGGCAACATCAGACGTAATGCCCATTAAGTACGGATGCTGAAGTTGGGACATCAATATGTCGGTTAGGTGTTTTATTTAAATTAGTTTTAAGCTGATTCCGGAAGATTCTTTAGTACAAGTGCCAGCTGATTTCTTCTATTTCCAGTCCCACGCTGAAAGACCACGGGGTTGGAAGTCCTAAATTACCCTGGGAGGTTCGCCTAGCGATAGTAAGACAAACGTGATCTGCTCCCAGAAATGTTTGGGATGGTTGACCCTTTGATCACCGCTAACACTACAAGCCGGCAGTTGTTTTAATTACCGATAATTAATACCGTACTGGTAAACAAGCCTACGATATATTCAGGGTAATTGAAAGTAACTTTAAAAAATATACACACGGTCTGATTAATCTTGACGTTAAGTTTAATGCTTCTTAAACTCAATCACGACTTTATATATAATGCACATTCTACTGTACAAATTCTAATCGTACTTTTTAACAATCACCCGCGGAGCTTGCTCGCGAGCTTACCGCGCAAACTCTCGAGCACGAATCTTAACCAAAGATACTCTCTATCAATATGCTTAAAAACTAAGATGCTAACACTACCCCTTCGCTACACACACTAAATCTGTGGAAACCCTGTCACATTTAATTACAATTATTTGCATTAATTATACTCGTATTATTAGCAACAAACATAATTATTCACTTAACAAATTAACAGTACAGGGGTTAGACATAAATGTCACAAAGTGTAGTAACGGGTCCTTAAATAGCAAAGCAATAATTGTTAAAACATTTAGCTAATGTTAAATTAAGCTTATTGTATAGTAGGAAAAACAACTATAGCAGCCGCCACGAAAATAGACCTGGGAAGGTCAGTGCGTTTCCATACAATCTTGCAAAACCTCAGAAAAATCAAATTTCAGTTATATGTGCTGAAAAATTAAAAAAGTAATACTGAATTTATGGAAAAAGGTGATGTGTTTTTTAATTCGAAATATTTACGTGACTTATTTTAAAAAAAAAAAAAAAAAAAAAAAAAACTAGTTCCCATGAACTTTACGAATAAAATTACTTTCTTCACTTCAACCAACGGAAAAAGCTAAACCAATGATAAAAAATAGACGAAAAAAATTATCCGGCTGGCAGAAAGTTAGAAGATTAGTACAGAATATATTATATTCATTATATAGCGAAGAATGTTATAAAAAAAGTTATATGAATTGCTTGTTTGTCCCTATTGTGTAATGTAAAAAGTAGTCGCTGACTAACTTCAGTTCTGTTTGTTCACGTAATAAGTTCCAGCGAGAAAGTTTGTGATAAAATATTGAAATTAATTTTAGAAAACACAACAGCATCTTTAAACGATTCCTTCTGGTTTGTTTAATAATTTATCTGCACGAATGTTATCGCGCTGCGCTCGCGTCCAATACTGGCCGACGGCTTCCGTCAATTACGACGAGTGAGATACTCGTAGTTAACGTACCTTCTCAAAATATTCAAATTCAGGCTCATCTAAGAATTATGATCGTAACAGAGAATTACAAGACAAAATACACATATAAATGGTTTCTTGTAAAATCTTGTCACCTTAATAAAAAAAAGTAACGCAATGTCCGCTTTCAATAAAATTTCTAAAGAAATGATTGAAAAACTTAGAAACTGGCTTATTTTCAAAGCTACGTGACACTATCCTCTCCGTAACTTATTCATTTTTGGATTCGTTGGACTGAAGATCACTGTCGCTGCTTTCACCCAGCTGTATCACGAACTGATCCATTTCTGTGTCTCTCGCGCACTGTTTAACATAATCAGTTCCTTGTAATCTTTCCGAATGTCTTACACAATTTGCCAAATCTTCTTGAGTAACGCTGTCTAAACCTTCGTGTGTAAGTCGCTCGACATCAGCAAGTTTATTTTTTTTTTAACTGCTTAACGTCTCCTATAACAACTAGGTCTTTAGAGACGGGAAAGGATGGGGGGCAAGCAATGGGAAGGAATTCGGCCATGACCTTTTGAAGGAAGCATCCCGGCATTCACCTGGAGTGATTTGGGGAAACCATAGAAAACCCAAATCTGGATGCCCGGACGGGGATTCGAACCGCCGTCCTCCCGAATGCGAGGCCAGAACGCTAGCCGTTACACCACCACGCTCGGTGCAAGTTTGAAGGTCGCGTTCTTCTTAGCGGCATCCCGTTTTACTGGTGCCCAGATGAGTTCGATTGGATTATACTGGCATTGATGGGGTGCAGGTGAACTATTTGATGTCCCATTTCATTTGCCAATTGATGCAATTCGAATACCTTCTTGGCATTTCGAAATTGTTCTTTACATAAAAGCTCATCCCTAGTTTAACTTGGAAAAAAATTATCACCATTCTTACGTAGCCATTCAATATCATCTCCCTTACGCCAGTTTGAAGATAGTAGTTTGAATGGAATGATAACTGGCATTGTCCATGACAATAATACACTCTACTTCCAGCGAGCGACACATATCACAAAACCACGTCTTAGAAACCTCGCCGTTCATTTCTGTATGGTAATCCGATACAGACGAACTTTTTTCGCCACGAAACACAAGTTTGGCTCCTGGTATGAAACCTTTATGTGCACAACCAGCATGTACTATAACAAGTCGACTTCCTCAGCCGGTAGGAACTTTAAGACCTCCGTTACCTCTCGAATCACGCCAAATATATTAGTTCGTATGATTTTGGTAAATGTAAGTCTCGTCTAAGTAAAAAATTGGCCTAGCGTCCTTTGTACGCAATGAGTTCATTGTTCGCAAAAACTTTGCTCTTGAAGCCGCAATATCACTGCGTTAAAATATCTAATTTCGTCCGTCGTTGAATTTCCTAAATTTCAAACCCAGTCCTTTTAGAAGACGAAGAACGGATCTTTCTGAGCCTGAATAGCTGATTTTACGGAAAAGATTGGACCGTATTTTCATAGCCGTTGGATATTCTCTGTCGTAGTAATTTAAAACAGACCTGCTCACTACTTCATTATTACAATCATCCAGTTCAGTGCATTTGTGTTCCCGTCTTTACTTCTTTCTTGGTGATTCAAAAACAGGGCTCATATCTTCGATTTCTGCCGAACTTAAAATACCGACGATACGTTGTACCGACTTCTTGAAAATACCACAAGTCTCCGCTGTTAATGCTTGTACTCGAGTAAAGTTAATGTTTCTCCTGACTTCTTCGTTGTGGGAAAGGTTGCTAAAATACTTTAAAACGTTTGCCACGACAACTTTACTTTGCTTTCTAATGTCTGGACGGCTTGCACGAACACCGATTTTACTTCTTTTCGGTAACACACTGCATGTAGGTTTCTGTTCTACAACGTCACTCGTCATAAAGACAAAATAATAACCTTTAAAGTAGCGAAACAAACCGAGCGCAGCGAAAATTACGAACCGACTGGCTGTGGAAGAACATTTTACGACACCGCCGGCTCAACTGAGGGCAAAGGGGGTAGTGCGGGCAGGGAGTGGAGGCAAGACTGTGACCTTGGATGGACTAATTCGGTGTCTTGCACTATAGCGTACTTAGTGCCATTGTTTCTGATTTTTAAATATAAACTCCCTCGGAAAACAAGGACAGTCAAGAGACGTTTGGTATCAGATTTTTGTAAGTGCGAATATTATAAGGCCTTGCTCGTCTTGTCGCTGTTAGTATTATTCCGGCACTAGGCACTAAACACACATAGATTCTTGTATACGGCACTACCCTTCAGTATAGCTTCTAGATGATGTAAAAAATTGATCTTCTTTATGATTACACACAGAATCAATTATAGAAATATAAAACCTCTTATATACTATTATAATTTTTGTTGCAGGGTGAAAAACAAACCAGTCCTTATTTTTAGACGGAAGATTTGTAAATTGTAAAAATAAAATTTATAGCTGGCGAACGACATTGTTAATATAGTTCCCCGTTTGTGTTAACAAAATTTGTTGATTAATAATTTCTCACCCTATGTAAATGAGAAGATTAAAATCTCTCCTAAAACTTCTGCGAGTTCATCTAATGACGATAGACTGCAAGGTTTTCATTTGAAGATAATGTTTGACTGCAATCATTAATCGTAGAGGAGGTGTGTATTTAATGAGCCCGTAAAAATCAATCATGAGATGATTCACCAGCCGGTTGTTGATCCTTCATGTTTTGTTAACTCTTCTGGGAAAACTGATTGACCTGTCACTTCATCGAGGACTGATTTAACTTAGGTGTAGATGCTATTGATAAACACAGCTTAAAAAAGAAAAAAAATGTGTGGTTCATTTAAAGATTTGTAAATGCCACACATGACACATGAATAATAGACCTATTGTTTTGCATCTTCAAATTTTCAGATAACTGCATTAATTGCGATTATAACAAATTCCTACGATCTTCATAAAAGAAATTCCATCATTTAAAAATTAATTACCATGTTTCAACAGATAAGCTTATCGGGTCTTTCATGAGTGTATTTAAAAAAAAAAACTAGCTTTCATTTGTACAACGATAAGACCAGTTATAACAAATAACATACCTTTAATCTTAACTTACTAAAACATTGTATATCTAGGCAAAATAAATATAATTGACTATAAAATAATTGTTTAAAAAAAACATAAAAACCGCCTTCAAAAAAAGCACTAAAAATTTTAAAATAACTTTATACCTTGATTAGGAAAAAGTAAATCTAAATAGACAACATTTTACATTACTTTCATTGAAATTTTGACATTAATTAGTTATTTTTGGAGTCGGTGCCAGCTGTCACATCACGAAGATCTAATTACTGAACTTCTTTTGGCGTTAGAGGCGAAACGGGTAGTACGAACAAAAATTCCCAATATTTTACAGCATGTTGTGAGGCAGATTGTGTTACGGTGGGAGACATCTTAGGGAAACAAATTAATAGTATTTTAATCTGTGGCTTGGCCTTATTGGTCATCCAGTAATATCTCTGGTGCTACAGTGTCAGTTGGTAGGTTGCATCATGAAGTAAACGATTTACAGAGTATAATATCGGCGTATCATCTGTATGTTTCAGTTTTGTTGAAACATGTTTCTAGCATTAATTGTAGGTAAGCAGTAAGATGATTTTTTAAGTATTATTGTTATTCCTTATTGTTTTTATCTTTTTGTTTTTCTTGCTTTGGCTGGCACCGACTCGAAAAATAACTAATTAATGTCAAAATTTCAATGAAAGTAATGTAAAATGTTGTCTATTTAGATTTACTTTTTCCTAATCAAGGTATAAAGTTATTTTAAAATTTTTAGTGCTTTTTTGAAGGCGGTTTTTATGTTTTTTTTAAACAATTATTTTATTTTTAAATTTTTAGTGGTATTATACTTCATTTAGTATTTTAAATACGCCGCAGCAGTTCCCATTTTGTGAACTTTCTGGTAGCTCAGAGATCAAAGCACTTGCTTTCAAAGAAGAATTATGTCTTTATATACCACAACCACTTCCAGAACGGGGTGAATTGGGCGTTCTGTTAAGGAATGTCAGGCTATGTTTCGATCTTATCATAACATCTGTTAAAGCTGCTGCTCGATAACCGAAACATGTAACATCTGGGCATTAATACATACCACATACAGAAATCTCTCTGGAATATATCTATTTGCTCCGGCATCACACAAAAAATATAGATTTTTAATTGGTGAAAGCTTGGGATCAAAGTTGAAATCTGAAGTACATGTTGAGACATTACGACACATTTATTTTATAAATACTAAGCCATGACTTAAAAATAGCTTAATTGATTTTGACGGAATTTAAAACTGTGGATATTTTGTAAAGAACATTGGAAATTAAAAGGGGTGATGGTAAAGGGGAAGAGGGATTGAGCTTTTGTATACCAAATGTAGACTGCCTTTTCTGATTGATTTAAAGTATACGTGTGTAAATTTCTATTGATATCAGATAAATCTGTAGGTACATATATATAGAAAAAAAAACAATTAAGCAACCTAATTTAAACAAAATTGTTCTGTATGTTTTAAAGTATATGTGTGCAAATTTCCTTCAGAATCGGAAAGAAACTGTAGATTAAATGATGGAAAGGAAGGAGCGGTGTTTGGACTCTCGAAACCAAATGTAGACAGTATATTTCTGTTTGTTTTGCAGTATACATGTGCATACTTCCTTCAAATCAGAAAGAAACGGTAGTTTTGTATAAAGAACAGTAATTAATGGGGTAGAAAGGGGGATAGGGTTTGCATTTTTGTGAAAGTTAAGTGGACAGTATTTTTCTTTTTCTATTTGTTTTAAAGTATACACATGCGAAGTTCCACCGATTCGAATCAAAAGGTGGGTTTTATATAAATATTAAAGGATGGGGAGCTAGGGTAGTTTTTTATTTTTTGGTCAGAGATCTTATCCATAAAAAAATTACATATATATGTGCCAACTTTAATAAAGATCGGTCAAATGGTGTCGACTGTAGCTTTCTAAAAAGAAATTGACAAAAATCGAGGTGGTGGAAAAGGGGAGAGGGGTTCATTTTTTGCAAACCAAGAGTTGGCATCATTTTTCTCTTTGTTTTATAGTAAAAATTTGCTAAGTTCTGTCTAAACTGGATAAAAACTGAGGTTGTGTATAAAAATTAAGCAGTTTAATGGGGAGAGGGGGTGGTTTTTAGAACTTTTGGTCAGACACCTTATAAAGGTCCTTGGGTGGTTTAATTACTGATTATCAATTTAAAAAAATACCACCGAAAAAACAAATTATGCTTGAAGAAGTCTATTTATTTTGTAATCAAACAAGTCTGCGATATTCACAAGTAAAGTTACAATCCAAAGATGCACTTGCAAAGATAATACTGACTTACTAACAGAATAACAACTCTCTGAATGAAAACTAAAACTGATACTGATACTGCTCTGTCCAGGCGATCTGTTTATATAGCTTCTATCGAAATTACGAGAATTCTTCAAAGGCATCCGCCCGATATTTCTCGATCATAAACAATCACTCAAACAATCAAACATATTAAAAACAATCGGAATTGATACAAAATTAATTAATAACATTACAAAATGATCCGAAATGGTAATTAGAGATACTTAAATACAAAATTATTTACAGAAATCATTTCAAACTGTAGAAAATTGTCCTGTAGATATCGTAACTTACAGTAATACATGGAATTACAAACTTTTAAGAAAATCTCTTGCATCATTCGTTTCTTAAACATACTAAATTGACTTTAAACAATTTTCTTACACAAAACAAAGGCTATATACACTGAATTACCAGAAATTACCAAATAAACACATCAAATCACTTTCAAGCAAACTTTAGCTCATTACAAATACTTCATACAGTACAATGCTATCCAAAATTCAGGTATTAGGGCTGTTACAACCCCTCCCCAGGATTCACTTAATTTTACACAGTTAAAATTGATTGAATCCGTCACGAATCTAAGCAGGTTGAATGTACATATAATGCAGACACGAACAGATTACAATCAATCAACAATAATGACTTTTACAATGAACAAATACAATTCTTCATTACGTACAACATCTGCACATAGTCTATGACACTGATTTTGGTCTGTACAATAATTGTCTCTTTTCCGATCCAATCATTTTATCAGTTACTGTTTTTACACAACAAACGTTCAATGCCATTACCTCAAGTTACAATTATTTTCACTCCAAATTACACACTTGATGTCTGCTTTTTTATGACAACAGTCTGTTTACATTTTACAGCTGATATGTTGTCAACACAATGTAGAAAGTCACAACATGAAAATGTCAAAAGTTTCTGCACAAAACTGTCACAGATTATACAGTGAAATGTTTACATCAGCATCTGAACTTAAATACTCACAAAACTATTTACATACATCAATTTACAAACTTATTTACAAAAATAGATATTTACAGGTTGTTGACCCCTCCCCAAACCATGCATTAAAATTGATTCTCATAAGTGGGTTCCGAGATTTCTCTGGAAACCCAAAACCATGTAAGTTACTTTTTCCTAACCTTCCAGTTTTCTTCAACTTTTGTATACACATCTAATGTTACATTTCTATTTACACAAAGCTTCATTATATACAGACAGAAACACAAACTTCCAATCATCTCAGACAACAGACTTTGGTACAACCACACAACAGCTGAGACATAGAATGGTTCTGTTTTAGTAAATTGATTGTCACTTGAAAGCAATGTTGTTAACTCAACTGGTAATACAAATTTATTATTCTCACTACTGCAGTTTAGTCCATCATTACTCCCAACCCCACTCTTCATCATCTGATTACTACTTAAACTTACCAAATTATCTGAATCAGTCCCTAAAACCGTTTTACCATCTGGCTTACTCACTTCATCCACCACATAATTATTTTTCTCAGCAACTACTACTTCATTATTAGCTTCCACATCAAAGAGGGTACAAAACATACTGTCATCTAAGTCACATTCTGTACATTTTTCCAAATCAGAAACTGGTTCAATTAAGTCCTTACTCCCACCCATTTCTTCAATGTCATCATCTACACCAAATAAAGAGCTAAATAACGTATCAGCTAGGTCAAAATTAGGACATTTTTCCAACTTAGGGATTGGTACATAAGGCTTTTCAACCTCTCTCTCTTCAGAAGACAAATACTTTGACTTACAATTCTCCTCCTCATCTGGATCTCCTATCCACACCACTGTATCACCTTCATCTTCAAGATATCTGAGAAACTCCTCGACTTCAGCACTTCTACAAACTTCATTACCACCTATACTAACACACATAGTCCCAACTATGCCATTCTGGATCTTACAAGTTTCTGATAGCCACACTGTAGTATGCACTATAAATTCTGCACCCCTTTGTGTAATTAAGCAGTGACCATTTCGAAAATCTTCTACATGAAAATTATTACTTTCGCACACTGATTCTAGTGATAAGGTACTATGGTGGTCCCCTTCCCGCTTTATTTTATTATCAACCTTTACATCATTAATTACATCTATCATAACCTTATCCTGAAATTCACTTGCTGCTACCTCCACCTCTTCCAATAAATCTTCTCGGGGATTATTCATAAAAATGGTATTAACTCTGTAGCAGTTGGTACCTGGACCCACCTTCTTGTCCACCACTGCGGGGCCCATCACAGGGGTGGTCTTTAGTTTGCCTGCCCCCCATGCTGCCTTCCCCTTTCAGATTGAGGGTTCTGTTCTCTCACTTCCCCATTATCATGCCTTCTCGCGTAATTATCACGATACCGTCCCCTAGATCTACCATCCCTTGATCCATTACCCCTTCTAGGTGGACTCCTGCTGCCCCTCCTATGGTATTGATGGTGGTAATGTTGTTCATTGAATGACTCCTGGGCATCCAAGCGTCTCAACAATTCAGAAACCCTATCAACATTTACTACATCCAAAGTGGCAATTAAATTCCTTGTTTGCTGAGGTAGCCTAGCTCCTATCAAATCAATGAATTCTTCCTCTCCATAAGGATGGTCTAAATACTTACAACGGATCCAACATTTATGAAAAAAATCATGCTGAGTTTCCCTACCAGGTTTATAGGACCTCCCAGTCATCAACTCTCTCTTTTCTTGAATCTGCCTGCTTGTCGACCAAAAATGTTTCAAAAAGTTTTCTTTAAATAGCTTGTAGTCAGTCACTTCCCTAGCTTGTCTATCACCCCATGCCCTAGCATAAGATTTTAGATGTTTACCCACAAGTGCAATTTTCTTACTATCGGGTAACAAATTAAAATAGTCTGATCTTTCAAAATTATCTATAAACTCAATAGGGTGAAGTCTCCCACTGTCATCATAAAATTCAAATTCTTCCTTAATGTCAGCACTGATAACTGGATTACCTGTTAAGGGAATCTGACTTAACTGAATCTGTAACCCAGTAACCTTTTTTTCTAACTGATTTACATTACTTTCTAATCCATACGCTAACTGTTCCTGTTGCTGCACCAATGTAGTAACATTTTTCCCTAAACCAACCACTTCCTGTCTCAACTCATTGACCCTTTGAGCAGCTTTACTATCACTGGCTTGGACCAAAGTGACATATTCCTCCCTCATCTTATCACAATTTTCACTGACTTCTTTATAAATCAAATTTACACATTCAGTATTATTTTGTTCACAAATTTCTGTAACTTTTTCAAATTTCTCCTGACATTCAGTTACTACCTTCCCCAATTTAGAATCTAAATTGTTAATATCTTCCTTGAATAGAGAGCTAAAACCCTGAAATTGCTCTGCGATTTTAACATCAAAACATTTAGTCAAATCAGAGAATGTTTTATCATTGTTTTGTTGCAGTTGAGAAAACTGATCATTGATTACAGCAAACTGAGAATTAATTTCAGAAAATTTGCTATCAAGATTTAACTCATTTTTAAATTCAGAAAATTTGCTATCAAGATTTAACTCATTTTTAAATTCAGAAAATTTGCTATCACGATTTAACTCATTTTTAAATTCAGAAAATTTGCTATCAAGATTTAACTCATTTTTAAATTCAGAAAACTTGTTATCCAATTTGGAAAACTTACTATCAGTATCACTTATTAATTCACTTCTGAATTCCAAAAACTTGCTGTCCAGTTTACCATCAAGTTCAGAAAATTTTGCATTAAAATTGGCTACAAATGATTCTAAGAATGTTTGTAGATTCTGACTATCAGCCATATTCAATTAGTTATGAAATCAATTTTCAAAGAAAGCTTGATCGAAATTTTGCTAATCTGCCACAGAATAACATACAAAAACAAATACTTGAATATTCAGTACTTACTTTTGTATCACTTAACCACTTTTCGTCACACTAAATTTCAGCTAGTAGCACTGAACAGCACTTTTTTCACTGGTTAACACTGAATCACACACACAAAACACTTCACTGCTGGAAGACGACGATTTCCATGGCCCGAAGAAAGCCCTCTTGCTGACGGAAAATTTTTCCTGGTTCCCGACGGAAAATCTCCGCCTTAGGCCGAAGAAGGTCCGCTTGCCGTCAAGTCCGTGTCGCCTGTATAACCTCTACGGGTCGTCGCCGGTCGAAATTTCCTCGCAGGTTATGTTCGCCGCTAATTCGTCGCAATTTTCTGCAGATTCTTTTTAGAAGATAAACATCCCACAGATGTTTAAGAACTTCTCGTCACTGTCCACGGTCGCCATATAATGGTCCTTGGGTGGTTTAATTACTGATTATCAATTTAAAAAAATACCACCGAAAAACAAATTATGCTTGAAGAAGTCTATTTATTTTGTAATCAAACAAGTCTGCGATATTCACAAGTAAAGTTACAATCCAAAGATGCACTTACAAAAATAATACTGACTTACTAACAGAATAACAACTCTCTGAATGAAAACTAAAACTGATACTGATACTGCTCTGTCCAGGCGATCTGTTTATATAGCTTCTATCGAAATTACGAGAATTCTTCAAAGGCATCCGCCCGATATTTCTCGATCATAAACAATCACTCAAACAATCAAACATATTAAAAACAATCGGAATTGATACAAAATTAATTAATAACATTACAAAATGATCCGAAATGGTAATTAGAGATACTTAAATACAAAATTATTTACAGAAATCATTTCAAACTGTAGAAAATTGTCCTGTAGATATCGTAACTTACAGTAATACATGGAATTACAAACTTTTAAGAAAATCTCTTGCATCATTCGTTTCTTAAACATACTAAATTGACTTTAAACAATTTTCTTACACAAAACAAAGGCTATATACACTGAATTACCAGAAATTACCAAATAAACACATCAAATCACTTTCAAGCTCATTACAAATACTTCATACAGTACAATGCTATCCAAAATTCAGGTATTAGGGCTGTTACAACCTTCTTCATAAAAATAATACATATAAGCATCAACTTTCATGGTAATCGGTCAAACGATTGCGATTGTAGCTTTTTATAAAGAACATTGACAAAAGTTAATGGGGTTGAAGGAGGAAAGGGGTTGTGCATTGGCAAACCAAACATTGACAGGATTTTTCTCTTTGTTTTAAAGTATACATGGGCAAAGTTCAATAAAAATCAGATAAGAAATATAGATTTCCATAGAATTAAGGGGTGTAAAGGGAGACATGGGGTGGTTTATTTAATTTTTTTTGGTCAGAAACCTTCTCCATTAAAAATTACATGAATATGCCAACCTTAATGGAGACCAGTTAAATGTGTCAACTAGCATTGTATAAAGAACATTGGTAAAAATTTAGGGGGTGGATAGGGGGAGAGGGCTTCAGTTTTATCAAACCAAAAGTTGACAGTATTTTTCCCTTTATTTTTTACTATACATGTCCAAGGTTTCATCGAAATCTGATAAAAAATGTGGATTTGTATAAAAATTAAGGGGTGTAAAGGGGAGAGGGGTGGTTTTTTTAATTTATTTTTTGGACAGTTACTCCATGAAAAATTACATGTATATGCCAACTTTGATGATAATCGGTCAAACGGTGTTGAGTGTAGCTTTTTATGAAGAACATTGACAATAATTAAAGGGGTGGAGGAAGGGGGGGGGGGTTGAACTTTGGATGACTAAATATTGACAGGATTTTTCTCTTTGTTTTAAAGTATACATGGGCAAAGTTCAGTAAAAATCAGATAAGAAATGTAGGTTTCTATAAAATTAAGGGATGTAAATGGGAGAGGATGGTTTTTTTATTTTGATTTTTTTGGTCAGAATCCTTCTCCATGAAAAACTACATGTAATTGCCAACTTTAATGCTGATCAATTAAATGGTGTCGACTGTAACTTTGAATAAAGAAAATTGGCAAAAATTAAGGGGGTGGATAGGGGGAGAGGGGTTCAATTTTTTTAAACCAAAAGTTGACAGTATTTTTCTCTTTATTTTTGGCTATATATGTCCAAAGGTTCATCGAGATGGAATAAAAAATGTGGATTTGTATAAAAATTAGGGGGCGGAGGGGGGTAGAAGGGGTGGTTTCTCAATGAAATTCATATGAGACCACTTTGGAGTATACCCTACATTTAATTGCCAACTTTAATGGAGATCAGTTAAATGGTGTCGACTTTAGCTTTGAATAAAGAAAATTGGCAAAAATTAAGGGGGTGGATAGGGGGAGAGGGGTTCAATTTTTTTTTAAACAAAAGTTGACAGTATTTTTCTCTTAATTTTTGGCTATATATGTCCAAAGTTTCATCGAGATCGAATAAAAAATGTGGATTTGTATAAAAATTAGGGGGCGGAGGGTGGCAGAAGGGGTGGTTTCTGAAAGAAATTCATATGGGACCACTTTGGAGTATACCCTACATGTAATTGCCAACTTTAATGGAGATCAGTTAAATGGTGTCGACTGTAGCTTTAAATAAAGAAAATTGGCAAAAATTAAGGGGGTGGATAGGGGGAGAGGGGTTCAATTTTTTTAAACCAAAAGTTGACAGTATTTTTCTCTTTATTTTTGGCTATATATGTCCATAGTTTCATCGAGATCGAATAAAAAATGTGGATTTGTATAAAAATTAGGGGGCGGAGGGGGGTAGAAGGGGTGATTTGTCAATGAAATTCATATGGGACCACTTTGGAGGTATACCCTATCCACTAAAAAAATTTCATTTAAATCGGTTCAAAATTGGCGAAGATATCGCTGAACATACATACAAATAAAGAAAAATGGCAAAAATCAAGGGGCTGGATAGGGGGAGAGGGGTTCAGTTTTTTTAAACCAAAAGTTGACAGTATTTTTCTCTTTATTTTTGGCTATACATGTCCAAAGTTTCAACGAGATTGAATAAAAAATATGGATTTGTATAAAAATTATGGGGTTGAAGGGGGTTGATGGGATGGTTTCTCAATGAAATTCATATGGGACCACTTTGGAGGTATACCCTATACACTAAAAAAATTTCATTTAAATCGGTTCAAAATTGTCGAAGATATGGCTGAACATACATACAAAAAAAAAAAAAAAAATACAGACGAATTGAGAACCTCCTCCTTTTTTTGAAGTCGGTTAAAAATTTACATATAAATTACTACTATGCCATGGTACAAATAGTAAAACTAACAATTAAAACTCATAAATCATCCTCTTAATTCATTTCTTTGATTCTAAAAAGAAGGTTTATCGGTACAGCTTATAAATTTTTAAATCACTGATCAGTTTTGAACATTTATATCTGTCTCTTCTATGTATTTTACTACCACCTTGAATATATCGAATCGGCCAGTAATTAGTAGTGTGTTTACTGAGGTTAGGAGAGGGATGTTTAGCCTAACAAGATTTGAATGTACGTTTTTTCGTGGTTTGTGGTATCGGCTACATACAACCATTTTAAGTGATTTAGATCTGATACATCTCCAGACAGGCAATTAGATAACTTTAAGCTTGTGCAAGTACTTCGGGTAACAGACATGCTCCAATCTCATTCGAAGTCAACCTATGATTAGTTGACATTGTCCTTTAGTGAAGTTGTCCTGTTTATGAAACCTGTTGAACAGAAACTGCTTGTGCCTCAACAGGAACATTTTATTCTAAATACATCTGTTCTTTAAAAGTTTACTGAGTTATTTAAGACAATGCTTTTCTCCGATCTCAATTTTATTCTATATTAGTAAATTTGTTTCATTATAACTATTTTTGAGAGAGGCTGCATTTATACAATAACATTAAGGCTACTTTTAGTACTGAAACACGTGTCATGAAGTTTAAACACCACACACACACATATATACAGCACTGATCCACGAATGTATCACCTAAAAACAATGGACAATTTACAGGGTAGCGCTGTAAATCCACTACAGATACACAGCAGAACTAGTCTCTAGGGAATAATTTAAATATCTGTGAATGAGAACAAGAAAGCAAATTTTTGCTTCTTGTGTGTTTGTAGTGTAACAACAAAAATGTTAGCTTATAATGTTATAATTTAGAACAAAGATAACTGTTTGATTTCTGTACAATAGCTAGTCGTGTATCACACTAGGGGTCCATTGTTCATAGTTATGTGGCTTACAAACCAGACATAAATTTTTTCTGAACATAGCTTAATTGCAACACATAAGATAGATAAGAGAAGATTGGGCACTAATGTCGACAAATGATTAAAAGTGCTGAGGGGGAAGTTGTTCAGCATATCGTAACATAAGACTAAACAATAAAACTGAACTTGGATTTACGACGTTTAGTAAAAGAAACCTCTCCACTTCCTTCGGGTGGCGTAGCAAAAATAAAAAGTACTGGCTACGTTTTTGGGATATAATTTGGTGATAAAATTTCACCCTGTCTATTTTATTAATCAGATTTTTTAAAATTTCGCAATTTTCAATACTTTCACAGGCATTTAACCCATTTTATGTTTCCATTCACAAAAAAACGGAACCCAATTGCAGTCACTCCACCACCAGTCAGTCATAGGTCTCTCTATCTATAAAAGAAATAGCTTTCAGAGTTCAAAGTTAGACACGATATGTATTTCGTTAATCCAAAACCTAATATCGCTATTAAAAATTATGTTCTAGGTGTGTTACATAGAAATAATTGGTATCATGAGAATTTTTATTCTTGCCTTTGAATTTGCTTTTTGGAGACTTAATGCGTAAATATTTTGGTATAACATTAGATAACAAAACGCACTGAACAGGACATAATGGAAAAATGGTAGCAAAAGCTTTCCAAATGCTTCATTTATTGGATAAAGTGATGAGGGGCTGTACCAGAGGAGTGGGGGAATTGGATCGTAATACTGTTGTTAGATCAATGCTTGAGTATGGTGGTGTAGTATGTGACCCCCATTTTAGTCATCAAATACAGTAAATGGTAGATTTGTCTTTGGAAGTTGCTGCGGAGCACAATCACCAACTGTTATCATAAAGGAGCTAGGATAGGATTAATTGGAAGACAGTGGGAGGGGGAAGAGAATGCTGTCTGTATCAAGACGTATATTGGTGAAAGAATTGAATGGTGCATGGAAGGGAAAAGATGACCATGACCGCAAGCTGGCACTCGATTTCATGCATCACGGTGTGGAAAAAATTTCTTTCGTAGATAAGGAGGTCAGGGAATGGAATAAAACACCTAGGGATGTATGAGTAATTTACCAAAAACGAAGAAAAAAATTATAATTAATATTCATAGAGGGCATATTACGCGGATACAAGAAAGAGGAAAATGAATGTGGGGAAATTTGCCAGCGTTGCGTGTACTCGATTATAATGAAATTAAATAAATGTATTAATGTTTAGAGCTCATCAGGTAGAGGAATACTTTATATTTTCAACTGAAAGTAGATACATGATTGGCCGTCAAAGTTGTCAGTATAATATCATTTTGTCAGCGGATCTATCTCAAAAACGTTACTAACTAGGATTTTCAAATTTCACCTTATGTCTACTGTATGCTGTATTTAAACAACAAATACGAAAAACACTCACATCTAGAAATTTTGCAAGCGGTTAGAAAAATAAGCAGGTTTTGAGAATACTTTGCCGTATAGTAACGTAATTTTATTTAACGTGCTTTACATTTAGAGTGTACTGTATTCTAAAATGTTTATAACAAATTTGATCTGAACGACACAATTAGCAGCGCGTGCGCGAACACCGAATGACATTGCAGAAGCGTGCTGCAGAGTACGCTACTTAATCTAAAAATGTGAGTTGTACGCCAGTTGTGGAAGAGGCTTACAGAAAAAAAGAAACAGGATGGGTGACACATTCTGAGACATGCAGGATTGATTAATTTGTTAGAGGAGGGAATAATCGAAGGTAAGAGCAAAATAGAGATTAGAATATATGATGCGTGGGTTGAAATTTTGAGATGAAGAAGTTAATTCAAGATAGGAATGGATGGAGGATTGCATCAAACCAGTCGAAAGACCGATGACAGAAAAACAACCGCCAAGAGACCACCCTGTCCTCTACCTCCCAGGGGTTTCATCGTGAGTATTCATTCTAGAGCAAGCTAAATGGATCTGGGAACAGTATTGGTTATTAAGCTTGAAAGGAACATTTGTACACTCTTATGGGAACATGTAACTCTCTCGATTCTAATTTGAACCAAATATCGAAAATGAACATCGAAAACCAGCAGACACATTATTACTGTGGACTTTATGTTTCCTTTTGTCTTCGTTCTTGCGTGTACTCATACTTTCGAAAAAGAATCACAATTTTTATTTGCAATATAAGGTAGCTGTAATTTACACTGAACGATTTACTTTTCAAAACATTTCATGGGAATGCAATGTTGACTTCCTGTAAATCTACTCTGAATTTAATATACTTATGCCTATGTGTGAATTTCGACGACCATGCATCTAATATCATCGAACAATGTGTTACGTAGTGTTGTACTTGGGTGTCCATATATCCAGAAGTTACATGTAAAAAGTGCATCGTACTTACTATATCAATTGTCGTAATCTAATAAGAATAATAATAATAAAACTTGTAAATGTCCGATTGTAACATCATTTCGTGAATGCCAAGTGCTATTTTTAACTACGGCTCTATCGGATCTAGTGCTGTTAAGTTTTAACTGAAATATAATTTTAACATACATGAAGAGTTTGTCATCAAGAATACGTATTATTACAGTTGAGTACAACATACATTCCATTCTATATAAGGGTTTGGTTGTAAAATACGTTTTGATAACTGTGTTAATCATCCGAACTGCAAATCAAATGGTGAATATAAACTGGAGTGATTTATGCTATGAATACGACAGATAGAGGATATAAGTTATTTTTCACAAAAAAAAATGCATATGACCTTGTAACAATTTTGTACCCCACCAATCATTTTCAATTTATTATTATTTTTTTCTTTAATTAGATATATATGTTCATGAATAATTGTATTGATGTATGAAAATCAATCTGTGTAGCGTAAGATTTCCACAAGTCGTAACATATATTGTTTTCTTGGTAGAGAATAAGATAGTATCGATAAGTAGCGTAAAGATCTTTGGTGGAATCGATTATAAAAAGCTCATTGCAGAAGATCGTGTGCTGATTGTAGCAAGGCACTCATGTGTGACGAAGCATCGGTATTATGGATTTTGATAGTTGGTATTTGGGTTAGTAGTCAATTCAAAATGTGTTGGAACGAATATTTAAATGTTAATCTTGGTAACATATTTAGTGCAAAATAAATCGCGTACTTCTTTTGGAACAGTAATTTTCATTTCCTCATACCAAAAGTTCTCATCATGTTTGGTAGATCTGAATTAATCAACAGCATTTGAACCTCAAAATTAAATTAACAGCAGATTGTATGTGTTCGTGATGAGACGGGATTCTCATTCGTAATAAGCTGTATTTTCCAGTATAGTTGTACTGTCACCCAATTCTTCTGGAATTGACCTGATGATTTTCGTCAGCTAATTATCAATTCCAGTTAACGAAAGCTCATAACCTTCTTCATGAATTTGTGAAATAATTACATCATAAAAGTTCTCATATCTCGTATAATGTATTCTGTCAACTGATTGCAGGAACTATTGTAAGAACGGAGACTTTCCCGGCATTTCAGAACTATTACTACACATATCGTTGGAGTGTCTGCTTTCAAAGATCTTGTGATATATAGTAACTTTCGAAATAGAGTTAAAATATTTATTTGAAGTATACTATAGCTAAATTACATATTCTTGTTAATTTTTGGATGTTCGGAATGAAAAAATAAAACTTAACTTGTACCTGCGCTATAATTAAGAAGATTCGACGGGATGATGTCTACACCTTCTAATGGTATAGTGTTAAACATTACTTAAATTGATAATACGCGTAAAACTGTCGTAAGCTGACATTTTTGAATCGGTAGTACACTCATTATTTTGTAGATAAAAAGCTGCTTTATACACACAGCTGAGCCACTGTTTAATGTCACAAAGTGTTCGACATGATACAAAACCATATGCACCTACACCTATTACCTTTCGATTCGAAGCTCTATACGACTTGCGGGTTAGTACTCAACGAAGAAACTATCTTTCTTTAAAACGAGGGTTGCTATTTATAATTCTGGCCTAATAATGAAAAAAAACAAATATTTATGGTCGATATTGTTTTTATTGTTTCCCAAAATATTCTCCGTGAAGATCAATACATTTTTGGATGCGTCTGAACCAATTTTCGAAGCACTTTTTCCACTTCGATGGAGGTAGCTCCAGAAAATGCGTCTTGAATGCATCATCCGCTTGTTCGGGTGTCGAAAATCGTTGTCTACGTAATTTGTTTCTGGTGTGCGGGAATAAAAAGAAGTCATTTCGTGCCAAATCGGGGCTGTACGGTGGATGACCCATCAATTCGATGTTTTAACTGGTCAAAAATTCCTTTGTTTGAGCCGATGCGTGACAGCTCGTATTTTCGTAATAAAGAATTATTCGCCTCTTCTTCGACTTTTTCCGAATTTCTCCAAAGACTTCCAGTAAACAAATGGTCGTGTACCATTCAGAGTTGACAGTCCTACGTTGCTCTAACGCCACTGTCGCCACGTGACAGGTAATGCCGAAGAAACAGGCAACCATTTGCCATCTGTTTCTTCCACGAACAACTTTTGTCGGATTTGGCTCGTCTTAGAAGACACATATAGTCGATTGCGGTTTTGTTTCGGGCTCATATGCATATATGCATCATTCGTCACCTGTGTAAATGTTATACACAGCCTGTGATGCACCTTGAACGTATTTTTTAACATTTCCTTCCACCAATCGACACGAGCTTCCTTTTGAGCGTTTGTTGGATTATGCGGGATCCAACGCGAACAAATTTTCTCTACGGCCAAATAATCATACAATATTTTATTGAAGCTTGTCATAATAATGCCAAAGATGCCTCAATCTCACGATATGTCACATGACGATCTTGCTTTATCAGTTCAAGCACAGCATCGATGTTTTCTGGCACAACAACCGATTTTGAACGACCCTAGTCCTGAAGCGAACTTCGGCCATGATTGAATTCGTTATACCAGTTTTTTACAGTGCTATATGACGGTGCTTTTTCGCCGTATAAAGAATTTATTTCATCGATGCACTCTTGTCTTGATAATGCACGTCGAAAGTTGTGAAAAATAATGGCATGAAAATGTTCACGAGTTCATTCCATACATACATTCGTGTCGTGCAGTGAACGTCAACGTTCTATCACGCAATACTTTGGGCCTACGCGACTAGAAAAAACTAGCGCACAGACAGCTGGCTCGCCGCTACCGTTGTGTGTCCTCTATGCAGCATGGCATCGTGCCATGTCTATGCAAAACTAGTTCTTCAAGGTCGTTGTTCGCAAGTTGTGACAGCGACAGCTTTCTATTTCACGCACGCGAACCCCAGACCAACTCTTCGACTAGTAACGGAATGCAGATCACTACTCCATTTGTATATTCATGCCAGTACTGGTTTCTCTTCAGTTCTTGCATATTCATGGTTAGCTATTTCATTTCTATGCACCACTGTCTGTTGCCCGGCACCCATCTCACATGTGTGACAGTGTCATTATGAATTTCTGTCTAAATTTCAGAAAATTCTTCCGAAGAAATGTAATATATACTTATTAAAAAGCAAAGGACGTTATCATACATTTCCTTAATTGAGGGCACACTAACTAAAGACTTACCAGGGATTTTATTATTATAAATAGCAAAAGAATGTGTGAACACCTCGAAATATTGAAGACACAATAGACTAAATGTTTGTGAACAGTGTCATTTTACATGAAATCAAATTCCGAACTTTCACATCCCCAGAGATTGTTTGAGCTGCATGCCAATACATCAGCGGTTTAGTAGTGTTATTATATGTGCTAATGGGCGACTGGAACTGGTAGTTTTAATTAAACGTCAAGTTGACCCTGTTTACTATTTACCTCTATAAAAGTCGGTCGTTTATTTGAAGTCCGTGACATGCGATGCAAATAGTGAGAAGAAAAATAAGAAAACTAATTGCAGCCATACATTTGTCGCAGTAACTACATAAAATCACTCTTCGTTATGGAGCGTCCATAAACTGCGTGGCTCGGTCTAGAGGGAGACGGGGTAGGGGTTGACTGAAAAGCTAAACTGGGCTACGTAGAAAAGGGGGGAGGATTCCGACCTAGCCACGTAGCTTTTCAATAATATTATTTGTCACAGTTAAAATAAGGTACATAACACACAACATGTGAATATTTATTCCTATCATTTAATTTTCTCCGACTGTTATTTGCGATAATATGACAAGAGAAAAGAGTACAAAATGTCTTCTGGAATCAACAGGGAAAAAAGCTACGTGACACGTGTAAAAGGGGGAGGGGGAGGGACAAAAGCTACGTCAGGCAGCGTGGAGGGGGGGGGGGGAGAGGGTTCACAGGAGGCCAAAATGGAGCTACGTAGTTTATGGACAATCCCTTATCGTATGCTAAGAATTACGATCGGTAACCCACAACATAAAAAACAGTGCCATTGCTTCTTTCATATTGTATCAGTCTCGAGGTAAGTAAAGAGGAACATTTTATTCACTAGCTTTTAGGATCGTCACACACACTATAAATTAAATTAAACACAGAAGGCACTTCCTCGCGTGGCGGTTGCTGAATACCAACTGACTACTGGCGCTGTTAACAAAACAAGGAAAGATTGAACAAAAGCTATCTACACACTTTAAATTAAATTAAACACAGAAGGCATATCCATGGATCTCACTGTACTGTTACACACTATTATATCTTTGTTGATAATATTTCTTCACAGCTCATCGACGCAAAAACTTCAGCTACTTCTTCAAACATTTTGGAAGCTATTAATATCTTAATACAGCATATTATCAGAGCTTTCCAATATTAATGGCCCTTCCGCTTTCTGAATTTGTTGCATAATATATAATTAACAGTTTTATTTGTTACCAGTTTCTTTAATTGAATCAATTATATAGTTGAATTAATTTGAAAAAGTTTATTTATTTCTTACATCTATCTAATAAGCTGGTACTTATATATTACTTCGATTGAATAAAAGTGTTCTCTGACTCAACTTGCCTTCACAGCTTCTTTAAATAATATCTTGTGTCCCAGTATACACTTTCGAATCTGATTATCTATTACGTATGAAATCAGATCCATCTTGTGACAGTTTCAAACTGGGCCACCAGCGTATTCCCTCCTGCAGACATTTGAGTAACATTTCGACTCGTTGCAAGCAGTGTTTACAGTGCCACAGATTTGGCCACGGTCCTATTAGCGTAGGTGATTATAAAAATTTACTGTGACAAACGGGAATTTATAACACTCCCTTAACATTTCATGTTATTGGTATGACTAATTTCTAGGCACATATACTAATATGTGCTTTCAGATTAGTCATCCAATACATATTGTGCGATTTGTGTACAAGCGTTATCAAACATTTATGACAAGCACAAAAAGCTGGGATTAAAAGCAATCCAACGTGCCACATATCTGGATTTTCTCTTTGATTACTCGTAAAAAAGTTTCAGAGTACATCCCGGTCATTTTGATCTTCTGAAGAATAATTCCATCACTTCATTTCGAGAAGCACTATACGATTTTAATGAGCGCTAATAACGTAGACGTTGGTGCGCCCTAACACACCAATAACAACAGCAACAACTATAACATTTTAAAACTGAGTGGAATAGTATTAATGAAAATTAGCTAGTTTCTAAGGTAGAATTCAGGAAGATCAAATATCTGAATATACGTACGTAGTTGGCGTTTTCATTTGAAATTTAAAGCATTTACTAATCTAAGGAGAGGTTTAAATTCGCTCATACGGAGTGTGATAAATAACTTCTTACATTTTTTGATAATCTCAATCAGAGACATCCAAACGACTCAACTTTCGATTGAACAGGTCACTATAATTATTTAAGATCTAGACTCTTAGTTAAGTAATCTTCGCTGTTGGTGTCTTCGGAATATCTGGTCTCGATCTTAGCTCACCATAGACACTCGAATAGGGGGGAGAGGGGGGAGAAATTTCGAAGAGGCGCTATTGTTGGTAAAATTTCAAACTAATTGAATAGTAAGCAATTTGTTTTTGTTGAATAAATGAAAGATTATGGTATACACTAAGTTGAGATTATTATTTTTTTTTTACATCGTAATACAGATCTTTTTTAATAAAATTCTCCATATTTGGCCTTAAAACACTATGATTTTCCCCCCCCCTCCTTTATGGCTTTGTGCTTTGTCGACATCAAGGTGATTAGACGCTAGAAAGGACTGGGCACAAGGAACGGGAAGGAATTCGGTCATTATTTTTCCTTATGGCGTCACGCCACGTCGATGTCGAGTTCATTATAGGCGGGAAAGGACTGGGGATAAGGAACTGAAGGAAACAAACCGAGCGTATTGGGTGAGAGGTTAACGCTCTGGCCTGGCACTCGGGAGGACGCCGAACGCCGGTTCGAATCCCCGGCCAGGCATCCAGATTTGGGTTTTCTGGGATACTTCCATCAAAAAGCTATAGCCAAATTCCTTACCGTTCCTTGTCCCCGGTCCCATCTAATGACCTCAATGTCGACGAGGCGTAAAGCCATAAGTAAAAACAAATTGAAGCATCCCGACAATCGCCTGGAGTAATATGGGGAAACCACGGGATTTAAGTTTGCACCCTCCAGAAGGCGAGGCCAGAGCATTAAATCTTTTATATAAAAATCAATGTTTGTTTGTGGGTTTGTTCGTGTTCTATGCATTCCTATACCATTTGTCAGATTGCAATGAAACTTTGGAGAGTTTTCGAATGTGCGTCTGTGAAGGTTCCTGTGAAAAAAAAATTCCAAAAAGTCACCCCCTATTCCCCATAACACCCCATAATTTAGGCAAAACCACATTTTTTATCGGATTTAGATAGGAATTTGTACACTTATACTTTAAAACAAACATAAAAATACTGCCTACATACGGTTTCCGAATATTAATCCCCTCGCCTCCTTTCCACCACCATAATTTTTTCACCCCATAATTTAGGCAATACCATATTTTTTATCCGATTTAGATAGGAATTTGTACACTTGTACTTTAAAACGAACAGAAAAATACTGCCAACATATGGTTTTGAATATTCATCCCCTCTCCCCCTTTCCGCCCCCATTATGTTTTTACCCCATAATTTAGGCAAACCACATTTTTTATCCGATTTAGATAAGAATTTGTACACTTATACTTTAAAACAAACAGAAAAATACTGCCTACGTATGGTTTCCGAATATTCATCCCCTCTCCCTCTTTCCAACACCATTACGTTTTCACCCCATAATTTACGCAAACCACATTTTTTATCCGATTTAGATAAGAATTTGTACACTTATACTTTAAAAAGAGAGAGAAATACTGTACACATTAATTTCACAAAAACCCAATCCCTCTCCTCTCTTTTCCACCACCTTAATTATCCCCTCTTCCCCATAACACCCCATAATTTAAACAAACCCGCTAACCGTTCGTCCGTTTACGGTGAAGCTTTGGTGAGTTGTCGACGGGATGACGGAGAAGGTTCCTGTCAAAAAAAAATAAAAAAACCCACCCCTCCTCCCCATAATTTAGACAAAACCACATATTTCATCAGATTTCAATGGGAATTTGCACTCTTATACTTTGAAACAAACAGAAAAATACTGCCTGCATATGTTTTCCAAAGCACATCCCCTCTCACCCTTTCCAACTGAAAATGAATTAAACAGCAGTTTAAAATTTATATGTAAATATTTTTTCATTTAATCTATGTGCCTACTCAAGTCCAGCAATAGTGAAGCATTGCTGGGTCAGCTAGTACACTATAAGAAGTGAAGGACGCACCCAGTAATTTAATTAAATCCAACCATATCAAAAGTCAAATCTGGGCAGATGTTGCATTGAATGGCAAGTAAAAGGTGAAAACCAGTTACGGAGCCAACACTGGGAAATTTGTGTACTTCTCCCGTTCAGCTAATCTAAACACTTTAATCCGACCACTCTCAGCCTTCCGTACTAGGAGGAGATAAGCAACCTGAACTCTCAGACAGTTTGTTGTAGCACTTTGCCCAGTCGGAATTCCCATTAAACTTTCAACGCCGTATATAACTGTAATCACCACATTTGTTACTGGAAACACGTGTCCCAAGAGATTGCAAAGTGACGTGGTTGTAACAGGACGTCGGGTACCGTCACAACAGCATTCTGAACACCGACGATAACGCAGGCTGTCTGTAGAAATGGCCATACATCTCTTGTTAATCCACGTATATTCGGTCCTTCACTTGCTGGGTCCCCAGTTCGATTTGGGTCTGGATATGAAGTGTTCTATTCGTCGTTTGGTGCCCATTCAACCATCCAGATTTCGAACTTCCATGGTTTCCTTAAATCACTATAGGTCCATGCCGGGATGGTTCCTTCAAAAGATCGCGACATAATTTCTTCCGTTTCCTTGAAAACAGTTGCTAATTTCGCTGTTGGGATTGTATATCAGATTCCTGTCATACATTCTAAACTTTTCCACAGTGATATAGACGAAGGTATGAGATGCTGTTTTATAGTGTTGCATGAGGATGTGAAACTTGACGGCTCCTTCTTAGTTTTGAGGAAACCATGCTTGAATGTACAAGCACCTCATTTCACTCTATTCCTTCCTTCATCTTCATGAATTAAATACGAACAACACATTATACTTAAAAACCTTTTGACAGTAATCTACACAAAAACATCAACGCATATACTAACGAAGGAAAGAAAATGACATCTTCATCTTTGGCCTAGTATGGCTCTCTAGTAACAGTGTTGCCAACCATATAAATATTTTATGCCAAATCTACGTTTAGATAATGCAAAAATATGCTAAAGTTTTCGGAAAATGCTGATAAAATGCCAACACAATTAAAGTGGCTATTAACATGCCTACAAGAAAATCTCGAGCCAAAATAAACTCTACCATTCACAGGTCTACCATAAACATCACTACAATCCAACATTTCTATCGAAATGAAGTCCTACCAAAAAAATAAATATACCAATAAACAATTCTGCCAAATGTCTTTCTACCTAGTAACATATCTACCATTTACAAATCCTACAGCATGAAAACTCTACCAGAAACATCTCTGCCTCGGGAATCTCTACAAAACGCAATATCAACCAATTTTACTCTCTCTCTCAAGTCTACCGTTAACATGTCAACCATACCCTCAAACATCTTTGCCAAAGAAACCTTACGGTACCTTGTGGTAACTTTACCATTGTCCAAAAACACCAAAAAACAACTCTGCCAGAATTAAACCCTTGTCTGTTTATCATGCAATAAAAAAAGCAGAAAATATTATTTAGCTTCCATCTATTAGACACGTATTGTAATAAGTAAATTTTATCTTTAAAATTATTTGAAAGAAAACCTAAATATATATTTTTGTTAAGAATAAGAATTAACAACACATGTTCAAAGTTTTATAATAAATGAATTACTTAAATTTGTTAAAAATTTCTTTACTTAATTCCTTTAAGGAACTTCTCGCTTTACACTTGTAAAATGTATTAAACAATCAACTTAAAATTAATAATAATTCATTGTAATGTATTATTCTAGTAAATGAATGAACAATAATAACATTTTATCACTCCAAGCGAATCATTGAATTATCAGGAAAAAATGCTAAAAAATATGCTATATGGTTAATTTAATTTTTGCATGCTAAATGACTTAAAAATATGCATAAATTAGCCATAAAAATGCTAAATTGGCAGCACTGTCTTGTACATAAGTGTCTGAACTTCGTCAGGGCAGAATAATATACTAGCTTTATTTACACTTGCAGGCTTTCTGTTTATTTTTTCTCACTTCCGACTAACCCACAAAGTTATAACGTCACCATCATAAGAGGAAGTCATGCACAAAGTGGCGGTGCTCTGATAATCATTCCAAAAAAGGATCTTTAGAAGTACTTCCACTTACCGTTGAAACCATTATATGCCTTCTTTCAAAAGGAATAGCATTTATATCAAATCGAGTACTTTTATTTTCCAGAATTAGGCCATGTATTTTTTTAAGTTCAAGTCATGGTAGTGAAAGTTGTCACCTGTTATCCAGCTTTAAAAACTTAATGCAAATATATTTTGTCTTATAATTTTATTTACATTGTGTCACGTGATTTTCTTTTCGCGATGATGAATAACAGTGAGTAGGCTGCTGCGCGGAAGAGATGAGCATTTCAGAAACTAGGATTTAGGATTAAGGGAGTGAAAAAAATCTTTTGTAGGTAAGTCATGGAGTACAATATGTTGAACTGTCTACCTTCAAATTAGTTGTAGGTAGCAAATCTGAGTGAGTAGGGAAACAATTTAAAATAAAAAGTGTTTAGGGAAATTGTCATCGGAGTATATGCTCTATTAAGTTAATTTAAAAAAAAAAGATGGTATAGAGATGAGCTAACTTCGGTGTTCTACCTCCTGTATTCTCATAACACTTCATAAAATTTGCATCCTTTTCATTTCCTTGGCGTTTTCTTGTAATTTATCAAACTGCAAGGTGTCTTAGATGTTTCTATCATTGATTTTCTTCTTCTAATCACTTTTTCAATCTATCTTCGTTCATATCGGTGTTTCGAAGCCATATTACAAATATGGTTGGTAATACAATTCATGAAGCAGTAATTTATCAAAGACTTTATCACTGAAATTCCTTGATGTAGGACACAGCTTTCAGTGTAATAAAAAGATTCTCATAAGGTCCTCAATGTTTTAGTGCAAGTAAAGTTTTTTTTTTTTTGCGATACCATCAATTGGTAACCGTTATTCAAAATCATCAATGTTGTCCGATTAGCATGTAATACATCATAGAAACGGAACACTTATAAATGTATTCCTTGTTACGTGATAAATTAATTTATCAATTGAGTAATAAATTACATTTAAATGTATATATTGTTTTCGGCCATGACAGCACTTTTGGGGGGATCGACTTGGGTGATGCTCGCAGTGTCATTAGATCTTCGGAACTAATATTGAAATCAGCGATAACCTCCAGCAGCTATTACATCGGAGGAACCTCCGTAACCATGTGGTTAACCTCCTAATTGCTGTCCTCGACTTCACTAGAATTTAAAACTTGCTTACAGGTGTTCTATTAACTTACTGTAACTAAGCCGCTCACCACTAGTATTTAATAAATTATGTGATTAGAACTGAAAGCAGTTAAACCTGAAAATTTCTTGTTCTGCAGCGCTAGCTCCATATTCGATAGGTCACTCGCTGGAATCAGGCCTAGCTGTTAGCCTTTCAGATTTAAGTGATACATAAGTTTAGCATACGACTAGGAGTATGAATGCTGTCTTGATGTATAAAATGAAATGATGCGATTGTATTCTAAAATAGTACTTGAAAAAAGAGTATCACAGCGGTTTGTTAACAAAAACTATCTCACCTACTTTAGAATACAGTAGGATGCAGTAAAAGAGACTTAAATTAAAGTTCGACTATTAACAAATATTAATTAACGTTTCTTCACCAGACAACGTTTCCCCTTTGTAGTATGAGTTATCGTCAGTGGGAAAAAGTTTTTAACCGTCACAGGACTTTTTGCACGTCTATAAACCCGTACATAATGCAGGAATTGTCAAGTTTGCGTATTATCGTACCAGGAGCAAAAAAAAAAAAAAAAAAAAAAAAAAAAAAAAGAAGAAGAAGATTGCTTCGCAAAGAAATAAAGTCTATCAAACTCTTGTGTCTCAAGAGTTTGAAATGGTTTCACGAACAAAAATTACAGCAGAAAATACGATGGTGTTTTTAAATTTTGTGAAATTCTGGTCCATATTACAATCTGCAAAAAGTCTTAGGACTGATATGTACCAAGAAATGGAGTAAGAAATTGTAATCATTTCGAGATAACACAAATATGCGCCACAGATCGTTCTATATTTGCGATGTGTAATCCTTTCAAGAAATATGCCTGCTAAAACAGATCACACTAAAGATCTTGTGATTCTGTTTCATTTTTTGACTTCCGTCATTTATTTATCAGTTTTTAAAAAAAAATGTAGTACGTTAAATTAAACGGATTACATGAAACAAACGCAATTAACTTTTAATCTATTGTAAAGATCTTTGCACTCCATGAGATAATGACCTAAAACAACTCTGTTATTTTTTTGATTCTTTTTAAATTGTTTCTGACTTTATTTATTTTTACGTTTTTCAGAAATGTACTAAATTAAATGGATTACATTAATCAATATTTCTGTAATATATGAATGCTTCAATCAGCGTAAGGCAGTTGTAATATTTAATTTACCGTAACTAATTTTTTGCATAGCGTGTTGTCCATAATCAAACCACTACATCATACATTAACACTTCCAAAAGCGTAACTAAACTGTAATTTTAAATTTACAGTAAATGTTTTCGTGCTTAAAATCTATGTTAATAATCTAATAGATTTTTGGATTTCGTTATGACCAAAATTATAATCCTAGCCAAATAATTCTATACCTCTTCATGAACAAGGCTAACACTATTCTCTCTGTATTAATATGGATAATTTGCAATGGTACAACAGGAGATTCCGAGAATTTATTGCCCATTTGGTTTGAAGGAACACACACCGAGCGTGGTGGATGAGCGGTAAAGCTCTGGCCTAGCGTTCGGGAGGACGTGGGTTCGAATCCCCGTACGGCCATCCACATTTGGGTTTTCCATGGATTCCCCAAATCAATCAAGGAGAATGCCGGGATGGATCCTTAAAAAGGCCATGGCTGAATTCCTTGCCCCCAATCCCTTCCCGTCTCTAATGACCTCCACGTCCACAAGATGTAAAAGCACAAACAAAAAATGTTGCACACGTTCCTTAGGCAGTAGTATTTTAGAAAGTGTGCATATTAAAGTCACGAAATACAAACTAATGAAGCAAAATAGCTCGTAATGTTGGTGGTTGCATATAAGTTATTAAGCAGGAGATACAAGCTACTATCTACCGCACCGCCGACTGTAGAACCAACGCTATCGCTTACTGCAACTTTCGTCCTATTTGTTTTTTTATTTATTTATTTGTATTGGCTTTCGGCCTGGTCGGCCATACTGCCAGGTTCTTTACATTTAATTTTACGTTGGTTTATGTTTAATGTTTCAGTTAAATTACAATTTCTTATCCTTTATTTTACAATGGCTCATAAGTCCCATGAGAGATGGGTTACAATTTCTTTATAAAATATATCACGTTATTGCCTTTTCAATTGCACCGTGTGAGTCGTCACCAAACGCCCAGGGACCGCTTTTTGTATCTTTCCACCACAATTGAATATTCATGAAATAGTTCCTGTGATTGCCTTATCTATTTGGATCCTTTGGTGTGAATAATGTTGCGTACTTGTATTTGTAACTATTCTCATTGGTCCTATATTATGTCTAAGGTTCGTTTCTTTTTTGTTTTAATATACACATTTTCTAGAAGATTTGTCCTCAAGAAGGTGAATACCAAATTTGTGACCAAAGGTAAAATTGTTTCACAGTACTCCCTTATTGCATTGTTACCTATTTAATTTTTCAGAAAGCTTTGAGTTCTGGTGTTTTATATATAAAATTTCGTAAAAAAAGTCTAACAAAAAAACTTTTGGACGTAATTATTAAAACTGAATATAAGGGAATAATTAAAAGAAGGGATTTTTTAAATGAAATTTGTATTTTTTGCTTCTTCCCGTTTATATTTAGTTCTAGAATAAAATGGCTAAAGCATATCTATACGCGCTCGAAGCAGCGGGCAAATGCTAGCATCTAAATATAATCACTCTTTTTTTTATGAAGTTCTGTTTCGTCCTCGCTCTAAGCTTTGCTTAATTACCAATGCAGGAAGCGTAACAGGCGGAAATTGTGTTAATGGTTGGTTGGACTGATTGACCCTTTCTCCTTCTCTGTTTTTGACACGTTGACAGCGCGGAGTGCCAGTCAAGAGTGTTTGCTTTTTATGGGAAGGGAGAGAGTGAAACCATACTACGGCACTCGGTGTTCTTTCGTCGGGAAAAGGCAAGGGTTTCCTATTGTTTACTTCCTCGTTCGGCGGACGAATTCCCGGTCAATACGAATTTATTTTCACCGAATTATTACTTCAATGCACACAAACTGCTGATACCGTCCTTTTATACATAGTCTGTTGATTAAGAGCTTCAACTCCATTTACCTTCCCTACATGGCCAGCAACTTCCTTACAAATATTTCTGTTAGGACTCAAATTTCTCAAGAGAGAGCAAAACAGCAAAACTTACAAAGTTTATCAGGATAATCGAAAAACTCAGAAAGAAAAATAAACAACCACTTAATTCTTACCGCGCGTGGTGGGTGAGTGGTTAACACTGGCCTCGCATTCGGGTTTGAATCCCCGTCCGGGCATTCAGATTTGGGTTTTCAAAGGTTTCCCCAAATCACTCCAGGCGAATGCCGGGATGCTTTCTTCAAAAAGGCCATAGCCGAATTCCTACCCTTTCCTTGCCCCCATTCCCATCCCGCCTCTAATGACCTCGACGTTGACGAGGAATAAAGCCAAAAGTTAAAGAACTTAATTCTTCCATATGTCCATTCGAAGAATGGCCAATTAGATATTTCCTGAATCATTGACATTCAGAAAGGTTAAATCCAATTTTTTTTTTTTTTTTTTTTTTTTTTGTCGTCAGTATTTTGAGGCAAATCTACGCCTCTTATACATAATCGTCATCTCATTACAATCACTACGGCTCACGTCATTAAATGTGAGTTTCACATATACTAATCTTCGTCTGCTTCTACAGTTTCTTCCTTCGACTACCCCTCTAAATTAGCTAGTCGTGCATATATTAAAATATGACCACCTATACTACATCTTCTATCTGTGAGACTCTTCCACAAACTTCTTTCCTTAACCAAAATGCTCAAAACATTTACATTTCTGTTAAATTAAGATTCAATTCGTTCTACGTATAGAACCACGTTTCAAATACTTTATTTTTCCTTCTTCCTGGTTTTCTTTAGCTTCAGGCATTACCCCCATAAAATGCTGTGCTCCATACATAAAGTTTTAGAAAATCATTCTGAGTACTACGTCCAACTAAAAGATTTCTCTTTCTCAAAAATAATCTTATGGCTTGTTCTATTCCTGCTTAGACCAACAGTTGTGATGACTTTATTTCGTAAAAAAAAAAAATCTCTTACTTCTTCTAACGTATCTGACCCTATTTTTATATTTAATCTACAGTTACTCATTTCATTTCCGTGAAGTATCATTACTTGTGGTTTACATTTTACCCATACTATTCTCGTAGTACTTTATTCGTGGAATTCAGTAATTCCACGTTTATACAATTTAAATATTAAATTACCGAGATATTTTACATTATAGACCCCTCCATGGCTCAGCTGGCTGTAGCACCCTGATGATGTCTTGCGCTACTAGGGGTTATCTGGTTCAAGACCTGGTGACGGAACAAATTTTCAGCATCATTACTTGGCTGGTGGTATAGGAGAGATAGTGGTAAGTCCTATCACCAGATTGTGCGCCAAAGTCCTGCGCATGGATTGAGGGCATACGGGACTGTTAGTGATTCGGCCGGTTCCTCTTTGGTGTCTTGAAGGAGAATAGGCCTTAATGCGCCAACACAGGGTTTACCCACTCCCTTCTTCCCCTTTTATTTCATACAACACTCTGTACTGAACACATACAATGCCACAGTCATCCACCTCTACAATACACATATTGGGAAAGGAAATGGGAACCACCCCATTATATATCCCAACAGATTTTCCATGGAGAGTTATGTGGTAACCGCCTACCTCCAGCATCAGGCATGGTATAATAAGAAGGTCACGTTACTTCTTCCAGGGATATGAATAGACTACTGTAAGATAGTTGGCCAGTGAACTGAGGTTGCCAGGTGGAATCTTATTTCATGAATAAAGGTGCTTTCCCACTTGAGAGTAATCTCACGAGAAACTCTCGAGAGCTACTATCAGGAAGGGATGTGTCCACTTGAGAGTGGATTTTGGCTAGCTCTGCTCTCGGCGAGCTGCTTGCCGGGACAGTTCTCGCGACAACTCTCAGATCCCTGTCCACATGAGAGCAGCGGAGAGTACTCAGATAGCGGCGCACAATAGAAAAATCGCGTCAGCTGTGACCATACTGTCTGCTGTTACTAAAAAGAGGTAGAAACTGATTAGGAAAAGCTGCTGGGTTAAGCCTTGGATTAACAGAAGTATTTTTGGAGCCAGATGTATGGTGACACCGGAATTACAGATCGAAGACGTGCAAAAGTTTAGGAACTTTTGTAGGTTAAAGAGCTGTGAAGTTGAGTTTATCATAGAATCTGTGGGACCCACAATTTTCAAACATGACACTAAAATGAGAAAATCTATATCAATACTTGAACAAGTTACGGCTACTCTTCGATTTTTTTGCATAAGATAAATTTACTTATTGCATAATACGTCGAATTAATTTTTTTTAAAAAAAATATTTATTCCATTGTCTTGACATAATTTCGGAGGATTCGTACTCAAGCCTCCATTATATTAAACTTACGTTGTGTTGGAAGGACAGTCAATTCCGGAATTACAAACTTCAGTGCATTGAAGTAGGGCTACTTACGTTAGTAATTTTCGTCTACACCACTTCCATTTTTTCTATTTTTAATTTTTTTAAAGTTCTTGAGATACCTTGAAAAGTGAATAAAATCTTACTTCATTTTTGAACATCCTATGGTCATTACAATGTGTCTATAATAATTATAGACACATTGTCACGAAAATAAATGTTATGAAATTGTATATAAAAGTCGTTCATATTCCATGAGGCTTCATTTGAACTTTTCCTGAACTTCATCAAAACATTTGGTCACACTAATCGGCACATTCAACAGTAATTCTCTGCTTTCAAAAGATTTTAATTAATTCCTTTATTTCTTCCAATTACCAATTTTTATTCAATAAAACCCACCGAACTCTCAGTTTCTGCTCTCAGACTTTGGAACAATGTTCTTATTCTGCGAGTTACTCTCGGTCAGCGTAAGTATTACGTGTCGACTTGGGAAGCGTGCACAAACTACGTGGCTCGGTCCAGGGGGGGGAGGGGGTTACTGGAAAGCTACGCTGGGCTTCGTGGGTGAAGAGAGGGGATTCCGTTCCGAGCCAGGCTACGTAGCTTTCCTTTCATAATATTTTTCACAGTTAAAATGAGGAACAGAACACACAACAGCATGTAAATATTTATTCCCCTCAGTTAATTATCTCCTTATGTAATTTACAATCGTCTGACAATAGAGAACACTACAAAATGACTTCTGGAATCAAAAAGGAAAAAAGCTACGTGCTACGTGAGGGGAGGAGGGAAGGGGTACAGGCAAAAGCCACTTAGGGCTACGTGGGATGGAGGGGGGAGGGGTTCACAGGAGGCCGAAATGGAACTACGTGGTTTATGCACGCTCCCTTGAGAGCAACTGGTTTATTGTCAGCTCTCAAGCTGTGGCTCTGCTCTCAGCGACGTGTTCACTAGCGATTTATGCTATAGATAGCTTCTCGCCAGAACTTACTCTCAAGCGGAAACGCACCTTAACATCAGTTCTGATGTACTGTACTGGTATTCAGATAGGAGCCTCAGGGAGATACGGGTTGACGTCAGTTCTTCCGGCGGCTGTGCAGTACCATTTCCGCAGCCTGTCGCTCCCGCCGGCCTTGAAGGCGAGAGACCTCGAGATCCCAGATCGATCCCACGACCCCTCAGGTCAGCAACGGGGGCGGGCAGGCAGCCACTTCCCGTCGTGATACACTTATAAGCAGCTACACCCGAGCCGTTATATAATCACTGCCAAGCATACCATTTCTGATAGAATATCTTCTGGTTCTTGCATCAACCATTTTGCAAACCCAGTAACCAGTTTTTAATTTTTCCGCTTACGGTTGTATACGGAACTTACCGTATAAATGCCAAAATTTATTTCAAAATTATCAAAGGTCATTTTTTTTGCGTTTTTCTGTGTCTTCTGTGGGTTCTTACGATTTTGTGTCGGCCATGGACTATTTTTGCGAACATTTATACAACAATGAAAAACATCTCCATCAAATCTTTCAAAATATTTTGTTTTAGAGTTTTCAAATTGAATAGAACTTGCTTTTTTCAATATTTTTAGTACCATTAACTTAAATCATTTCCGTCGACATGGGCAGTGAGATGATGAATAGATAATAAAAGTGAGTAATAAAAATCTAAAGAACATTATAACACTCTAAGGAGTCTTGTGTTTAGGGTGCATCAATTAATTCCGTGAGTAAAAAAAAGGGGGGGGTGCGAAATCTCACCAAATCCTACTAAGGAGGGGAGGGGGATTCGATAGAAATCTCACGTCATATTTTTAATTCCTCGAAGAATAGGAGATCTAAAAAAAAGTCTACAAAACTTATGAAGTCGTCAGTCAAAGGGAGGTACCTCAATATCTCACCTCATCATAAGGAGGTGGAGGGGGGGGGGTGCCCAGATTTCCGAAAAAACACCTCACGTAATTAACGTAAGCCCCCTTATGTCGTTTCACCTCGTCGACGTTGAGGTTATTAGAAATGGGAAACGATTGGGAGCAAGCAACCAGAAGGAATTCAGTCATGACCTTTTAAAGGAGTGATCCCGGTGCTCCGGGGCTCACATGTAGTATTTTCGTGAAACCATGGAAAACCGAAATCTGCAAGGACAGACGAGGATTCCCTTTGTTCATCCTAATGAAGATTCAGATGTATGCGCTTTAGGGTCGTTTCCAACCTTTTAGGAGAAAGGGTGTTCCCGTTAGTGGTTCCTTCTAGGTGGGCATTAGCAGTCTCTGCAATGTTGCAGTTCAGAATTGGCTTGGAAAAGGCCAATTTTTTTTTTTACTTATGGCTTTACGCCTCGTCGACGTCGAGGTCAATAGAAGCGGGATGGGACTGAGAACAAGGAACGGAAAGGAATTCGACCATGGCCTTTTGAAGGAAGCATCTCGGCATTCATCTGGAGTGATTTGGGGAAACCATGGAAAACCCAAACCTGGATGCCCGGACGGGGATTCGATCCGCCGTCCTCTCGAATGCGAGGGCAGAGCGTTAGCCACTCACCCACCACGCTCGGTAAGAGTCTAAAATAATTGATTCCAAATCCTTACGATCCCAAACAGTTGTTGCTTACTGATTAATGTTTTAATGATTTTAGATTCCAACATTTAAACTGAATTTGTAATTCACCCTCTATAATAATAACTAATATGATAGTTCTACCATAGGATGCTTAGAATACAGAGGTCACAAGAGACGGAATAGGACTTTTGAAGGAAGCATTCTGGCAATCACCTGGAGTGATTTGGGGACACCTTGGATAGCTCAAATCTGGATGCCTCGACGGGGATTCGAACCCACGTCCTCCCGAATACAAGTCCACAGCGTTACCGCTCACCCACCACGCTTGGTAACACAGAACTGTTTTGTAATCGTAGGCTTCCGCGGCCAGAGTCAGTTGATTCTTGGCTGTCCGGGTGGTGCCGCGTCATGTTTCTTGAAACCGACGTTTCGACCTTCATTCTGGGGTCTTCTTCCAGTTCTGCCCTGGAAGAAGACCCCAGAATGAGGGTCGAAACGTCGGTTTCAAGAAACATGACGCGGCGCCACCCGGACAGCCAAGAATCAACAGAACTGTTTTGTTTATGAAAGTCTCGTGTTTTTGCAGGTAACTCCAAATAAGTGTCAATATGGACAGGTAGTGACTATGAGCTTAATTTTCCTTATGAAACCGAGCCTCATAGATGACTGGTTAATGCTTAGACCGTCAATCGGGATAATGCCTTTTCGATCCCCGGACCAACCATCCAAAATTTGAATTTACACGGTTTCCCAATTCCGGGTGGATCCTTCCAAAATCTACGACCGATTTCCTTACAGTATATTGTCTTACCCGCTCTCGTCTCTGATGAATTCGCCGTTGACAGGCCCTAAAACTTCAATAACAACAAAAAAAGATCAGAATTCGTACTCAATTTTTCTCACCAAAAATACGTTTTTCACACATATCTGTCAGGAAAGCAGCGGGCGTAAACGCTCTTCAGAGTACAAACAGCTTCAAGATGTCGCGAACCTGCCAAAACGAATAGATTGCTTACTGATCCGATGTTTACCACATTGTATGGGTCATTATGGTTGCGAGCGAAGATCACGACAGAACTAACTTGAGAAGTATTTGGTAATTATATGAAATCATGAATAGGAACCGTCATTTGGTCTTGGTGAAAGTAATGGAATTGCAGGATTCCTGAAGAAAGAAGTTCTGTATGGTATGAATGCCCGAGATGGATTTGGAATTATAAATACACTACATGGAGTTATGGACCCCAAAATTAATGCAGTGAAATGTGTGTTAATGTGGTGGCCCCACTTTGGAGTGATCAAACTTCTCATGGCCTTGCCGATCTCAGTCGATCAGTAATTCTGTCACAGGTAACTGTGTGTTTGTTCGATTATTTTAAAATCAGTTTATCGGAACATTACATGATTAAAGATTGATATTACACTGTACATTACAGAAACATTTAAATAAACTGGTAAAGTGAATGGACTGAAGATTGCGTCGTTAAAATTTGTCACGGAGGAGAAGTACATCTTGATATTCTTCGAAGTGGCGTTTCATGATAGTTCATAATCTGGAGCTTTTCACAATCACTGATGATTTCCGTACTTTCTTCCCTCGTTAAATTTTAACAACACAAGATTGTATACTAGTATTTTAGTTCTGAGTGACACATTTGTTGTTACCTATTTTATTCGATTAATTTATATTTTATGATGAGAGAGAACGGCGGCTTTCTGGTGAAGAGGTAAGTAAACAGAATAGTGAGAATATGAATGACAGTAATAACGGCTGTGCCATTGGTAAAGCAGCCTTCGTGGAGTGGTTTAGGAAAGTCACCTTCTCCATAATAGCATGCGTCGTCTATTATTTTCAGTGTGGACTTTATTTGCAACACTTGTTGCTAGCATCACGTTTCAAAGGAATTCATGCCCAACTCTTCTTCACTCTTCAAGTCTATAAATCAAATCCGTAAGAAAATACAGGAGACTATACTAAATCATTTTTGTTTTGTATGAATTTCTTTATAGGAAGGTTAAACCTTCATTTCAGTTTATTCATTACATTCATCTCCTATTCTTTATATTCCTTGTTCTGCTATCACTGTGAAGTGAGATTAAGTATGCAGTTATTAGCATTCTTGCATACTTTTTCCGGCTGTAAGAAATGCGGTATTATTCTTTTGATCTGTTGTAGAGTTATCTTATTCCTTAAGAGTAGGCCACATAAATTTTTCTACGCCGGACATTTAGTTTAAAATACTTAAAAACCAATCAAAAATTACATTGATTAATTAAAAATTTCTAAATCATAATTTTATTATTTGAATATTGTCGATTTATACTGGTACAAGAATAAAAACGAAAGCTATATTTATAAATTGAAAGAGGTAAAACGTTTTTTTTTTTGTTCATTTTTTTGTAGTTGCTGTCATATTGCCTCCCAATCGTGGAGGTTTGACAGTAAATTTCTAAAAATACCTATGTAGTTAGGCAGCGAAATATGACACACATAGTTACTTATAACTTATTGAAAATAAAAATAAATATCTTTTCAAGGAAATTCTTCCACTCGATTGTTGCTGTTACTGAAAATTAGGTTATAAGTGGAGAAGAGTGGGCCAGGTTACTAGCCAAAGCATTATCTTGATGAGAAATGTTTTATGGCTAATTCTGAAGTGGCAGAATGTTTACTTGGGCTCTAATCTGATATCTCATTGATTTTTTTTTTTTTTTTTTTTTTTTTTTTTTTTTTTTTTGCTTATGGTTTTACGTCTTGTCAACGTCGAAGTCATTAGAGGTTGGATGGGATTGGGGACAATGAACGGTAACGAATTCGGCCTTGGCCTTTTTGAAGGAAGCATCCCGGCATTCGCCTGAAGTTTTTTGGGGAAACCATAGAAAAACCTAATCTGGATGACCCGACGGGGATTAGAACCCGCGCCCTCCCAAATGGGAGGCCAGGACGATACCGCTCATCCAACACGCTCGGTATACCTTACTGGAAAAAGGCAAACAGTAGTTAATGTAAGTTCACGAATAAGTGACTAAGGTATTTCGGAAAGCGAGCAGTGGATTAAGATTGGTAATTCCCAGGTCGTATACTTAATCAGTAAACATATACTAATACCAGTTGATTTTCAATTGATTTCTATTTTATTTCTTTTTAAGTTAAATTCTGGTTTAATTTAATTTTGACGGATTCCTTTACCCCTTACCAGCTTCCGCATTTCACTAGCACCTATATGAAATTCTTTAAGATCATTTACGAACTTACCTTACGATATTTCGTTTTAAATCCTTCAGCTTTCAAGGTAAACCGTTTAGTATTTTCTTGGCTAATTTATTCCAGCACCTGACCTCCTTGCATACGAAAGAAATTTTACCATTCACTTGCGACTAGTGCTAAGTATTAATTTAGGGTCATGGTCGTGTCTTTATTGCACGTGTTATTAGCGATTCTCCTACGAATATCCGTCAGGAGTCAGCTTCATGAAAAACTATCAATAACCAATAACTTCTTCCACTTTGAAGTACGTTATAGCATAAAAACTATCTTTGACATTAATAATAGTCGTAGTAGTAATAAATAGTCTATATAATAATAAAAAAATACGTTCACAAAAAAACAGAATTACCATAATATTTTATCTCAATTAGATCAATAAATTCTGCTTAAAAATAGAAATTTATGTGTTAAATTACGAATTAATTGTTTCTTCATTGTTATCTTGGATTAATGTCATAGTCCTAACTTTACTATATTTCATCGAAATTTTTGACTTACGTTTGCACATTACGTCTTAAAATTATTATTTCTTTAAGGGACTTCACTTCCTCTTTGGATATTGGTTTTATTTCGTCGATATGTCGATTCAATCAATTAATTCGCGTTTTAAATAGAAATTTACATTTTAAAGTAGGAATTGATTGTTTCCTAATTATGATCTTTGATAATATTAACATAGGTTTCTTTTACTTTTTTAATCTGCCAGAGCGTTAGCACTGTGGCCTCTCATGCGGGTGGACGCGGGTTTGAATCTCCGTCAGGGCATCCACATTTCGGTTTTCCATGGTTTCCCCAAATCACTCCAGGCACTGCTGAGATGCTTCCATCAAAAGGCCATGGCCGATTTCCTTGCAGTTCATTGTCCCCATCTTTTGCCGGCTCTAATGACCTACTGTAGATGGCGGCGATACGTAAAACCAAAACAAACAGCAATCCGTCAAAGGATATAATTACTACAATTGGTTAGGCTGGGGTTGGCTTACTAAAACGTACGCAAACGCATATTTTGGTGAGCAATGAACCTTGACTGTTTCAACGAACAACGAAACATTGAAAGAAAGCAGTAATTTAATTTCGGTTTAATTAAAAACAACAACTAACTTCTATCCTAATATTAAATTTCTGTTTTATCCATATTTTTAGTTCTGAAATCTGTCAACAGATGGCGTAACGGGTATTCGCTTTTTGTCAGAAATGTTAAGACAATGTTTCTTTTATTCGTCTTCGCAAACTGCTAACACAATTGTATGTCTTCGCTCAAATATCCAAAAACAAAGTTCATACGGCTTTTTTTTTTTAATTAAGATTAAGACCTGATTTATATTTCCTACTCGAAAATTATTAGTTTATCTAGGGCATTAGACTCATGCAAATGCTGTTTAGGCTCACTCGGTTTGTCACTGCCAGCGTGACCTCTGCTGGCCAAATGCCGGAAATACAACGCAGAGGACCGAGCCTGGACCTAAGCTCGAATCTAACAAGAGGCTTGGTCTGTTATTCACGTGCTGTGTGGGGACGAAGCACGCTGGTACTCGCTCCGTACAATAGGAACTGCCACGAACTGCAACACGGTCTTAAAATCGCTAAATCGAAGAATGAAGTAACTGAAAAATTAAAGAGTCGACTTTATACGTCTTCTTCTTATTATTTTTTACGTGCTATTGTACCATTTTATAAGATTGTATACGTTTGCCTTGGGATAATTGCGATACTTAAAAGCCGGGCATAACTCTGTGTTAGTGAAAAGTAAAAATCGGCAAATTTCTGTGGCGATGTTCCTCCATTTCATAAAAAGTGGAAAAATCTTTCTCTAAACATACGTATGATCTTTTGGTTATTAACAATCACTTAGTAGACTGGTAGCAATTATGTCATTAAAGTGAGTTCAACATTTACAAGATTTCACATATATTTGTAACCTCCGTGCCAATCATAATGCACTAAATGTGGGTTCAGGGTACACTTCATATATGTCAGTAACTATAGATAACTTATTTATGTTATTGTTTCCGTGTACTGAACACATGGTTTGTAATACTTCCGTTACGTATGTTTATCAAACACATACACGCTGCATTTCATGTATACGGCGATTCAATTAATAGAATGTACACAAAATGTTGGTAGTTATCATTGATATACTGCAGATTCTACAATGCCTCTGCCGTACAATCTTTTCTATTTACCTATGATGTACCGTTCTGGTTACGCAGCAAGGGAGAGGAAGACGCTACGCCCTAATCCTGCATCACCGAGCTTTCATTTGCTCGCAGATCCTTCGTTTTCCACCGAACCTACGTCTGTTCATCGATCCTGCGGAAGTTCCAGTGGTCACAGCTCACCCGAGTAGAAAGGACTGGTCACAGGAATAACCGAGCGCGTTCGAGCGTGAGTAGACAGCAATTTACTAGACACTAGAGTGCATACCCTTTCGCACTTTTAATTGAAGACAGTCTCAGTGGTTAAGGTGCTTGCTTTCAAAACTTGGGGTGTCGGTCCGGCTTTAATCCAAGATTAGGAATTTTTAAGAGTTGCGTTTTGTCATATGAGCAACGCTAGGACGTTCCGTGGTTCGGGTTTCATCTTAAACTGTAGATCTGAGAGGAAAGAAACTGGCCGTTCTACCTCTGACACAATGACTTAGTAAGACTCCGTCGGGAGGATCCAACCATCCTTCAGGTTGCCACTAAGTTAGTTTTAAATTGATAATGTCATTACGTTCTTGTTTTATCTCTGGTTAGCAGTGTATGCGATTAACGTAAGAAGCATAAACTAAACGTTGCAAAACGGCCTACGAAGAAGGATATACTGTTGGTGGAATGCAAATTTATGCTGACAATTCTGAAAGGAACTATATTTTTTTTTTTTTTTTTTTGGGATAAAACTATTCTGTGTTATCTTGGTCCATCCGGGCATCTAGATTTGAATTTAATGGTTTCCCCAAATCACTCCAGGCGAATGGCGGGATGCTTCCTTCAAAAGGCCATAACCGAATTTCTTCCGATTCCTTGTTCCCAATCCCATCCCGCCTTTAATGACCTCGACGTCGAAGAGGCGTATAGCCATAAGTTAAAAAAAAAAAAAAAAAAAAAAAAAAAAAACAGACAACGACGGCGGAAATCTGCACACCCAAAGCTACCCTATGTAACTACACAGACCATATACTAACTCCGTGCCGAATTTCATTTAAATCTGTTGAGTGATCAAGGCAGGCTAATAGTCCAAACATACATCCATCTAAAGCTCCACCTATCCAAATTTTTTCATGTATAATAGGATTAAGATGATGGCGAAATCGGTTAAATTAATATTAAAACCTTTAGATATGTTATTCAATATATTTTCAATATATATAGTTTCCGCTGAGTAACAATTTTTAATTTATTTGTTGAAGTGTATTATCAAATTAATTTATTTTGCTAAAAAACTGTGACCACGTATTGCTGTATTCAGAACGTGTGACAAAAATTGTGAAACTAATCAATACTTTTTTAATTATTCCAAATTCTCGTCGTTAACGAAGCATTTTAGCAATTTTGTAGATAGTATTTGGTAAAAAAAAAAAAGGTGTCTATGTAATTGGCCCTAATAATCTGAATGTTGTCGTCCTTTTTGTTATTACTGATGGTTTTACGCCTCGCCGACGTTGAGGTCATTAGAGATGGGATGGGACTGTGGACAAGGAACGGAACGAATTCGGCCATAGCCTTTTGAAGGAAGCATTCAGGCATTCGCCTGGAGCGATTTGGGGAAACCATGGAAAACCCAAATCTTGTTGCCCGAACGGGGATTCGAACCGGCGTCCTTCCGAATGCGAGGGCGGAGCGTTAACCGTTCACCCACCTCTCTCGATTTTAACGGCCGTTAGTCCAACTACTACACTCAGATGAGGGTTGGCCACATGAGTATTTTTTGAGAAATTTGTTATTATTTGATATAAGAAAGTAAATTATATCATCCGATTCCACCAAATACCACTCATTTCCAATCACTTGTTGGACTAACCTAGCTCTGGGACCACTGATTCAAATCTGGCGTCAGAAATTAGTGATTTTTAAACTGCTGTATTCTCCTTGGAAATCCATTATGTTCGTAGAGTTCATACATACACCTTAGCATATTTTTCGCGTTGATAAATGAAAGTGCCATAATCCATTTCTTAACATAAATAAATGCGAAGAACTGTTTGTTTATTTGGTATTTTAAATCACTTTTATCGTTCCTAGATGTTGTATTTCTGTTTGTCGTGTTTTGAAGCGGTGCTTCATACAGACTTGTGGTGGAGAAATAAATTCACGCAGCACCACCGCACGATTGTAATTCAAAATACTCGTTGTGGTAAGATTTTCGCTACAAACATAGGTATTATTCAAATCTAGAATATGATTTGTGCTTTTATTTAAATGGTAAGAAGTAATTACGTATTACTCTGAAACATATTTTTTTGCGTGCGATTCGGGAGGACAGCGGTTCGAATCCCCGTCCGGGCATCCAGATTTGGGTTTTCCATGGTTTCCCAAATCACTCCAGGCAAATGCCGGGATGCTTCCTTCAAAAGGCCATGGCCGAATTCCTTACCTTTCCTTGCCCCACATCCTTTCCCGTTTCTAAAGACCTCGCTGTTAGAGAGACATTAAGCAGATTAAAAAAAAAAATTGCGTGCGCAGCTTTCTAAATTTCGTGAAATAGATATTTCGTACTAATTTACTACTTATTTGTCGTCCATTAAACACTGTTTCCTTTTACATTTATTTTTTTTTAAAAGAAAATATTGAATGAAGTAAATTTAACTTTGTAGTGATAATAATAGAATCTATGGTTTTGTTTCTGACACTAAGTTTGTGTTCGATTTCACAGAGATTCATTCAAAAGAAATTTAAGTTTAACCTCCGTAGACTATACCTACATTTCAAATCTGGTTTACTACTATTTTTCCAGAGAGTGATAGCCGTTTGCGAAAAGAGCATTCCTCACTTAACCTGCTGGTAACAAACGTAACTCCATCACAAATATTTTTGATCATATAATAGAAAAATATTTTATCCAGTAATCAGAGCTAACGCTGGGCGTAAAAACCACAACTAACTCAACACTAACATGCGTTAAAGAAACAGAAATTTATACCTACCACCTACAGATATTTAAAGCCTCTTTTATCATACGTGGTGAGGGAAACTAAACACGAACCTAAAAATTTCTACCCATTCGCACGTGATGCGAAGTTAATTGCACAGCTGTGTTGAGCCGGTGACCTTGGTCGGGACTCAGGTACCGTTGGAAAGTCTAGGCTAGACCAGGGCAGTCCAAGCCACACAATAAACAAGTCGCGAACTGGTTCAGAGCTGCACGGTGCTTGGGTGGAGTAGTCAACACACCAATCCGCACCTTTCCTCTCAGTAAAATCGTTTATGGCCACCGTTCTCAACGGGTAATAAAATTAAACACGACCATATATTAAGCTCTGACCTAATATGTATTACTCACCATGAATTATACATACAGGGCAATACCAATGCTTGGGAAAAAAGTACTCCTTGTGAGTTATGAGTTGAATTACTCTCGTAACGCCAAATAGATTTTACGTTTACTATATTCCCCTTTTTGCTCGATGATAATTCTTATTTTCTGTATATGATGATAACAACACAGGTTCGGTATTAATATTATTTAATGTATGGGTGCTTGATAAAAATAAATTTCGCCAGTATCGAAAATCATGTAATAACCAATACTTAATTAATTTACTCGCAATACAACACATTTGGGTTTGATGCGCTTTAAGTGACCTTGCTACGTAATTCTCTATATGTTCTACGTGTTACAATTAGGTTCGTTAACCCTAGAGGGGACATACAGTTCACTGTGGAGTCAGAATCATGGAAGCAATACTTCATATTGCAAAGCGAAAGGTCGGTTTAAGGGCTTTCCATAATCCCTGCCGATACAGGGATTCGAACCGAGGACCTTTCGTTATTCAGTCAATCACCTTAACCACTAATTCACCATACCGCTCTGCTAGGGCATAATTTGAGGAGAAAATCACTATACGTTTCTGATTCACTTTCAGGAAACTAAATCGCAAATGAATTAGTCTAGGCTCCTCCAAAGTGCTTTGCGCCAATATACCCATTACGTAAACTTATTCGATTAAATAGAAAAACTACACTAATTTATTTATTTCGTCTTATCTGTACCTGTCTCTCCACATCTTCATTTAATGGTATCTACTTCAGATGCATTATCTCCACCGTTCAGAAATGCAGGTTCATTAATTTCATGTTTTGACTTTCGCCTTTAGTTAGCAATTAGACCAGTAGTGAATGTGATTGCTGCTAGGCGCCAGTCCATGGTCATCGAGGTCTGCCTGCTAAGACGGAGCAAACTATTAATCACGTCGCTTACGTAGTTGCATACCTAGATCCAAGGTGCTCTAGTTATTGAACCCAAACTCACAAATGTTAACTTGGAACTGGGAATTTCGAACGCAACACGGTTCATTACATAATGAAATGTTAAGTGCTTGAAGCTTCTAAGATTTTTTTGCAACGTGGTATTGATCCAAGTTATACCATAAGTGGTAGCATATGAGCAATGTATATGTTACCGCTAAAGTTCGATAGCCGTTGAAGTGCACATTACCTAGCTAATCTGCACATTAAGCGATTTGCTCCGTTAAGTACGGAGTCACGAATATTACGCACTTTACCTAGGTAATGGGCACATTAGCAGAATCGTTATAGTCATAGTTTAAAAGTTCATTTCTCTCATTTTCTTTCCCTATTCCTTCTCCCTCTCCCTCCATATTTCTAACATATATTTTCATCAACAATCGTTTGCCTTTAGGTTGTAATGCAGTCTGGACCACAATAATAGCGATAAATAAAATATTAAAATTATGAATTTACAATGCCTTGTGCTATCGTTACGTTTCACTTTGGTCCAGGCTGCTAAGGAAATATGATTTCGTCAATAACCGTTTGCGTTTGAGTAGTAACGTAGCCTGGACCACAATAATAGCGATAGATACGACAGGGAAATTTGATATCCGCAATATCCTGTTTGCGATGGTTAAGTTTCACTATGGTCCACGCTGCATTACGATCTAAATTGCTATGTAATTTAAAGTCTCACCAGTATTTAGATTGCACTAATAACTAAGCATGATGTTATATGTTTTGAAAATTCATTTCCATAATTGTAATAATATTTTAAACCATTTGTTTCTTTATATTACAGTTTTTTTAGATACCGGAAAAATAAATAAATAAGGTTATGTTAATTTAAGCGCACAGAAAGTTACTGTTGTTCCAGCATAGATGTTATTTTCACTTTTTTACACGCTTTATATTAGCTTGACTTGTATGTATGTATGTATGAATGTAACGGAATTTTACAACTCCATTTTGACCCACTTCCCGATGTCCGAGCTGTTTGAAATTTGGCACACATATTAAGAACCGGTGACAATACAATAATTTCATAGCTATATCCTGCTATGCTCATTACTTTGACAGTAACAACAGAAAAATGGTTGAATGTCGTGGAATTTTGCAATATAATTTTAACCCAATTCCAGATGTCCGAGTTGTTTGAAATTTTGCTTATGTATTGATAACTGATTACAATACAATAATTTCATAGCTATGTCTTGATATTCTGATTACGTTGACAGTAAAAACATAAAAATTTTGCAAACGTTTTAAGAACCGTTGACAATACAGTAGTCTCTTAGCAACGTCCTGCTATTCTCGTTACTCTGACGGTAACAATAGAAAAATGGTTGCCATGTAATGGAATCTTTCATTTCAGTGTTTACCCGCTTCCTGACGTCCGAATCGTTTTAAATTTTGCACACTTATTAAGAACCGATAAAAATTCAATAATTTCACTCTCACCACGTTGTCAGTGTATCCTATACTTGATGGGATTACTGAGTTAGGCAAATGCAGCCGCGACATTAGTGCACAGGTGCGATTTGAGAAATCTTCGTCATTTGGCGGCCACACCCTTCGGAGATTTCCCACCCAATATAACCATCATCATCATCATCGTTATCCAGTTTCCTGGGTGTGATTTACGAGCCTTGGTTGCTGTAGACGATCGTCTTCTGCTGTCTCCTATCCAGAAAGGTTTCTCTGTCTGAAGTCGCTTAGCGTGATGTTGAATAGTAAGTATTCGAAATATTACTTCGTACTATTATAGAAAAGTAGCCTTCCTCGTTTACCGTGCGATTGGATCTCTTGTTGAGTTGACCATTTAATTGTATTTTACTCGTGGGAATAATAATTAATAAAGAAACTACAACTCAAAGAAAAAGAGAGATTGGCGAAGAAAAGCCAACAGTAAGAAACATACTTTTTAAACTATCTGAACTAAAAAGTTAAAAATAAAATTGTAGTTTAAAAAACTAAAATCACGCTTTCGTAGTAATGTGAACTAAAAGGTTAAAAATAATATTTAAATATAAACATTTTGTTTAACAGTGATAGGACGTCCCACAATTCAGGATAAATTAATTTTTTTGAATAAGCTTAAAGTATAAAGTCACTGATTACAAAATTAACTTTAATGATAAAAAAGCGTGGGGTGCTCTCTACATAACTTTTGACAATGACTCTCTCTTTACAAACAGCCAACGACAAAAATATAAGACAACTGAAATAGCACCCCATGCTTTTTTACATTGAAGTTAATTTTGTAATCAGTGACTATACTTTAAGCTTATTCAAAAAAATTAATTTATCCTGAATTGTGGGACGTCCTATCACAGTTAAACAAAATGTTTATATTTAAATATTATTTTTAACCTTTTAGTTCACATTACTACGAAAGCGTGATTTTAGTTTTTTAAACTACAATTTTTTTATCTGCTTAACGTCTCTCTAACAGCGAGGTCTTTAGAGAGGGGAAAGGATGGGGGGCAAGAAATGGGAAGGAATTCGGCCATGGCCTTTGAAGGAAGCATCCCGGCATTTGCCTGGAGTGATTTGGGAAACCATGAAAAACCCAAATCTGGATGCCCGGACGGGGATTCGAACCGCCGTCCTCCTGAATGCGATGCCAGAACGCTAACCGTTACACCACCGCTCTCGGTGTTATTTTCTCTTCAACACGTGCCTAGTAGGTTCTGTGCAGATTATCTAGGTAATTTGCTTATTACCGAGGTAATGCGAGAAATATTTGAGAAATGAAACAATTTTCGCCCTTATCGTCACACCCTAGTTAATCTGCACATTACCTAGATAATCTACAAAATAAACTGATTTCTGCACTATAACGATAAAATATACACTTTAGGAGGAGGTCATTCGATTTGCCAACAGTGTGATGCAGAAATTGAATACTTATTTTACTTTTGGAACGTTTAAGAGATTGTATTATAATTAATAACCTGCAATTAGAAGTCGTTTGCTTAAGATGCCTTTATTGTACAGCAACTGCTTACACTATGTGTACCAGGTTTTTACACCTGGTATGTTATTTTCTCAATTGTGACACATTTGTATTTACACTATTTCCAGCTTATTCCGTTTTCCATAAGTTGCGTCTTCAATCTTACCAGCCAGCTATACTAGTTTCAATCACAACTGGAACACAGTTAGGTTGGAATTATTTACATTTTCGAGGTAGCTAATAAATGCAAGAGGTTAAGTTTTCAGTTTCAAATTATAGCACCATTTAACAATAATTATAATTTACAGGCGGCAAAAATGTTTTTCATTATATTTTACTAGCAGTTTGCCGCTGTTCTAACCGCATGGACCTAGGCTAGGTTTGATATTAATAAAATTAGGAGTAATACTTGGAACGGAAGCGATGACTGTGAGTATAAACTGGCCCTTGATTTACCGTATAATGGAGTGGGAAAATTTTCTTTTGTAAGTAGTGGAGTCAGAGATTGGAATAAATTGCCGAGGGATGTAATGAACATTGAAGGTAAAATATAGTGAATCAGAATTAGGTGTGTGAGGATTTTTCCATCGCAGCATGTGCTTCATCCCATCGAATCCACAAATACACTGAAGAGCCAAAGAAACTGTTACACCTGCTTAATATCGTGTAGTGACCCGCGAGCACGCAGAAGTGCCGCAACACTACGTGGCATGGACTAGACTAATGTCTGAAGTAGTGCTGGAGGGAATTGACATCATGCATCCTGCAGGGCTGTCCATAAATCCATTAAAGTACAAGGGTATGGAGATCTCTTCTGAACGGCACGTTGCAAGGCATCTCAGATATGCTCAATAATGTTCATGTCTGGGTAGTTTGGTGGCCAGCGGAGGTGTTTAAACCCAGAAGGGTGTTCCTGGAGACACTCTGTAGCAATTCTGGACGAGTGGGGTGTCGCATTGTCCTACTGGAATTGTTCTAGTCCGTCGGAATGCGAAATGGACATGAATGGATGCAGGTGAGCAGCCAGGATGCGCACGTACGTGTCACCTGTCAGAGTCGTATCTAGACGTATCAGCGGTCCCATGTCGCTCCAACTGCACACGCCTCACCCCATTATAGATCCTCCACCAGCTTGAACAGTCCCCTGCTGACATGCAGGGTCCAGGAATTCTTGAGGTTGTCTCCATTCCCGTACACGTCCATCCGCAATTGGAAAAGAGATTCGTCAGATTAGGCAACATGTTTCCAGTTATCAACAGTCCAATGGGCCCAGGCGAGTCGTAAAGCTTTGTGTCGTGCACTCAGCAAGGGTTCATGAGTGGGCCTTTGGCTCCGAAAGCACATATCAATGATATTTCGTTGAATGGTTCGCAGGTTGACACTTGTTCATGGCCCAGCATTGAAATCCGCAGCAATTTGCACTTCTGTCGCGTTGAACGATTCTCTTCAATCGTCGTTGGTTCCGTTCTTGCAGGATCTTTTTCCGGCCGCAGCGATGTCGGAGATTTGATGTTTTACCGTATTCCCAATATTCGTGGTGCACTCGTGAAATGATAGTATGGGAAAATCCCCACCTCATCGCTACCTCGGACGACTGTAACACCACGTTCAAACTCAGTTAAATCGTGATAACCTGCCATTGTAGCAACAGGAACCGATATGACGCCTGCGCCAGACACCTGTTGTTTTATAAAGGCGTTGCCGGCCGCAGTGCCGTACTCTGAGTGTTTACATATCTCTGTGTTTGCATACGCATGCCTATACCAGTTTCTTTGACTCTTCAGTGTGTGTGGGGTATGCATCATATTTTACGACTTGGAAGATATATGATCAGATTAAATCAGTGAAATCTGCTGAAACTGAATATAGATTATTGAATTTATGAACTAACTGTTTTAGGCTATTTACTCTAAATTTTTCTTTTTATTTCATACAAAATAAACCACCCATCCTTGATTATATTTTTAGTTAATATAATAAAATTATAAAAAAATGTTGTTGCTATAATGTATGTCATCAAGGGTATCTTTAACTCCAAGTATAAGGCAAGTCTTACACCTTGTGTTTCTCTTCAATTTCTATTTATGTAATTTTCTTCCTTTATAGTGCATTATTGCAATTGACTTGTCCTATTTTAGTTTAGTTACGGATGTATGTCCTCTGGCAGCTTATCTGGCCACCTCACGTTTTGGTTTAGGCTGTTTCTTGAGACTAGCTGAGCTATGAGGGGGTAGTTTGATTCTCGGCTCTTACCGTAGAATTTTTTCGCAGTCCTGTAAGGTCTATCCTTGAATCGTGAAAGGCACATTTGCTTCAAGTATTCCAATTCTGTTTTCTGTGATAGATTTCATGCGAAACTTGGTCCACTGTTCTGGATTATATCGAGTCTTTTTAACTGTATTATGGCAACATTCCTCCACACAACTGGAACAATGACTAGGAAGACGTATAATAGGTTGGCTACTGTGGCATATGCTACCACACCAGTTATTTAATTAATAGTTTTGTAATTATTGTTTTATTAAAGGTATTATTTGTATGATTAATTTATATGAGGTATATGAAGTATTACTACTCTCGACTCCCACAGACTATAATTTTAAAGTCACAGGGTTATCTTCAGTTATATCCGTAAGAAGTAATAATAGGGTCTTTGGTCCGTTAGCGTGGACAGAGTAGTTAGTGTAAGTTGGAGGTATATCTTTTTTTTTTTTTTTTTTTTTTTTTTGTAACTGCTTAACGTCTCTTTTTAACATCGAGGTCTTTTAGAGACGGGAAAGGATGGGGGGCAAGGATGGGGGGCAAGGATGGGGGCAAGGAATGGGAAGGAATTCGGCCATGGCCTTTTGAAGGAAGCATCCCGGCATTTGCCTGGAGTGATTTCGGGAAACCATGGAAAACCCAAATCTGGATGCCCGGACGGGGATTCGAACCGCCGTCCTCCCGATTGCGAGGCGAGAACGCTAACCGTTACACCGCCCCGCTCGGTGGAGGTATATCGTTGTCCACATAGAAGGAGCGGGCGATATATGTTGCATGCTGCGGCCATGAATTGTTTGTTTTGTGTATATATAACGCAACTAGCACTGAAGTACATGAATAGCAGATATAATGTAAAACGAGTTGTACCAAGTTTTTAGTTGGTTAGTTTGATATTAAAGCCAAACATAATGGATTTCAATCAGTGCATTTGTGATTGATTAATAGTGACAACCTTACCCTGTAGTAGAAGTGACGGTTAATTGCAGCATAATATAATTTCGGTGCTACATGTGCGTGTTGAGAGACGGTATTAAGGGCCAAACCGTCAAAAGACCTAGCAAAAAGTCGCAAATAATTTGGAACCAAAGTTGATTAGTAAGTCGTATTAGGCGACTTACTTCTTGAAGCAGTTAAATGAAGGAAGGTTTTACTACATTCGGCAGTAGAGCTTACATCAGATTGAGAACTGATTAGAATGATTTCACTCTCCCAGTAATTCTTCCATCTCAACCAAAAAAAAAAAAAAAAAAAAAAAATGTAAAAGGGAAAGTTTCTTTTTTCCTCATTGTTTAGTTGTAATTTGCTTGCTTTGACGACACCCCTACACTTTTTAACCTGTATTTGACAGCTATGCTCTCTGAGAAATCATCTGCTCCCAAAGTAGGGGTGGAAGTAAATTATCGGTTTTGTGGAGATCTGTGTAATGCGGACAGACTCCGTTCACGAAGATTAACTGCCCTCACCCAGGTAACGAAAATGCAGTACGCAGATGACAATGCCTCTCCAGCACATACTACCGAGCAGATTCAGCGATCCATCAGCCGCTTCAGAAGTGCATTTGATCTATTTCGCGTGCTCATTAACACTCGGAAATCTAAAATGATAGCTCAGTCTGTCCCTACAGTTACTCTCCCAGAGTTTGATGTTGCCGTCACCTTCACAGCACTAGAGTAGGTAGATAACTTCTCCTACCTTGCGAGCATTCTTTCCACACGCTGTACCTCGGAGAAGGATGTGGAAAAAATTTCATGTACACAGAGCATGTGGACGTCTCTCCTACCGGATTTTCCTTAATAAAGATTTTAAGCTATGCACAAAGCTGCGGTAGTTGTGTCCACGTTACTGTAATGGTGTGAGGCGTGGAAAACTTTACCACCTTAGCAATGAGTCGTTCCAGCAAAAGAAACTTCGCTCCATTATGGACATCAACTGGGATAATTACGTATCTATCCAAAGCAACAGTATTAGAAAACGTACAAATATACAGAAATGAAGTGCTCATCATTAGTCATCAACTACCTGGACCAATTTTATATGGAGAGCTCAGCACTGGCCATAGATCCTCGATGTCCCACACAGACCTTTTCAAAAGACCACGAAGAGTACAAATTAGGACTGTTGATAATATATCGGTATATCTATATTATTATTTTTTGAAATCGATATTTATGAGTGATATTTTTAGGACGATATTTCTGAATATCGGATTCGATGTATTTTTTTTTAAAATAAGTTATAATTTTTCGTTTTCTCTGAATGACACTGTGTCCCTAAAATTTCTGTTACGCATAGAGATCATCAAGCTTAAATAAATCTTACAACGTTTCTAATTAATTTGGAATTTATAGGTACCAAGTTACTCAGATGATGATAACAGTGTGGGCAAGGAATCGCTCGCCCAGCGCGAATCGAACGCGAGCCCATTGTTTGAAATGAACGTGCGCACTTTCCAGGGAAGTCCAACTGGAAATTAGTGTGTTAGTAGGAATAATGGGAAGTGTAAATAACAAAATGTGGCTAATAATAAAGCAAGAAAAGTAACACAACTAAGAGTAAGTTATCAACATACAAAACTAAATGAAATTCCACGAAAAATTGTAATTTTGGGCATAATGCGTGCTATAATAGCTATGCTTCTACCTAAATAAATTCGTCAACTGTATTGCATATCAATCTTAAAAATAAACTAAGATTTACCTGGAGCCTCCTTCGAGTTTTATAAATTTTACCAATTTTTATGAAAATTATGACACGCATAATGCTCTCAGTTTTTTTTTTTTTTTTTTTTTTTTTTTTTTTTTTTTTTTTTTTTTTTTTTTTTTTTTTTATAAAAATCAAAAATTATCATCACCAAGAGAAACCACTCGAAAGTGAAATCCTGATTAAGAACAAAATCACGTCTATTTATCAGTCGACAGCCTTATTTTTACAAGGTTTGATTTTATGATATTGAATTTATAAAAGTATCGATATATCGATATTTTTTTTCCGATATATCGACAGCCGATATTGATACTTTTTAAAATATCGATACATCGAAAAAACAATATTTTTAAAAATATCTACAGCCCTAGTACAAATAAAGACATGAAGACTGATACAATCTTTTGGAAGACCCTCACTATAAGGCGTAAAACTAGGGATGGGCAAAATATATCGATGTATCGATATATCGATATTTTTTAGAAAAAATATCGATATTTATCGCCGATATTTTTATTTTCGATATATCGATACATCGATATTGAATTTAGTGTATCGATTTTAAGCACCAATTCGATATTTTTCCTACGAACGCAATTCAGTATCCAATTTAATCGTTACATGTATATAGGATAAATATACGTATATATCCAATCTTCTGAAAGTGTCTTAAAAAGTGAATTCCTTGAAATATATCAGCTTCATCAGCGGTTGATAGGTTAAAAAAAACTTAAATTTTAACAATTTACCCTTGCACCAGACGCAATGCAGAGAGGTTTTGTGATTAGAAATTGAAACTTACTGGTCAAGCCCTGATGATGAAAATCGTTGATGTAGTGTTAAGTGAAAATAATTCATTTGCAGCACTCTGCGATCACGCAAAAAATATTGTGACTTATTTTAAGCAGTCTGTCAATGCTATGGATCTATTAAGATCTGAACAAGAAGCCTCTGGGGAAAAGGAAGGAGAGGTGTTGACTTTGACACAAGCTGTTAGCACTAGATGGAACTCCTACTTTAATATGTTAGAACGATTTATCAGACTCTCTGCAATTGTAGCTAAAATATTAGCTACAAAAAGTCAGTCAAATATAAACGCACTTGATATGGTTGCAACTTAACAGCTTAATGTAATACGTGACCTCATTGTCCTGCTTGGTCCTTTCAAAGAAGCCACTGAAGAGGTTAGTGGTACAAATTATGTAACTGCTAGCTTAGCCATTCCTGTTACAAATCTGATTAGACAAGTAACGGAACAAGCTACTCCTTCGACCACTTTAGGATTCACGGTAAAAGGGGCTGTACTCCAAAGAATTCAAGAGAAATTAAGTCCTTTAGAAGGAAATACATTCCTTGCAGCAGCTACCATTTTGGACCCGCGTTTCAAACGTATACACTTCACTTCTCCAATCGGTATGTGAAATGCGATATCTACAATAAGTAATGGTATTCGCTTGGAACTTAGAGGACGAGGACAAAGTTCTCCAGAAGTAAAGTCTACAGCAGCAACACAATATATCGCAGATAACGCATCAATTTGGTCCGCACATGAAAAGCTATTATCGCTTAGCACTACTGTTATGCAAGAGGTTCCAAGCTCTGGCTCAGTTCCTAATGAGCTTAAGCAGTGTCTGGACCAACCATTAATAGACAGAAAATCAGACCCAGTAAAGTTTTGGGTGAATTGCCAGTGCTCCAGCGCGCTGAAATACCTTATATGTCAAGCTTCTTCTGTGTCGTCCATGAGTGTGGCTCCTGCAGTCAACTTAGCTGTGCTGAACAACAGGAGTAGATTGACGGGGGAGCACATAAAACAGAGAGTCCTTTTGATGTCCATATCAGACGAATACTAGTTTGATTGATTGAAAAAAAAATTAATAAAAGTTTGTATAATTTCTACCTGTGTCTTTAATTTTCAGAATTTTCTTAAATATTTTGATGTATTTTATGATTTTTTTAGATAATTACTCCCTTTAGAGAAAAATATCGAAATATCGATATATCGAAATATCGATATTTTCCCCCCGATATATATCGATAGTGTTTGTAAATATCGTTTCGATATTTATCGATATATTTTTTTGATTGCCCATCCCTACGTAAAACCACTTACAGCGAACCAAAAATACAGACATTAGAAGTTTGTAGCAGATAAAAAAACTCGCAAACCCAGCCACGTCCACCACTTAAAATTAGATGCAACGTTTGCAAAATATTATTTTACACCAGAATCGGCATAATGAGCAATCAACGGCGCCCTGTTAATAATTTGACTGCAATTGAGGATCAGAAAATTTATATCCGTAACTTCATATTATTTTAAAACATGTTCTTAGCGCAATTTATAACAGATTCTAAATAAAATGCCTGCGAGAAAAACAAAAATTATATACTAATTACTAGCATTTGCCCTCTGCTTCACGCGCGCGTGCCTGGCAGGTGTAGAAATTATTTACCGATTTTATTCTCTTATCAGACATTAACGTGAAAAGGCATGAACTGTTAATGTATTCTGAATAGTTTCGTTTGGTTCGGTTAATACGTTAGGTTCGGTTTTCATACTGATGTCAGAGAGTTGTTTTATTCATATTTTAACGTGATGCAATTGATTCAATAGTAGAAAAGGTTCTTGAAAAATTGACACTAGTAATTCGTGGTTGTAATTATTGTGCGAAGTATAAACATTTATTGTTTAGAAAGGCTTTCACGGTTCAAACGACATTCTTTCTTCTGTGCGCTTTCAGAAGCTATGGATTTAGCGTATAGAACCCGGTTATAGGCCAATCGCTTTTCTCGGTGCAGGTTTCTTTCATTTGCTCTAGCTATTTCATCTCGTTCTCTTTGACGTTGCAGACGATGTTGTCGGTCTATTTCACTCTCATTTAGCCGATTTCGGCGACATCTTTTAGCTGCAGAAGTTGACCCCGACAGATTAGATCTCTTTCGCAAGGGCATATCATAAACTTTTATACTTACCCAACTCACAGCACTAACAATTAAAACGTTTTCACAGCTGCAATTATCACTATGCGTGAACTTTGGCTGCGAGTATATAGATGAGCATAAACTTGGTTACAAAATAGAATATCTGTGGTAGTAATAAATAATATTATTTCTGAAAGCAATATTTAACTCAGCTGAAACATAATATTTTTAAATGCTGATATGGATGATTCCACGTTAACCGTGGTACCGAAAATTTAAATGGATATATAACAGTTGTAACGTTAAGAAAGCTGATATTATAATAATTATGTGTATTTTTTTGGCGATTTTATGTGTAAACTTTGCCTGGGATTATATAGCTAGATATAAGCTTTGTTAAGGATATATCTGTGGATACAATGAAAAATATTGTTTCCATGATACTTAACTAAAAAAAGTTTATTTTTAAATGTGGATACCGAGGATTGCAACATAACCGCGGTACAATAAATTTATGTAAATATAGCAGTAATCTACGACTTAGTCCTCTTGGAAGTGTGCTGAAATATAAAAATTCGTTACGAATAATCACAGCATCTCAATTTTTCTGATTTATTTATTTTTTGTTGTTTTTTATTTTTTGTTGTTTGGATGTAAGTACCTGGCGAAACAACAGCCTGGACCAGATGACAATTGACTCGTTTTGTTTAGCATCAGGCATAACGGGTTTAGTTTTAAAATTTACGCGGTGTAGAATAGAATTTTAGGATGCCTAGTTATATTTGAAACAAAAATTCGTTACCAATAATCACAGCATCTCAATTTTTCTGATTTATTTATTTTTTGTTGTTTGGATATTGGATTTTATTTTACGTTGATACACCATCAATTATTCCTGCTTTAAAATAGAAATTTACGTGAATTGGAGTTAGTCTTGGTTTCAAATCGTCGTATCATTATTGTCATTATTTCAGTCAGATATAATTAATTCAAAAATGTCAAAATGGATCACGGTACAGTATATGTACTAATGTGCATGTAACTCAAACAATTATTTCTGACTGGCAAAATTATCGCAAGTTGAAAATCGATTGAAATGCAACCTGGACAGTGATGACAGCTGATATGCTTTGTTATAGGCCAAAGGGACGATGCTTTTAGCTTTATAATTTACGCGGTGTAGCATAAGGATATGAAAATTTTTTTATTTGAGTTTCTTTCAATATATCCGTATTTTCTATGTAATTATTTGAGTCGCATGTACCTGAATTTTCGGATGCCTAGTTATATTTGCACGTTATAGCCACGAGACATATTAATCGAATAAAATACTTCCAAATATGTGCAATTCCGCAAAAGTCATTATGAAAGAAGTATGTTTTATTACTTGCTGATATTTATAATAGCTGTTTTTCAGACATCGCTCTTCGAGAAAAAAAACTGAATTTCGTATTAAGTATTGGCTTATTGTGCCTGTATTGTACAGCGTTCACGTAGCAATTTTGTTCCAGAGACAAACTGTATAACAGTCTACCAGAGACAATACAATATAACTTTTTCGTAATTCAACAGACCTGTTAAGATTCAAGTAAATGCTGATTATACTTGATTCACGTATTCGTTTTCATTTTGAAGTACTGCGGTCCAGAAAAATGAATCGCAGAAGTAAAAAAAAAGGGAAATCCTAAATTTTATCATGTCTCTTTATGAAAGGAGTGACCGTCTGAATGTGTCTTATTATCTGTGGTCTACAGTTTCACATTTCTGAAGTTTTTTACTGACTTGCTTCTTCCCATGGTACATATTAGTCGTTAGCTACTTCTGCAGATGTTGATCAGCAACATTAGCTTTAAAAATTTGGAAACACCATGCAAATTGATGCGGTAGTTTTTGCGTTATTAGAGATCAAGCCTCACTACAAACGCAGCTTGCTTACAGATTTATAATAGTATAAAGATTATTTAGTAAAAACGCCAATACAACTGTTGTCTGATATTCTTTATAAAGAAAATGGCCTGCAATAATCAAAAATGATATAATTTCCATTTTTGACCCTGACTATGTATGTATCTTATCGGCACCTACATTGTATCCATTCACATAATATTCCAATATCCGACTGCAGGATTTCTACGTCCATCTGTTATTTGACTGAAGTTCAATTTTTATATATAATTATTAGTAGCAGAATACGATTCTACTTGGTTGCCTGTCAAAATAAGGCCGTAAGAAATTTTAATTAAATTTTCAAAAAAATTGAATCTTTTTTTTTAAAAATAAACCATAATTCATTTCATAGAGAGACATGTAAAGAACATAAATGGTTTGGCTTGGCTATGTCAAAGTGGCTGCAAGTTCGGGTTGCCAACGGTTAGAGAATAGAGATACGTAAGAGCGGGTGAGAGTTAGTGCACCACACCGTCTGTCAGACTATGTGTTTGCTCTAACCTTAACATACAATTTTTAAAATAATATATTTATAAATAATTTACATGTAAGTAGTAAGCTTGTTAAATAATGAGAGTAGTGTGCTTGTATTTCTGTAGAGTATTTAGTAGTATCAGTTACATAACTTGTCGTTTTTATTTTCAAACATGATTCCAAGTTCTCATGGTTTCTTTGGTTTCTGAATTTATATTTAATAAGGTTCATGTTGGAAAACATTTGTTTACATGTGTATGTTGAGCCAAAGATATTATGAATACCAAATGCAAATTTCAACTCGTTTATTGAATCCAGCAAGCTCTTCCAGATATTAAGGATAATTTTAGTTGTCCTTTGTACATTTTTGACAGCATTTAGTATATTATCTGAAAGCAAAGTGCATTTCTCTCTGTCTAGATTCTCAATTTCAGAAGCAAGACGTATAAGTTTTGATTTCCATAAATCTTTACTAGCCACATCTAGCAATTGTATTTCAAAAGCGGCTATCTCAGTTTCCTATGGATTAAATCTTAATTCGATAATTTTGACTTTGAACAGATCTATAATAAATTTCATTTACTGGTCGAAAAACTTTAAAAAAGATTCGTCTATTTTAAAAATTGTTGTTTTGAAAAATTCTTCATCGGTTTTAACAGTCGTTTCGCTTTGTTATTATGATAAAATTGAAGCAAAGTTTCCCTCTCAAAGCCGTTGGCCAAAAGTGCCATTTTTATTTCAAAGGAAATATCTTCTTCAAGAAGAGAAAACGAAATATTTCCTCTACTTTGTTATTTGATGTTGATTCAGTTGTGTCGTAACGTCCACCATTCTCGCAACCACTGATGTTCTGATAATTCTGCGCCTTTGTTAAACAGATATAGTTCGATTTCTTTTATGTAAGAAGCAAATATTTTGCATATTATCTCTTGAAAAAAGACGATCTGAGTGATCTCTGCTGATTTCACTTAAGAAGCTCCTTATGTTGACTTTGAAGAAGCGTCTGTGCTACAGTTTTATTAAGAATTTTAATTAGTAAATTCATAACTTGACCAAGTTCTTTTTGAAACGCTTGTGGAAAAAAGCTTCTTGGTAGGTTATGAACACAAAAGTAATCACCTCATGATTAATTATTTGTTTTAAAATGGAAAAAGATCCATTTTCTGACCCTACATACTACTGGCTCAATCTGTTACAATTTTAGTAAGCAGAATGTGATTTTTTTTTCCATACAGTTAACAACAACATCTGCACATTCACTCCTCGGGGTCTGGTATTTAAGTGGCAATCATCCTGAAAGTTCCTAATGACACTCGGATGAAATATAGCGCACATAAAGGCAAATTGTGCTGTTAACTACCCATCATCTCTTTGATAGTTTATCTGTTAACTGAGCAGAAACTCCACGTGGACGAAGGTCAGGGCACAGCGTGTCAGTAATAAGTAAAAAGTGGAATGTATGCGAAACTTATGTAGTTTTTCTCTAATCATAGCTGTAAAGGTATACAACTTGGCAAATGTTTCCTTACCGCAGGGTTCAATCATGAAGGCTTGGTGAAACAGGATAAAATTTATACTACCTACATACTAATTGGTTTAGTTAATTTTTGTTCTAAAAACAGTATTTTTCTTCTAGATTTTAAATTTTTATGTGCTTCTTTCCTGATAGAGAGTCCTTGATTATAAATGTTTAGTTAATCTTTTGAGACGAATTAAATAATTTAAATTATCTTGGTATCTGGAACATTTAATAATAAACTAACATATTATTAATAATTAATTATAAATTCCCATTTATTTGATTAATGGAAATTTATAATTTCTGAGAAGTCCTACTCTAAGAGTTGAAAAAATAAAATTTATTTGCTATTAAATTTCCTGATGCAGTGTATAAACAAATTTTTCGGTTTTACATTATTTGGTGTGTTCTTCCAGTGGTTATAATTAGGAAATGTATTTCCATACAGTTTTTCTACAATTCTAAGTTAGAATCAAAATTATACATTACCATCAATATTAACCAGCCATACACGAAAGTCTATACTGCCTACACTAACTATACTGTTTCTGTGCCAAGTACCAACTTCAGATAGTAATATTGTCACTGTTCAATTACTACACTCTACCGTATGTTAACAGTTGCCGCTTTCTTTTCAGTTAGTAATCTGAAATTGTCACAAAATTGCCAGTAATTTTTTTTTTAAACATCAAAGTGTACAAGGAATAACAAACGTCTGCCTTACAGTATAGATGTGAAAATTTCTCTCAATATAGCTAGCCTGATATTTTAATCTACACGCACAGTCGATAATGAGAAATGACTGGTACCTGAATGTTTGGGAGTACCAGTTCTTGTATGTTTGTCCGTTCAGTCATCTGTTAAGTAAATATTTAGTATTTTCCTGATTCTCGATGTTCTTTTTACAGGAACTGCTTAGCTTAAAATTATCAATTAAGCTCATTGTGCTCCATAAAAGTAGTTCTATTTGGAAAATGCCTTGAAATAGAGTGTACTTTAAGAGCAACGTATTTAACTTACATTTTTAAACACAGATTCCATTAATTAAGCAACTTCTGGAAGAAGTAGTCCCCAAAAACATTGCACAATAAGAAAGATATTTAGTAAAAGAAAAGTATAAATTGTAAATAAAACAATATTACAATTCATAACTAACACTCTGGTCACTAGGAAACAAATTAAAAACCAAGCATCGTACTAAACATAGAACGCGCTAAAACACCATTTAACATACATTCTGCACTGTTTAATATGAATTCTACTGATTGCATTGTGATCAAAAAGCTAATTATTTCTTTATTACTGTCCGTTTAAAATCTGATAGATAAGTTATTAACATCACTTGGAAATTAATTCTATATGAGAGAGGAAAATTTCATATTTGTTATCCGGCTGTCAACGAATTACTGCGGGATACTGGCATGATTGCAGAAAACATGGTTTTCTTCCCAGAATAACCAGTAACTGGTAACCTTGGAGTCTTTAATCTCGCTTATAATCGATACTTTTCCCCTTATTTAAAATTGTTATTCTAAGCATACATGCGATAGTTTCCTTGATGCATGATTTGACTTCACGATAGTGCAGCATATAACCAACCGTTTCCTTAATTGCACACTCACTGCAAACCTAGGCTGTACTCCTCGCATACGAATCAGCAATCGATTAAGAAGAAACTGATTTCTGTCCGATGAAACGGTGTTATTTACGTCACAACACAGAACGACAGATAAAGGAGTAGCATTCAACACTGTTCAAAAGCGACATATTATTTGATACCCGTGTAAAGAGTAATGCAACAAGTTTAGTAATTTTATTTTGGCGATAAGTAAGTTTAGTTACTACTATTTTAAGACTTCATATCATGATAGTTTCTAACAATATTATTTCTCTGTTACCAGATTAGATATTAAACGTTCCACTTAATTTTCAGTTAAATCTTTGTTAGCAACCATAGCTACAATGAGCAAAAACTACTGTATGCGCTCACGCTAAAAACATAACTTATTGCTGTAAAGCCACGCGTAATATGGGCACGCTGATATATATATATAAATAGCGAAAGATGTTTTTAATTTTAGAATGCGTGACATCTGTTCATGGTTGTGATAAATTTCATTACTAATCTCGAAAATCTTCCCTGGCTGTATAGTCAACACAGACCCCAATTAATGTGTAAAACCGTTTTCAGATGAATAAATTAAAGGCAGAAGGTTACTACAGTTAGGATTACAGTTTAGAATCTTTTCACACACCCTGTCTGAACTGTGTATAACGGTTGTCGGTCTTCTACACCTCACATCGAAGCTGTATCATTTAGAGACGGCTTTAATTTCTTCTTTATTTATAACGTAGTCTGTGGACCAATATTTGCATTCTTGTATGAAGTACGCCTTGAACCTCACCTTGAGTGAGTAGTGTTAGCAAAAAGGATGAGATCATGGAGAACGATTATGGAGTTGATGGTAATCATATTGCGCAGTGAAAAAGCTATTTATTAAATTTCACATGCCTACTTATCTCTAATTTCCTTTGCGTCACCAGTGAAAAATTTTACTAGAAACTAAAGACCAATTTAAATCTATTATGTTTATTACGACCAGTATTAACGAAAGTCTATCTAACTTCTAAGATGCTCTGTATCTTGAAGTTGGCTAATATAAATAATATGAAATATTATGTATTTACCGGAGCGCTACAAATATCGAATGGTCATCATATTACTCGTAGAATAAATTGAGTGGGTCATCGTACGATTGTCTATAATATTAGTTCACTGGGTTACCTGGAGTTCGTTTTAGTACTAACATATGTACCGTTTTCCTTGGCTTCACCCGCATACTTCCATCTCAAATTCCGCTCCATGCTTTACCTCGGTCATGTTTGATGGTCAAGCAATAGAAGGTTACTCCCACAGCTTTTTTCCACACCCCATGATGTCTTCCTGCGAGAAATTTAGTAAATCCGTAACAGGTAACCAATGTGAAAGGATGAATTGGTGTCGAGAATCAAGTAGTCAGGTGTAGAGCTTGTTTTCGCTTCGTGCATTTACATCACCTATGTTTCAAATCTGTCAGCATTTACTAGTAAACGACTGTTATGTTGTATATGTCGTATTTTCAGCGCGTGATAAACCTGTCTGTAAAGCTATCTAATGCAAACCTGGAGCAAGGCAACGATTGGTAAGGAAAGTGGAGATACAAGTAGTTTGTCACTGTCCTATTTGGACATAGCCTGGGCGTTGGCTTGCAAGAAAGCTAGAAAAACGAGTCTCATAACAGCATTTATGTCATGCAAATTGGTGTCCGCGACATGAATATGGACTATAGGTGATTTACTGTGATATCTAATAACGCATCAGAATCACAGTCTTATGCTGGAGGTAGTGTTGCGCGCACTAATTTTCTAGCAATAAAGGTAGCTTTATTGCAACTAAATAGTTACATCTACATCTACATACATGCTCTACAATTCACAAAATTGGGGGTGGCAGAGAATGCTCAGCACCAAAGCTAATCTCTTTGTTGTGCATTCCAATCCCGAATGGTACGAGGGAAAAAAGAATTCATATAAGAATCAGTGCGGCAGCTTATTTCTCTAATTTTATCTCTTCTGTCATTCCGACTTAAATAGGTTGGTGGACGAAGTATTTCACTACACTCGTAAGTGAAAGTGGGAATACACATACTGTCAATCAACCCCTTACGAAACGGATCCCAGATGGCACAACAATAGTCCAAATGTGGACATACAAGAGATTTGTACGCTATCTCTTTTGTTTGTTCATTACAATTTTTCAAGACTCGACCTAGGAATCGCAGCCTATAATTAGGTCTACCTATTAACGAATCAATTTGTAAGTCCCATTTCATGTTCCTTTGTACCGTTACTCCCAAATATTTAATAGAATCGACCATATCAATAACTGAATTGTTCACTTCGTATTTCTGAACAATCGGATTCTTTTTGTTAGTTATGCTCATTGTCTTTCACTTTTTACAATTTAGTGTAAACTGCCACACAGCGAATCATGCCAAAACAACATCCAGATCACGCTGAATTTCTAAGCAATCGGCCAAATTCCTTACTTCCCTATAAATAACCGCATCATCTGCGAACAATCTAAAAATGCTTTTCACTTTGTCTCCGATATCGTTTATAAAAATTAAGAAAAGAAGTGCTCCTATTACACTTCCTTGAGGTACACCCGATGTAACATCTAGATTAGAAGAACTTTCTCCTTCAACGACGACACACTGCGATCGACTAGTTAGAAAATCCTTTATCCATTCACAAAGCTGACCCGATATACCGTACGCTCGTAGCTTCGCTAAAAGGCGGTTGTGTGGCACAGAGTCATAGCCTTTCTGAAAATCTAAAAAAATTGCATCTACTTTTGAATCTGCATCAATAATTTTCATTACGTCGTGTGTAAATAGGGCCAGCTATGTTTCACATGACCTTTTCTTCCGAAATCCGTGTTGATTTGTTGTAAACAAATTATTTTAATCTAGAAAATTCATAATGTTCGAGCATATAATATGCTCCATAACTCTACTACAAACAGATGGTGTAGGTGTAGGACGGTAGTTTCCAGGATCACTTCGATCACCTTTCTTGAAAATTGGAGTTACTTGCGCGATTTTCCAGTCGGAAGGTACTTTTCGCTCTTCTAAGGATTTACTGAATATATCAGACAGAAATGGCCCGATTTCCGCCGCATACATGACACTATGGAAGCCAGTAAGTCTTTCTTTTTACTCGTGCAACCTGTCATTTCTGTTGTCATATTGTATACGTTTAGACGAGTGCTTTTAAACCTGTGAGTCGCAATCCCCCGAGGGGTCGCGAAGTCTTACTCTGATATTCGCGGTCGCAGGCCAGGTAAAAATAAAAAGTAGAGCTTATAGGTCTGGAACTGCAATGAAAATACAACATTTTCAATGGAAGGCTGTGCCTGTTTATGTTTAATAAACTGTCAAATCGTGCTTGTGTTTTTCATACGCGGATAACCAAATCGTTTTCTAACTTAATAAAATTACACACTGAGGTTTATTATTCATGACTATAAAATCATATTTCAGGTAACTATCGTCATAAAGCCTATTTTTTTAGGTTTAGATTTGCTTCCGCCCCTTGTAACAGACGTAGAGGGCTGCGCAGGTCTTTTGAGAAATTTATAAATTTTACTCTCGGTTGAAGCGAATCGTGACAGTATTGTCTGGAGTACTCGAACAACTGACTGCAGCGAACCTAAACAAACTCTTCCTGTGAGGCCAGTGACGTCTCGCCCCCTACCGCCACTTCCCCGGCCGGTCCTGGCAGTGTAGGGGCTAGCGTTGCAAGGGCCGCCGTTTCGAGTCCGGCCTCGGGCATGGGTGGTTTTAATTAAGTGTTGTGTTCGTCTTGTGCTGTCCTCACTGTAGTGTCAACAATATCACAATGAAAGCCTGATACAGCAGTTGGAACATATAAAAAAAATTGGAGCTGGCTAAATGGTCGCAAAGACCGAAGGCCATATTTAAAAAATAAAAATACCGCCCCTTACCCTCCGCCCCCGTCCTTTATCGCCTTCCGCGCCAACACCGTGCAAAGAATATACCACTGCCCGCAGAGTAATCGCGACTACCTTGCACAGCATTTGATTTCATCATCAATAGTTATAGTCTCAGTAGAAAAATAGTTAATACGTCTTTTTTTAAATCTCTGACCAGAAATTTTGAAAACTATAGCGCGTTAGGCGAATTTTGGACGGGGGTAAATCTATAAGATTGCGACATCGCGTCACCGACATGCTATGGCGGGTTGCGCGTATAATATGATCGTTGGACGCTTTTCGGATGTCACCAACATGCTGTAATGGTTGTATATCTGTAGCTATAGGTATTACGTGTTGCGCTTGGACAGCAGTGAAAGTATAGATTATACTTCTATCCAATATATAAAAATGATGTTTTTTGCCACGTTATTCGTACACACACAGTTTTTATACGGTTTTGATTGAACTTTTCTTACGTATACCCTAAAACAAACAGAAATATACTGTTCACATTTGATTTAAAAAAAAAAACCTAAACCCACTCCTCCTTTCACCCATCAACTTAATTTCTATAATCGTTATTCATCGAAAGGCAGTTTCTATCCAATTTTTACAGTTCTACTAAGCACATGTATGCTTTAAAACAAGGCTGTCTGGTGGTTCAGCGGTTAAGGCGATTACTTCTGCAAGTTTCTCTATCCGGTCGCCAGTTCAAATCCCGTGGTGAGCTGGAAATTTTAGGAGTTGCATTTGATTATATGAGCTACGCTGTGACGTTCCTTGGTCTTGATTTCATTTCTTTTTTTTTTTTTTTTTTTTAAATATAACGAAACTTTATTAAACCATACACATGAAAACCAGCATCAAACAGTGACAATTTACATAATAACACTCAATCACTGTAGGCTCCTGAAGAAAACAATTGGCATTTCTGCCTCTAAAACAATAGCTTGGTACATCTCCTTCCGGAAGATTCGATCAAACTTCCGGTTGAGGACTAAGTTAATTTTTTAAGTGAATACTTCTGCAGGTGCGTTGGGTGATTTTTGGTTGGGTAAAATCTTATATGTTTCGCGTCACCGACGTGGTAATGTTAACAGAATATCTGTTGCGGACTGGTTGCTCAGTGGCTATGATGTCTCAATGGGGAACCAAAAGATCCCGGGACGAATTTTGTCTTGGCCGGGGTTTTCGAAAACCGTTAACCAGACCTTCACGTCTGGCACAGCTTGTGTTATGTGAAGTACGCCAGGACGCTGGTTCGGACTTCAAGTTAACCTGTAGGTCCCCTGCCCCTGGTAGTACTACCGTGCTAGGTTAAGGTGGCTAAAACAGGGGCAGAATGCGCAGCCAATTGAAACCATGTCACCGGGTCATAGGTCATTACAAGCACACTGAATTATTATTATTTACTAGTTATAAGTGTTACGCGTATGATATTCATAGTTTTAAGCCTTCACTTGTGTCGGCAGTTCCCAAAGAAGAACATGGACTCTGTCATAAATCTATAAACAATTTTCTGAATTTTGTGTATCAAGAATTCGTCATCAAACTGAAGATACTGAATCTTGAAGACTCAGCAGCATCCTCACACAATGACGATTGTAATTTGAAAATTCATTTTCAAACTAAATCTGATAATACTTATATTTCTCCGCTCAATTTCATTTTCCCTTGAAAATTTCTTCGAGAAGAAGTAAAAAAGCGCTGGATTTTTTCTTATAGTCTATCAATGACTCATTACTGATTGCAACAAACCACTGATATAAAAAATGTATTGAGAGTTAATTTTCAGTCCAGGATTCATATAATGATCGCTGCAACCCGCCAGTATGGCTACGCGTGTTGAGGCACCACCTCCTTGAATCGAGGTGGCACAATGGGACCGGATTTGAGTCCTGGTTCCCGTGTACCACCCGTCCTGAAACTGTATTTTAGGTGGATTATCGCAGTCGTCTAGGCCAGGGACGGGGAACCTTTATTGATATACGTGCCATTTTTGCTAAAACAATGTTGAATGAAGTGATGACGTGTCATCAAACACCCATGACGTAGTGAATAATGGAAAAAGAAATAAAGCTAAATACTATCATTTTAAAACTTTATATCTTCAACCAGAAATATACATTTTTTATATACTAAGCAAGAATAACATCAACAGTTTTGTATTTATTTAAGTAGATGAATCTAGTGCGACTTCTGTTATTGCAAATAAGGTGCCAAATAACTTATATTAGCTTCATACTTTTTTTTTTTTTTTTTGCAGTGTGCAAGCTAATGTGAAGTCATCTAACAAACGGTTTCAAATTGAGTCCTTAGCGTTATTTATTTCTCAAAATAATGAGTCAAAGGCATGGGTAGATGAAATACTGTTAAGATAGCAAAAGCCAGCTTCTTAAATGTGTCTGGAATTGAATTACAAGTTTCCATAACTATGCTATTGACATTTTTACTCATATTGCTTATTAATAGACTTGCTAATTCATTTAATTCCAACTCCTTCCTCATTTCAATGAACTTTTTAATCCATTTTGGCCTACACTGCACCTTAGACAGATGTATTTCATTTCTTCAATTTGAAACCAATCAAATTTAGACAGGGTCAGTTTATCAGGTGAGCTCACATGAGGATACATAATAAACTTGAGAGTTTCCGATAATTATTTGAAATGAGAAAATTTCGATGAAAATTCTTCTACTGAAGTATTAACTACTGAAGATGACTCTTCGGTAAGTTATAATGTGTCTAGTTTTCCGTGTACATTAAAATCTCTAGCGATTTTTTTTTTTCAAATTTAGGAAATTTTTTTCCTCGTTTTGAAGATAGATGGAAACAAAAACATTCCACCATTAGGATAAACACTGCAGAAATAATAGATCCAGTTCTATCTACGGTGGGGTCTCGTCCACTCTCCAAATACAACCAAACTAAGATCCAAATGTTATATGTCAACAATTTTTAATTGTCTTTTCGAGAAAATATCAGTTAACAACATTTATAAAATTCTGTTTTATCGAAAGCATGCTTTATATAAAATTATACAGCAGAACTGGAGAACAAATAGGCTACTTCATTTATTTAGTTTCTAGCTGCAATGGTTAAACCGAGCGGTAATGCTCTTCAGTGGAATTCGGGAGGACACGGGTTCTAAACTTGGTTCAGTTATCCAGATTTTGGATTTTCACGATTTCCCCAAATCACTCCAGGAATTTGAGGCCACATCGCAGAGTTGAGTAATGTATCGCTGTGGATGCAATTGACGCTGATGAATCCATGACAGTGCATTGTAAGCAATGAACCCAAGAAAACCCGACAGGCTTTACATGAGTTACTCAACGAACAGGGATAAAGAACTTATGGATTGTCAAAAAATATATTACTTCTGTGCGAAGCAATATCTACACTAGGCAGATGTTAGAGGGAGCAAGCTAGTTAGCCCAGCCACTGAGGTGACATAAGTAAAATCTGAACGCTATTGTACCAAAGAGTCAGAACAGGAATAAATGTACTCTAAGTGATATCTTTCTATGAGCTATATGGGATTAACACGGAATTTCTAACGTCAGATACATCTGGTTATTAAACATTAAACACGTAGTAGAAATAATATTATTATATCTACTGCGAGAACCGTCAGCCACAAATCAATTTCGTATCAATTGCTGAAAACATTCAATCGTTTCCATGCAAAATTCTTGGAAGTAGCTTTTGCGTACGTTGATCTGTATTCAGGAATAATTATTCAGCAAGATAACCAGTCACTTATTGATGTTGAATCGAGATATAGACTTCAGGACACGAAAAGCGTTCCACTATCAATTTAGAAAGACATCTAGTAACCTGCATGAGAAACTGGATATAATAGTTTATTCATGGAGACATTAATTGCTGCAAATTCATTTAGAAATCTGCATTCACTACCCGTATCACTAGGCGAAAGCATTTACCAATGTAACTGTCAGTGATGTCAAATCAACAAGGTGACTTGAAATGCTGGTAATTGCTTACCAAGATACTCGTAAAGCCTCGTGTTATTCATGTGTCGAAATCCTAAAAAATATATGTAAATAGTTTAACGAATTGCACAAAAAACATAAAATTAAAATTACCGGTTAGCCGCAACTGACTCTCAATGAATTATCGGATTGGATTGTACTTAGATGTGGGAAAAGTTAATGTTTTATATATATTTAAACTTCCGTCAGGCGTTCTGTCACATTTTTGACGTGCCCAGTCCTTCTCCACCATGTTAATTGTCCAATGCTTAATATATGATGCTTACGTTTTGTGGCAAAGTTAAATATTTTAATAAACAAATAACTAAGTTTGCATATAATAATTCAGTTACTTTGTTACTGCAATAGGGAAACTGATTTAGTTTTCTTAGATTTAAAAATCCTTAATGTAGTCAATTCAGTTCACTGATTACTCTGGAATTTTTGACGGTAAACGTTTGTACTGTTGAGTCAATTGAGACAAAATATTAAATACAATCTTTGCTTTTAACACATTTATCGGCACCATGTTTTAATTTTAATAAATGTTAATTAACGACGCCACGTTTTGCACAGAAATATTAATCTGAGGGGTGGAAGTTACAGTTTACTTAAATCAAGCATGTGCTACTTGACTACTGAAATAGTTTTCTACAGCGATTTCAGAAGCATAACAGTTACTTTTTGGAGGAAAATGACTGTCTACATCAGGATTATGACAAACACCAGGCTTAATGTGAAGGAAGTATTTTGTGTAATTCCAAACACTGCAGTTATGAAAGGTATTAATATCAGCAAAGTCTGGAATAATTTTTTCATGTATCAATAGCGAGTAGGGCCATTTCTTGAATACTATTATATTTTAACATCACTGATTCCATTGTAGCCTCTGACAATCTCCCTAGTACCAAAGTTCCAAAGTTTATCAGTTCGTCACTGTTCTGTGCTTTTAATCAGCGCTTAAAAGCGAGAAGGGCCATTTCTTGAATACTATTATTTTTTAACATCACTGATTCTACTGTAGCCTCTGACAATCTCCCTAGTATCAAAGTTCCAAAGTTTATCAGTTCGTCACTGTTCTGTGCTTTTAATCAGCGCTTAAAAGTGAGAAGGGCCATTTCTTGAATACTATTATTTTTTAACATCACTGATTCTACTGTAGCCTCTGACAATCTCCCTAGTACCAAAGTTCCAAAGTTTATTAATTCGTCACTGTTCTGTGCTTTTAATCAGCGCTACAAAGATGTTTTGAAAGCTTTATAGACGATCATATACGAACTGAATAATTGCTCTTGTAGACTATATCGAAAACCGAAAGTAAATTTGAAATTATAAATTCTTTCTTTCTGATAAAACTAATCAAAATTTTGAATAAATATTATTACCGTATTTTTTGTCAATGACTGCCTTATCGTTAGAATTTGTTTCCAATGTAAGGTGATTATAAGTTAAGTGGTGACATGGTACCAAATGAAGTGTCTGTACAGAGGCATATAACGTTATACCATTGGTAGAACATTCAGACTGCTTATACAGCTGTGCATCATCAGTTTATGGAAATCTTAAAAATGATTCTTTATGAGACAGCAAAATAAGAAAGTCTGCGTCCATTAATTATGTCAGCGAAATAGGGTTGGGGGGTGCGTCCGTTTGAAATCTCACCAAATCTTAACAGGAAGGGCGGGGAATCGACATAAATCTCACATAATCTTTTTAATTTCTCGAAGAGGAATAGAGAGAAAAAAAAAGTCTAGAAACGACGCCGATACTGACTTTGGGGGAGGGGTGTGTATAACGACGCCGATACCGACTCTAGGGGTTACAACCGCCGTAGGAAGTAGAAGACCTTTAAAAAAAACGGACCAGATCTCGTCATATCACAGGGGAGGGGGGTCCAGAATTCCGGAAAAACACCTTACGTAATTAATGAACGCCTCCAAATTAAGTCAGACAATGACGTAGGTAAGGAAGGAAATCTATCCTGAAATCACAACTGATGTATTAAAACGATGGGCAATAGTAAAGTAACGTATACCCCATTTATTCTGCGCTGGCGGCTCAAGGTCATATTACCCTGGCAACGCTCCTCAACGCGCGATCCTTTAGTTACCTCTCAGAGCTGATCGCTGGTCCAGGTAGGCGGGGGGTAAATTTCCCCTTCACAAGTAAGGAAAGGCCCCTTCAGTCGCCTCTCTTAACTAAACGGGCTATAACAGTCAATCATTCTGATGGTACATTCTTCTCCAAGCGGCTACTGTAACATTTTCCATAGATTCCTTCCAGTTGTCTTGTAACTATAGTTATTATATCCAATGAGAAAAATTCTTAAGTGGCAATACCAAGATCCTAATGATGGTTCGTTAAAATCCTACTTTGCATGATGTACATCATCTATCAGAAAGAAAGGCAAAGAGGAACAAATCGGACATCAAAACAATGCTGATTTCCCAGCTAATCAGAAGATTGTTCGTAAACATTTTCGGTCTCTGTAGCAAGTTGTAATCTGCAGTTCTACCTTAAACTCCCAGAGACCGGCTTAAAAAGCACTTCAAGTGTGCGCTAAAGAGTGCTGAGTGCTGGTTTCAGCATTATGACAACGTTCCTTGTCACGCAGCGTTGTGTGACATCTTTCAATACATATGTAAATGGCACATAATAGCTTGAACTCACTCACTCATATGTTTCTAACTTCTCAAAAACGTCCATGGTCCTATTATCGAATTTTTGTGTGTGTGTGTGTGTTTGTTTCAGAATTAAATGTTCTATTGCTGCTGTCTTCCTTGTCCTTCCATCATCTTTGGTAAGTGTTGGATTCCACACACACACAAACACACACACACACACACACATATATATCATATATATTATTTCTATAAGGTATTTTTTTGTCACAAGCCTGTATCTTCCTTCATACGTAACCGAAATCAATGAATGAGGTGTCATTTTAAAGCTTATGGACTTCACTTTGGTCACATCATATTTTAAGAAATGAAGTTTTTGGAATTCGACCCTTAAAGGGCGAAAATGTTAATATTTCTAAAATGCTGTTTTCTGTGTTACGAGTCATTTATCTCCCTGGATACCTATCTGAAATCGTTTAATGAAGTATCATTTTAAAGATTAAGATCTCCGCTTTAATGACGTCATATATTAAGACAGAAATGTTTCGGAATTCGATCCTTAAAGGGCAAAAGTATCAATATTTTTGCAATTCGTTTTTGTGTTACGAGCGATTTATCTCCCTTAATATCTAACCGATATAGATAAATGGGGAATCATATTAAACACTAAGGTCTCCGCCGTGGTAACATAATATTTTAAGAAAGGAATTTTTCGTAATTCGACCGTTAAAGGGCAAAAATGTCAATTTTTCTAAAATGCGTTTTTTGTATCCCGAGCCCTCCCTGGATATCTAACCAAAATCGATAAATGAGGTAGGATTATGAGGAGTAATGTCTCAGCTTTGTGACATCATATTTTAAGAAAGAATGTTTTTGGAATTTAACCCTTAAAGGGAAAAAGTATAAATTTTTCTATAACACATTTTTGTGTCACGAGCGATTTATCTCCCTTGATATCTAACCGATATAGATAAATGAGGTATCATATTAAAGAATAAGGTCTCCGCCGTGGTAACATTATAATTTGAGAAAGGAATTTTTCGTTTCGACCCCTAAAGGGTAAAAACGTTAATTTTTCTAAAATGCGTTTTTTGTGCCTCGAGCCACTTATCTCCCTTGATATCTATCCAAAATCCATAAATCAAGTATGATTATGAAGAATAATGTCTCAGCTTTGGTGAAATCATATTTTAAGAAAGACGTTTTTGGAATTCAACGCATAAAGGGAAAAAGGATAAATGGTTATACAACGCATTTTTGTGTCACGAGCTACTTTTCTCCCTTGATATCTAACCGATATAGAAATGAGGTATATTATTAAAGACTGAGGTCTCCGCCGTGGTAACATTATATTTTAAGAAACGAATATTTCGTAATTCGATCCTTAAAGGGCAAAAATGTCAATATTTCTAAAATACGTTTTTTTGTGTTTTGAGTCATTTATCTCACTGGATTTCTAACCAAAAGCGATAAATGAAGTAGAAGTATGAAGAGTAATGACTAAGCTTTGGTGACATCATATTCAACCTCACTATTCAACGCATTTTATTCGCGAAATTTTCGCACGGGTCGTCTAGTATATATATATATATAACTTTATAAAATCTCCTGCCTTAATATGTCTCAATGCAACGTTTTATTAAAAAAAAAAAAAAAAAAAAAAAAAAAAAGTGAAATTTACCTAAGGAAAGCTATTTTAACAATATGAACATTATGAACATGATGAAAGCTGTTTCGGACATACTAAATTAAGTGTTCATTACTTATTAAACAGTCCTCGAAGGCTCGAATTCACTGATTTTCTATGTGTTTAGCCCCACTAGATTGACGCTTTTATTATTCCAGCAGTATTAACCTCTCACTATCAAAGAGAACGTTCATCAATTATGATAGTGTCCCCAAAATAGATAAGAAACATTGGATTAAGCACAAGTATGTGTTTTTTTTTTTTTTTTTTACATTTCATTCCTCCCAGCAGAAGGCTGGGAGGCGGGCTGCTGGAGAGTCATAGGGGACTCTTTTCAGCCAATCTACTACTACGGGGAGGGAAGGGGGATGGAAGGTCGGCCGTGGCCTTGTAGGGAACCATCCCAGCATTCGCCTAAGTGTCCGAGGTAGGGCTGTTGATAAAATATCGATATATCGATATATCGATATTTTTTTAAAAAATATCGATATTTATGAGTGATATTTTTTAGGACGATATATCGATATATCGATATTGAAATCTGGATATCGGAGTCCGATATTTTTTAAAAATAAGTGGTTATTTTCCGTTTTCCTGGTAGAATATTCCAAGTTATTATTGGAGGGAAAACGATTACCTGTGTTGCACATGCAATACATTTTCATAGATAGAATTTTAAGAAACATGAACGATACGAGCACATGGAGAAGCAGGGCCGCCGTAAGGGGGCGTGCCAGGCAGCATATTATTTAGCGGGCGACCTCCTTTTTTTTTTAGCTCAACAGCTGCTACGGGCGGTCGGCGGCGACACTGGGGATGGCATCAATGGGGGCGGCAATCTTACAGTTTTTTGACCCGTTTCGGAAATTTCCTAGATCCACTACTGGCTGTAGTTGGACAGGGGGCGGCATAATCGCTATTGCACGCGGGCGCTCAAACAGCTAGCGGCGAGCCTGTGGAGAAGTAAAAAATAAAGGTAAAATAACTCATTCAATATTCATTAGAATTCTTGTCTAGACATTTTGAAAAGTTTTTAAAATTTGTCTTCAATCAATGCAAAAGTATTAGCATTAAGAAACTAATCGTAATGTACCAGGTATGGGTAGGGTTGCCAGATAGCCGGAAAATCCGGGAATGTCCCGGAATTTTGTGTCTGATCTCGTGTTCAGGAATTATGCGTTACTGTCCCGGAATTTCCGTATACTAGTTTTTTTCTCAAACTCAGTTCACCACGGTGGTCATGAGGCCAAGCCAAGTATCCCATGCTTGCAGCGGGAGGATGGAATGTCCCTTAAATCAGAGGAATTGAAACTGACAGGAAAATACTCTTTGAATTTTCTGGGAATTTGAAAATTCTAGATGTAGTTAACTTTAACTTCCTTTATACAGAGTTCACATGTCTGAAACGTGTTTTTCAGGTCCTTCTAAAAGACTTTCCAAACGATAAAATCTGAGCCAATTTCTTTAGAACAAGCGTTTTTAATGATTTTGAATATTTTTAAAAAATAGTTGGTTTTGTTTTGTCAATTCCAACAAGCAATGACTTTTACGAGACAAGTTTTACTCCGTTGAATAATTTATGAAATAAGAGTGAAACAGAACGTTCATGGATTAGATCAAAGCTGAACTGCAAACTCAATCAATTTTGAAGACGCTTGCTGAGAAATTTTATCAGTTTTGCAAAGCAGTGACGGAGAAATATTTATGAAAATGGCAAAATCTAGTATTAAATGTTTTAAAAGTAGATGATTAAGATCTATTTGGATTGATGTTGATTTTGATTTAGCAAAAGATAGATGCTATTTTTTTATTTGTTGATAAAACTTGATGTTGATTTTCTGCGTAATTTTAATTAATGAGCCTAACAGAAATGTTCAGTTTTGGTTTAATATTTTTGAGATTTTGATTAATAATACCCGATGTTGATTTTGTACCAAAGTAAAAAATTCCTAACGAGGTGGTCAATTTTTGTTTTAAGTTTAGTATTTTTCCTTTTGATTCATAATACCTGATGTTGACTTTCTACCATAGTTTAATTAATAAAGTTAAAAGAGGTGCTATATATACGTTAGATAACATATTTATCTAAAATATAATTTTTTTATTAATCTGCATTTTTGTTCACTCTTTAAACATACCGCTAAAATACTTTTTAGACCCAGAAATGTCCCGGAAATTATAAGCCTGTATCTGGCATTCCACAGTTAAATATTTCGCGCGAATTGGATACGGTTCTTGTTCCATACCAACAGAAGAATTGAGTTCCAAAATTATGTTACAGCCAGTTTTGTTATATCACTTACGAATTTATTAAGATAAGAAATTGAAAAAAAGAATCTACCACTTTTGGATTGCCTTTACAAAGCGCTATGCTAAAAACTTATTATCATAGATTGGTGCATTTAAAAAACATTAACGCCAAGGGAATTGCCTTGACAGTAGCGGCTCTAGGATTTTTCCAAGCCGGGGAAAAACTGAGATTGCCGCCTCTTCAAACATTGTTGCCAGCCTGACCCCGAGAATCGCCTCCTTGATTGTTGGCCAAACGCATTGATGTCGCCACTTTAACTGTTTGCCAAACGCATTGTTGGACACGATATTATCGCCCAGAACAAGTACCCCGGTTTGCCCCCACCCCCTCGCCCTAAATCCTGCATTCCACCTAGAATCTCAGCTTTAAAAAATTGTATCATGGTAAAGCGTTACCCATTTGCGAAGCAATATCAAAGAAGGGGAAATTTTCAATTAATGTAGGGAGTTCTCCATTCATAGTAGGAGAAACAACGGGAAAAACATGAGTTCATGCTCTTGAAAAGTATGTCCAATGAAGTTTCTGACATGAGTTTTGGTGCAAAATTTTACTTCATTCACCACCTTAGTTTGGAATTTTTTTGGATCTGAAACTCTTTTAAATAACTATGACGTTCTCTCATCATAATTCTATGCAACATCCAGTTGTCCTAGAAAATGGTAATTTGGTACACATACTTGGTTTCATCCCCATAGTATAAGAAAAGTTCCTGTGTTTTTTCAATGCCAATCTAAAAGCTGAAACGTCTTAGAGAAAATTTGTAGGTTAATTGATTTCTTCTTGATGAGGCTATATGCCTTGAATTTCAGTTTTGCACAAAGATCAGGAGCATAAAAAACACAATTAATTTTACTTTGTTACTACATTTAATTTGGAAGTTATTGGTAGTCTTACACCGATGGTAACAATGCAGACACGGCGAAGCTCGCACAGAACGAATCGGACTCCAGCCCATTGTTTTACATGAGCGTGCGTTGTCGAGGAAAGTATTTTGATATGGAAATTGGATGCAAGCAGGAATATTGATAAATTCGGATACACAATCTATGCTAAGTGGAAACATTTGGTCCAAAAAAGTAAGAAGACTCAGAATAAGCTATCAACCTACAAAAAGAAATTAAATTCCACATAAAACAATACTTGTAAAAAAAGTGACTTGGTCATTATGCAAACTCTGATAATAGAACATCAACATAAATAAATGCCTCTACAATGTTGTATTATTGAGCTTTTAAACTCACAAAAGCCAAGATTTCCCTCGATGCTCTTTCTGGATTCACAAGTCTTCTAGTAAATCATAAACATTCTGCCTTTCATTTTAGTAAAGTAGTAGTATAATGGCTAAATCACAATTTAAAAAAAAATATTTATCCGTGACGTCATGAAAAACTATTTTTTTTTAGAAAATCAAAACTTGATTCAGAAAAATATCTCACAACTCTTCATCTTTAAATAGCCACAAGACCTCGCCCTTTTTTAAAATGATTTGTTTTTGTAACATTGTTTTTATATAATGGGGTCGATATATCGATACTTTTTCTTCGATATATCGAACCCGATATAAATATTTTTTAAAATATCGATATATCGAAAATCCGATATTTTTTAAAATATCAACAGCCCTAGTCTGAGGGAAACCACGGAAAACCTCAGACAGGATGGCCGAACCGAGTTTAACCCCGGTCCTCCCGAATGATAGGTAGGAGGCCAATATTGGCATCCTCCCATCTCGGTGACAAGTATGTGTAATATTGGTTTTATTATATTCTGAACAATACACATTTTAACAGCGAGAATAAACTTACATTTCGTAAACCAACATTATGATTGTTTGTATGAACTTGATCCATGGAAAAATTACCGCTGGAATGTTGGAGGGATTTGGAATAATGAACTACATATGGTCCAAGGGATAAGGCGGAATATGTTTCATTATGATGTGAAGTAAGATATATGATAAATTTAAGATAAATGTTTACACAAATTAGAATTCATTTTTCGCTAAACGTGATTCATGCAATAAGCTCATGTTGGATTTAGTTATTTATGGCAATTGAAATGTATAAAGTGATCCGAGCGGCGGCCTACTAATATTTGGACGAGGCGTAAAAAATCAAAAAAAAAAAGAAATTTACAATGTTTGTCATTTTATTGTTCTTGAAAGTTTCGTTTATGTAAACCTTCTTTGCTCATCTTCAACTCCTCCGTTGTAATGATTCGTTTCGATCAAATTGGAATTTACGGCAGTCATTATAGGAAACATTCTTTTACGTCCGGTTTAAGTGGCTGTAAATCATAGAAGAGTTTCAAGCGGATTCGTTTGCTCATTATTAAGAGCAACTCAAAAGTTGATTTCCGGCAAGTTTTATTCCTTATTAAAATACTACACAGCAATAAAAGCAGCAGGAATCTACTTTCTACAGTTAAGCATTTGTACATGGCACCAATGAATAACTGTAAGAAAGGAATGTTCGTGCTAAATTAGTGCAGAAACCATTCTTCCGTCAAAAGTCACGCTCTGCGAGTTTCACAGCGGCTAAGCGAATCTAAAACGCTGTGAATGTAATGGAAGACAGCGTGACTTCTTGACCGTGCCCAGTAAGTGAAACGTTGATCTCTGGGTATTAGCCCAAATTCTTCTTGTGAGCAGTTTTGTGGCTCTTCCCTTTCGAGTTCCTAAAATTTATTTATTTTGGAACCGTATACGATGCCGTGGTATTTATCATATAACTTCTATTTCGTTTATGTAACACTGCATTATGGATAAAATTTTCAGAGTCTAACAGTTATATCACACAAGAGACTGCACCGCTTTTTTTGAAACGACCATGGTTAGCTAGTTTTTTGGTAGATGGCTCGATTAATGGGAAGAACTGTAGAGGAAGAAAAATATTTATGACGAGTAATCTACAGCAGTGAATTTTTTTGCCGAAGTATTTAAGAATTATCAGTCGCGTCGCGTGTTGAATATTCAATACATCGTGAATAATTAAATTAAGACAGTTATTAAGCAAAATTAATAAAGGTGCTAGTAATTATCTTGGTATTTAAATAAGATATAATGTTAGGACTTGATTCTTAAATAATAATTTTTGGTTACTATGCGGGTTAGAAAACTGTCAAACGAAAATAAGATGAAAAAAAGTGAAACCTTTAACTCCGTACAACACATGAAAATATTTAAGTACTTTAATAGAAAATACCTTCTAAAGCATTATAACATGCAGTTACATTTATCATACTCCAGTGGATATATTAAAAAATAATTGTTTGCTTATGGCTTTACGCCTCGTAGACATCATTAGAGTTGTGATAGAAATGGAGGCAATGAACGGAAAGGAATTCTCTCATAGCTTTTTGAAGGAACCATCCCGTCATTTCCACAATCGATGAAAAAACCAAACCTGGTTGGCAAAAAGGGGATGGAAACCCTTGTCATCCCGAATTTCAGTCCTCAACTACCAGGCTCATTATGAAATAGAAAGTCTAAAAATACTCTCCAAAATAGCGGCATTAAAATCTAACATCCACGCAGCGATAATAATGAATTGCATAACATTTTTCTTACGGGTGTTAAGGCTGGACCTTGGACCAAAATCTAGAGAAAAGAATTGAAGCTTATGAAGTGTATTTGTATCCTCGACTATTACGCATACCTTGGGTACTGAAAATCTCAATAGAAAGAATTACTTCATCGGTTGGAGAAACAGAAAGACCTACTGCTCTCTATAAAGCAAAGGAAACCAAATATCTAGGATACATTATGAGAGACGAGAGGTACCATCTATTACAACTCAAAACTGAAGGAAAGGCGCAGGGTATAGGTCTGTTGGTAGGAGGAAGAATTCGTCGCTGAAGGGCATTCGGAGATGCACGTCAGAAGAGGGTTTCCATACTGCATAGTCACATCCATCGCTAACGATAGGAGTAGGCGCATTAAGAATAAGGGTTCCAACGTTAAAGTCACTTGCGTATTACAGTTGTCTCTAGCTAAACACTTGTAATTTATCCGTCTCCTAACCCGAAAACACGGGATGCAAACTACACGCCTAACGTTACCATTTTATTCCAGCGACGATCTTAATGCAACAGTTTAAGACATCAAAGTTATTGTGAAATGATCTTTAATCATACTTTCTATTACTTGATCAAAAATACTCTTGATGCACATACTGTAATATTCCGAAAGTATATATAGAACTGACTTCAAACAGTTTTTCCATTAGGAGAAAACCGGGCAAAGTGGCCATGGCGGGCACAGTGGTAATGGTGGGCAAAGTGGCCATGAGGTTTTTTGGAGCCAAGGGATGGAGTCATCACGCGGGACTTAATGCCTTCAGTTACCTTGAGAAGCCCGATCCGGTTAACGTGTCATATCTCGAAGTTATTAGAATGTTTGTGGCTTTTGATGAGCTTGATGTTTGGTTAATGGTCAGTTTATGAACTTATTACTAAGAAATCAGATGACGTATTGCTTCTGAACAAAATTATTTTGCAAGAGTAATGTTTTGCTGTAACTTCTTGAATTGGTGATTATGATTGTTTCTTTGAATCTATAATATAAAAATGAATCGCAAATTGTGTTGGTAAGCGCATAACTCAACAACGCCTGGACCAATTTGGCCAATTTTTTTTTTTTAAATGTTCGTTGGAGTTCAAGGATGGTTTTTACGGCGAGAAAATTCGAATAATTGCCGGAAAATCCCTTAAAACAGCCCTTTTCTTTTTCCAACCCTTAAAACAGCCCTTTTCTTTTACCCATATAAACATTTCCTATACCATTTATCAGATTGCAATGAAACTTTGGAGAGTTTTCGAGTGTGCGTCTGCAAAGGTTCCTGTGAAAAAAAATTTCCAAAAAGTCAGCCCTATTCCCCATAACACCCCATAATTTAGCCAAACCACATTTTTTATTCGATTTAGATAGGAATTTGTACACTTATGCTTTAAAACAAACAGAAAAATACTGCCAACATATGATTTCCGAATATTCATCCCCTCTTCCCCTTTCCACCCCCATTACGTTTTTACCCCATAATTTAGGCAAACCAAATTTTTTTATCCGATTTAGATAAGAATTTGTACACTTATACTTTAAAACAAACAGAAAAATACTGCCTACGTATGGTTTCCGAATATTCATCCCCTCTCCCCCTTTCCACCACCATTACGTTTTTACCCCATAATTTAGGCAAACCACATTTTTATCCGATTTAGATAAGAATTTGTACACTTATACTTTAAAACAAACAGAAAAATACTGCCTACGTATGGTTTCCGAATATTCATCCCCTCTCCCCCTTTCCAACCCCATTACATTTTTACCCCATAATTTAGGCAAAACCACATTTTTTATTCGATTTAGATAGGAATTTGTACACTTATACTTTAAAACAAACAGAAAAATACTGCCAACATATGATTTCCGAATATTCATCCCCTCTCCCCCTTTCCACCACCATTACGTTTTTACCCCATAATTTAGGCAAACCATATTTTTTATCCGATTTAGATAAGAATTGGTACACTTATACTTTAAAACAAACAGAAAAATACTGCCTACGTATGGTTTCCGAATATTCATTCCCTCTCCCCCTTTCCAACCCCATTACGTTTTTACCCCATAATTTAGGCAAAACACCATTTTTTATTCGATTTAGATAGGAATTTGTACACTTATACTTTAAAACAAACAGAAAAATACTGCCAACATATGATTTCCGAATATTCATCTCCTCTCCCCCTTTCCACCCCCATTACGTTTTTACCCCATAATTTAGGCAAACCAAATCTTTTATCCGATTTAGATAAGAATTTGTACACTTATACTTTAAAACAAACAGAAAAATACTGCCTACGTATGGTTTCCAAATATTCATCCCCTCTCCCCCTTTCCAACCCCATTACGTTTTCACCCCATAATTTAGGCAATCCTCATTTTTATCCGATTTAGATAAGAATTTGTACCCGTATACTTTAAAAAAGAGAAAGAAATACTGTACACATTAATTTCACAAAAACCCAATTCCTCTCCTCTCTTTCCACCACCTTAATTACACCCTCTGTCTGTCTATCTGTTTATCCTCTATGCGCTCCTAAACCGTTCGTCCGATTATGGTGAAACTTTGGTGAGTTGTCGAGTGCGCATCCGGGGTGGTTCCTAAGAAATAAAATTTCCAAAAAACCACCTCCTCTTCCCCATTACACCCCATAACTTAACAAAACCTACGGATTTTATCCGATTTGTACGGAAATTTGCGTACATATACTTTAAAATAAACAGAAAAACACCGTCTACATTTGGATTCCAAAAAATCACCCCCTTTCCCCCTTCCCGCCCCTTAATTTTTACACAAACCTACACTTTTTATCAGATTTCGATGGAACTTTGCACGCATGTACTATTAATAAAATAGAAAATGCTGTAGACATTAATTTTACAAAAACACAATCCCTCTCACCCTTTCTACCACCAAAACCACCCCCTCTTCCCCTTGCATCCCATAATTTATAAAATACCGACAGATTTTATCTGATTTTGATGGAAATTGGCACACAGAAAAACACTATAGACATTATTTTAACCAAAACCTAATCCCTCTCCCCTTTTCCACCCAAAAACCACCTCCTCTTCCCTCCTACTCCCATAAATTAAGAAAACCTACAGATTTTAACCAATTCTTTAAAACAAATTGAAAAATATTGCTTAGGTAGGGTTTCCAAAAACGCCATCCCTCATACCCCTTCACATCCACCTAATTTAAACAAATACACAGATTTTATCCTATTTCTATACAAATTTGCACACGTATACTTTAAAACAAACAGGAAATACTATCTACATGTGGATAACAAAAAGGCAACCCCTTCGTCCCCTTTACATCCCCTTAATTTTTTGCCACTGTGTCATATATAAAGGTACAGTTTTTACCCGATTTTGAAGGAATTTTAACACAGGTATACTTTAAAACAAGCAGAAAAATACTATGTAAATTTGGTTAGCCTAATCCCACCCCTCTTCCCTTTTACCCCCTCCCTTCTTAATTTCCAATTATATTTATCAAAACCCACAAATTTTTATCCGATTATGATGAAACTCTGTTGAGTTGTAGAGAGTACGGCTGGGAAAGTTCCTGATTTTTTTTTTAAAAAAAACCCTCCACCCCTTAATTTAAACAAACCCATAGAATTAATCAGATTTCCACCAAAATTTGCAACATATGGTATCCAAAATTGCAACCCCTTTTCCCCTTTAAACCCCCTTAATTTTTGCCAGTATACCTTATATAAAGCCAGTTTTTTTCCAACTTTTTAAGGAACTTTGCACACATATACATTAAAATAAACTGAAAATACTGTCTACATTTGGTATGCCTAAACCAAGTCAAGCAATAGCAAAGCATTGCCGGGTCAGCTAGTTATTAAGATAGAATGACGTTTCTGTAACGGCGCCAAACCAGGCAAAGTGGCTACCTGCTGGTGGCGGTGGCTTCTGTCTGCTGCACACGGATTCTGTTTTATCCTTACATATTAATAACTTTATACAATTCTTTGAATCGATGCTTTATTATCATATGAAGCTGAACTGAGTATATTAATAATAATAAACAAAAGTGTTTATATCATTTCTATTTAGTGGTGGTATTTCAACAACCGGTAACTTCTTTTGATGTGATCGCAAAGGATATTGTCGTGCAACAATAGCAGGAAAAATCAAATTCAAAGGCTGAAACAAAGGTTCTTTACAGATGTTCACATCAAGTTCATATAAAAATGTTCTTAAAGCTCCAAAAGCAAACAAAAAGAAGAAAACAAAATGAGGGAAACCAACCCTAGACAGAAAACTGCCAACAGCAGGAAATCTAACCCAGAAAGAGTGTTATTTAATGATGACTGTGATCAAGAATGCACACAATGCTTGTACTGCAACGAACGTATTTCATCTTAAGATCACAAGAGCGATGGATCCAGTGCCAAGTGTGTTACTTTTGGGTTCACGATGGAGTTGAACTAAACAGCTATTCCTTCGTTTGCTAAAATTGCAATTAAAGTGCGCGTTATAATGTCTATTATTTACAAGGCAAATGACCTTTTCTAAAATAAAGTACATTGTTTTGCAAATTTAGATCGTTTTTAATCAATCATTTCTGGTTTTAAAGCTTAAGGCTCGGTCACAACGGGGCGATTTTTATCGCTGCTACCAATCGCAGCGATCACTCGCCGCGATTATTAGCTGCTATTAGCCAGTCACACTGAGCGATTGGTTTGTGCGATTAGGTGGTGGTAGCGAAGTGTTGTGCCAGCCGCATTCGTTGATTAAGATGTCACATCGTATAGTTCTGAAGCGATTGATTCATTGGGCTTGTGCTGAATTGAGCAAACAATTGTTAGATGAAGTACAAAGATCTCGGAAAAAAAGGAAAATGGGTCCGCGACTGGATTATCCGAAGAGAAAAAGTGGGGGCTTCTTCACTGCTTCTGAAAGAGCTAGCTTGGGAGGATCCACCAGCCTACAGAAATATTCTACGAAAATAATCGAAGAAAAGTTTGAGGAATTACTTCAATTGGTTACTCCTCAACTTATAAAAAAAGATCCACTGATGAGAAGTGCAATTCCCTGCAAAATCAAACTAGAAATCACATTGCGTTACTTGGCAAGTGGTGATAGCCTGAAGTCTTTGGAGTATTTGTCTAGAGTTCCTCACAACAGTGTATACATTTTTTCCGAACGTTTTTGAAGCCATTTACAATGCCATGTCACCGTTTATTAAGGTAAATTTTATTTGTTGCCCTATCAGAAAAGAATCCGCTTCGTTAAAACAAAATTCCTTAGGTTTATATACATTTTCAATTCCTGTGACGCTTTTCAAGGATTTCATGACTTTATTTAATTCATGTTTATATTAGTCTTTAATGTTCTTAATTTTTATTCAGAGATTTTCCTCAGATGAAACGTTCACTCCAATTTCATTTGATTCCACAAATAACTTCCTAAACTTTTTAGCCGCACATTTTTGTTCATATATTTATAATTATTCATGTCCCACAGTTCTTCATATTTCCGAAAAAAAAAAAAAAATACTATTGAGCTGTCAGACGAGGCGACAACAACGCTTTGTAGCAACGACTTGATCACGTGACCGCCACAATCGCGCGCTAATAGCGATGAGAATTGAACATGTTCAAATCCATCACTGCAATTTTTTATCGCTGCTAGAAGGGTCAATCGCAGCGATTACATTTTCACACGAAGCGATTAATCGCTGGTATTCAAGTCGCAGAGATAAAAATCGCCCCGTGTGACCGAGCCTTTGTCCGACAATATCAGTACTTTGGTACTTTTTGAAAAATTGGTTATTTTAGGTACTAAACCTAATGCAAATGTAGGTTAGTTGAAGTATGTAACCTCTGATTTTGATGCCTTTAGGTATATTGTAAGTTACCTTAAAACATCGTCAAAACTTAGCGTGGCCACTTTGCCCGACCTTCCCCCACGCATTATCCTTCTTCAGTGCAAAGAGTTTGATGATCTTAGTTTAGTGTTGCAAGATTTCATAGAAGTGTTGCGAATTCCGTTAGGGGACTTCCAATTATTAAGTGAGGTGTTTTTTTCTTTTTTTTCTTAAATTTGGACCCCTCTCCCACATAGTGAGATGTAATGGGACTGCCCCCTCTCTCACATGAATTTGTGTTATAATTTTATTTTTTAAGTAATCAAATTTATTTGGTATGTTAATGTATATTGTTTTATGCCACGAAATACCTAAGTTTAATATTAATGTCATCCATGTTTACATTTTTTCTGTGAAAAAGTTTAAATGAGATTTTTTTGACCCCCACCAGTTATTCCATTTCTTTAGAAAATGGAGAAAACATTTGTTCATTTTAAATGTATATCTACATAACAACCTCTTTTTCATTTTTTTTAAACTCAAATTTGGAATTATCTCTAACGTGGACCCTATTAACATCGTTTTTTATAAACTCATTTCTAAAATTTTAATGCAGTTGCAGTTATATTATGGTTTCCTCCAATGTTTTGCTGTCAAATTCACAATATTTTCTCTCTGAGAGAGAATTGTATCTATGGTCTTGTACACGTGAGAAATCTCACAACTCATTAAACTGGTTTCTTTACAGAAAAGGATATTGGTAATAACCTGGACGTAGAGAATACTTCCCACGCTCCTAAAAAGAATCAGAGATTGTTATTCGATTATAGATTTCACAGCTTCGTTATTTCCCAGGATAAAAGAGCGATGTTGAATGTTAGTAGTTTATTACTTAATTAAAGATAAACGATAAAACGCGGGACGATATTTGCTCGATACAGTATGTGCCCTTGAGCTGTATAATTATACCACATAGAGGTTTACAGCGACAGCATAACAGAACTCTGACAATCCAAAGATCCTTTTCATTTGAGTTATTGACAGTGAAGCGTATTCCTGGTGCCTGTTGCGGGACAATGGACTCAAGTCTGATAGCACTTTCAACGCCGTGCATTGTTACCTGCTGCATTGTGCAACCCTTCACAGGGCTGAGCCATTCACTTGAGAAGCGTGGTAAGGAACTCTGTGCCTGCAGACACATTCCTCGCGGAGTTCACTGGATCGGCGTCCAGTGGACTGTTTTTCGTGCGGCGTCTGACCTCGCTTTTTATAAGTTAAGAACGTTAATGTTCAGCTTTCTCGTTAACGATCAACTGGCGACACACAATGAGAAAGTGGTACATTGTGCGCTTTGACTTGGCGACTGGTTGATTGGGTCGATTGACAGAGCACAACTCGTTTTATTTGTTAATGCCTCATTAAACTTTCATATTTCCGTGACTTTGATAGTCATCGTACATTGTTCTAAACTCGCCTTACTTAATTTAATTATTAATAAACTAGATATAAGTATTTAATCTTGTAAAGTTGCAGAGTATGTATTTTATCAATGTTCTTAAAAGTGTCTGAATTGCCATACGATAAATAAATAAATTAATTTGCGTTCTCGCATGAATCTCAGTTTAGACGTGAAAAATAATGTATGGATTGCTTATTGCTGTGGGTTCTCTGAGTTGATTACTGATAAGAGCGAGAAGGTGACGGATACTACACAAATTTTTCAATTATTTAATTTAATAATATACTAATTTCTCGAAAAATATTCCCTATAGATCATTCGAAAATCAGTCTGTGTACCTTAGAGTGAAACTTTTTTTGCTCGGTTTGCTTATGTTAGTCTCTGAAACCATTAATCCTTGAGAATATAGTTGGTACGAAATAATGACCGAATTTTTCAGTGAACTTCACAACGTAATGCTTTTCCGTATTAATACAATTATTTTGTATTTGTTTGTAGAATGACTTTCCATTACTATTAGCGGTAATTGCAGCACCCATAAGAAATAATCTGAATTACTACAAAATCAGAGGACGTATTGAGGCATAATCAATGTTTAATATTGCAGAGAAATGGCATGCACGTAGGTCTAGTAGCGCCTTCGTTTGTCCGGTCAATGTTACGCCACGCTCAATAGACGAAGAGCCTTAAACGAAGTGGAAACGTCTAAACAATTAACGGTGAGTCTCGTCAACGTCAAAGTGCGTAGTATCAGCATTGTCTCTGGGAAGTCAGTGTGGATCCAGTGCATAGAAGAGAGTCGTACAAAGTGACTACCGGGTACTCGATCACACAATGTGACCACCAGTATCTCAATGATTATTATTCCCTAATTTCTCTCGAAAACTACAACACTATTAAGTATGTGCAACTAATGGAATTTTAGCACCTAAAAATGAAACACATTTGGATTACCAGTAGACATTCCTCCGCGTATATTATTTAAAGGTGAAGACAAAGAGAAAGTCTTGACGAGATAGTCGAACGTCACCAGAATGTCGTTGTTTGGAGAAAGCCTTATTACAGAAGGATACTTTTATGGGATTAAATAAATTTTACAGCTAGTTTTAGGTAACTTTCTCCAAGAATAACTTATTTTATTGAATGAGGATTTATTATAACCAATATATATATATATACATAGACTTGGAAAAGAAGTACTTTCAAAAGCCGAATTCCTATAGGACCGAGCGTGGTGGACGCCTGGTAAAATCCCCGTCTAATCATCCGAATTTCATTTTTCATGGTTCTCAGATATCACTCCAGGTGACTGTAGGCATGGTTCCATCAAACGACTTGGCGTAATTTCCTTTCCCTCTCTAATAAACTTGACGTCAATGAGCCGTAAAGCCCTAACAAAAATAATAGTCAGAAAATTTTAGTTTAAACCATTTATTTCCCTTAAACTATACCATATAGTCAGAAGAAATGAATGTGCGTCAGCTTCATTTAACAGGTCGAAAATTAGAATTGTGGGAAATGTAAATGAAATAGTCAGAGAACTGTTGGAACTAATTTTAATCTGTGATAGTTAGGCAGTTTAGAAAGAACCAGTATTACTTCTTTATCACTGGATCAGCTGTTCTGCACCATTCATTAGATATATGAAAATATTTAATGTTTGTTGTCGAAATAACATACATTTTTATCCTTTATAAAATAAGAAAAACAACATTTGTTCAGATTCGTCGTCAGTGCAATCATTATGCCGTGGCCTTTTCCTACCTAATCTAATGGTGTCAAATTACTCTCGATAAATATAATCTATATGTAGCCCGCAAGATATTGTTTATTTACGTAACATATGCAGGAAGATAAAGACGGAAGTCATCTTCAAGAAAGATTATAACGTAAGACGATTACAAGAATTATGAAAGATCCCGATGATTAGGCAACTTCTGTTTCAAACCTAAAATCCACAAAATTAACCCCCATCCGCTCAGGCCAACAGACAGTGTAGGATTCGACATAGGGAGTAAGCGTACAAGGTGAAGTCTAATAACAAGGCTGAGCTATTAGGTCAGATAGTAAAAGATATATGTGTACAGTGTATATTAAGGGAATACTTGAATACTTACAGAAACATACATCGTTTAAAACCAATATTTTTTTTTTTTATCAGAACATTACTATACGTAAGTTGGAAATCCACATCATACAGTTTGTTGCGTGACTAGACAAAACGTCAAATAGTTATATCTATGAGGATACTTTAGGAGGGTAGTACTTTCAGGAAGGTAACGTAAGTGTCAGCAAATCCTTAAAACACCGGCTAATCTCTAGTCAAGCATTGTGCATCTGGGTTTTCGTTGTCTAACCTAGATGTGGTAGGCAATACCGCTTTGCACAATACTCGGTGCTTGACATATTTTCAAGTTAGACAGAAGGATAGCCCCAAGCCATCCATTAGCGCGATGCGTTGCCGCTAGTGTAATCCTTCAGTTATAAAAAAAAAATTATTACTGTTTTATTCAATAATATACATTACACTCTCAATTAATACCGTTTCAATAAAATAGTATTACCTTTTGACAAAGCAAAAAAAAAGTAAAAACCTTATAGTATATAACTACTTGTTTAAATACATCATTGTACACATAGAAGAAAAATTTTAAGGTCTTGGATAATAGCGATTTTTCAATAACAAAAATTGTAACAAATCGAAATATTTTTCCAATAAAATTAAAAAGGTATCCTAGCCCCCTAGTGATGATCTATAAACGACAGTACCCCATATGCTTTGGTACCACAATGTAATTTCTACACGCAGCTGCAACGTATTACTTCACAAACATAGTGGATGACAACCAACCAAACTGGAATACAGGTTCAGCATAATGTTTACTGGTTTCCGAAAAGGCAGAGTTCTTAGAGGAAGCAAAACTTTCACGCAAACACAGTCACTTAGTTGCTAAACTTGGTAATAGTGTCAAAGCTACAACTCACAAACATTTCTTTATGATTGAAGAATCTCCATGTGCTTCGCCATCATTTTACACTTATGCAGATTCCGGCATTCTTAAACGATGGTCAAAGTTTCAACCAATAATAATTCTATTGTCTGCGACGTAACGCCTGGGAGTAGACGTACACGGCTGTTGTTCAGCAAAGACTATCTGTCCGTCACAATATTGTTTTTTTTTTTTTTTTTTTTTTTTTTTTTTTTTTTTTTTTATCTGCTTAACGTCTCTCTAAAGGTGGGTTCCCACGATCCCCGTTAATGGAGGCGAGACGAGACGGGACGAAGTGTAGGGACGACCGCGGGCCGCAGGTAGGCCTCCAGTCCTCGCCACCACAACCTCACTACGTTGCCTAGTGTCGTTTGGGCTACCATCCAACATGCCACGTGAAGGAGTAGGAGAAAACGCTGTTGTTTCTGCAGCCGCTTTTGTATTATTCAGTGCCTACTGTTTACTGAACAAAGATAAAAAGAAGAAGAAAAGACGCTGGTGGATGTCGTCATTTAATAAGAGCCGGTCGAGGTAAGTTATTTTCCATATAATTTAAACAGATAGTTAATTTATTCCATTAATTTTACAAATTAACACGTTTTTCAAAAATTTCAGATACAATGGATCGGATATGTTAAGTGATTTTGTTAAAGAACCGAGTCAGAAATTTGAAAATTTCTGTAGAATGTCTATAGAAGACTACGAATTTTCTTCTAAATAAAATTGGCATTCACATTGCAAAAAAAGATGCAAACATGAGAAAGTGTATTCCTATTCAAGAACGGCTTGCAATTGCTCTGAGATTTCTGACAACAGGAGACAGCTACCATAGCCTTTCTTATCTTTTTAAAGTATCTGTCCAAACCGTTTCAAGGAGTGTTACTGATGTTTGCAGAGCGCACAAGAAATAAAAGTAAGCAGTATCTATTGTAGAAAGTATTTATTACGAAGAAATATTAACTTATTAACATAATTAAGATAAACAATAATTAGGTCATTAAATTGAATCACTTAAGCATATTTCTAACTTCCAATTCGTAAAATTGTTTCAACTGGTTTTTTGTTTTTTTTTTTTAAAGTTATTGATGTGGTTTTTTTAACTAGTAGTAGATAAATAGATAGTTTCAACTAGGTGACTGTTTGTGAATTATTACAGCTTTTCGTGTCTGATGATGGTTGTGGGGAAAGGGATGAATCGAAATCTGGTGTCTGTTGTGAATGATTAGAGTTTTCCATGTTTGATGATGGTTTTGAGGAAGGAGATGAATGGAAACTTGGTAACTGTTGAGAATAGTTGAAATGTTGCGTGTATTGTAATGGTTCTGGAGAAGCAGATTGATGGTGGGAATTATAATTAAAGGGCTGTGATTGTGAATAAAACTTGGCAACTGCTGTGAATATTAAAATGTTGCATGTGTTGTAATGATTGTTGAAAGCAGATTGATTGTGGGAATTATGAATAAAAGGCTGTGGCTGATATATTTGTGTTTCGTTTTTCAACTGATAAAATAATCTATCAATTTCAGGCATTGCAATTTCTCGTACTTTCTCTTGCAATCCTCTCAGTTTTTTTGCACAATAAATCTGTATACAAGGCACAATCATCTCGCTCTGGCTTTTGGCTCATTTGCTTAAAATAATTGAAGGCTTCATCCATTTTTTTTTCGATATCTTCTCTTTTTGAACGTTTTGGAAGATGTTTAGGTTCTTTAAACGATTGTTCATATCCTCCAGCATCTTCTTGTTTCTTTTCATCGTTTTCAACATCGTTTTCCTTATCATCTTCTTCGGTATCTTCTTTATCTCCAGGGCCCTAAAAAAATTAAAATTAGCTTCTTGCTTTACTTTGTATGCTCAATTACGTAATTTGTTTGTTTCAGTTGCCTCGAACTACATCTGAGTGGTTAAAAATAGAAAAAGATTTCAGCAGAATTTGGAATTTTCCTCATTGCCTTGGAGCACTGGACGGCAAACATATTTTAATGCAAAGTCCTATCCATAGTGGGTCCGAGTTCATCAATTATCATAGCACTTTCAGCATTGTGCTTCTAGACTACAATTTTATTTTTGTGGATTGTGGGTAGTAGTAAACAGTTGTCTTAGCTACGCCAAGTCCCGTTATAGGGCAGGTGGGGTGGGGACCTCCCTCCCCCTCCCCGCCGCGCCGCCGCGAGATGGCAGCACAAACCTCAATCTGTGCATGACGTCATAGCCCGCCCATCACAGCAGTCAGTTCCCGGCCGACACTCGTCAAGTGCAGTTCACTATGGCTAGTATGGTGCTCCTGTTTCAGCAAGCTACAAGTTAAACAGCAGTGACACCAAGCGGCTCACTGTTGGTTTATCACCTAAACTGGGGTTTAGTCCAGTAGTTGTACTCGAAAAAGTTGGGTACAATAAAATCACTCTCACGCATGAAGAGTGGGATGTGCTGAGAACACAGGTCCATACAATCGGTAGCTTCTTCAACAACGGTGAACATCTGCAAACGAGTGTATTACTTGGTGATCACACCATCTCATCCCGAACAGTGTCTGGAGCGAAAACTATATGGTTTTTCAACAATGCTGTTCCTACCTACGGTGGTGTTTCTCGGCGAATCAACATGGGCCATCTTGGTTGACACCATCCCTGCTGTGAGCAGAACCATCAACACCATGAAGTCCTGGAGTTAATCAAGCTAGTAAGTACTACAACGAGTGTGTGAACACGTTATCAGTGAAAGTGAATAGTGAATACCCTATTGTTCTATGCATGATCTGATAGATATGCATATTGATAATGTACATGTCAATGAGGTGTCATACAACCCTTGTTCAACACTAGACTATGAAGGTTTTAAAGCTGGAAATAAAGGCAAATAAAAAACTGTTAGTGTTTGATGACGTAAAGTGCAAAGTTGAGCAAAATTATGATGTGTGTGGTCATAATTAGTGACACCAGCCATCCACCCCTCAGTCTGCTACGATGCACAGCCAAGTAATGTTCTTCGCGTCAGTATACCAGCTAAACGGTGGAGATTCCAAGAGACTGACTTTGGGGTTGTCACCACAGCATGATTTCGATCCTGTTGTGGTACTTGAGAGGGTGGGTTACAACAAGATCACCCTCTCACTCGAAGAATGGGAAGTGCTCACCAGGGAGTCGGACACAGTGTCCAATATGTTCACCGACAGCGACCAGAGCAGCATCCAACTAGGCCAGCATACTGTTTCATGCAAGAAAGTTTCTGGGGCGAAAATGTTGCTATTTCACCACATTACTGACCCCAACAGCGGCATTTTCTTCGCCGAGTCTACATGGCGGAACCTCGTCGATGTGCAGCCAGCAGTGAACGCATCCTTGTCCAACAGGAAAAAGTGGAGCTTCAACGCATCAGCATACTACAAGGTGTTTGTGAGTGAGTTGGCTGACAAGGTGTTGAGTGACTATTACACATGTACTGTCTCAGTGTCGAAGTTAATGGATATGCACATCAACAACGTTCATCCTAATCATGTGTCTTACAATTCTACAGTTGACTTTGTGCAATTAAGGAATGA
>JARYHS010008074.1:98128889-98190306 GCA_031002005.1 Vandiemenella viatica | reverse complement strand
AGGCCCCTGCCAGGCAGACCTCACACACAACGCGCCTGCACGCCGGGATACATATACGACTCCAAACAGGCGCAGAGACATCAAAACAAACCAGGAAACAAATAGAATCATCTAGAAGCTAAGTGGGACTATTTCTTACAGAGGTCGCCGTACTACCACACAACGGAATTCCTGCGCCAGGCCGCCTATATAAGCGTAGCCGGCCGCTCCACCGCCAGTTCCGGCCTGACCGCGGAACCAGCTTCAACTACAGAAGACCACCGGAAGTTCGCGAGAAGTAGAAGCCGTCTCTCTCTACCCCGGATCAGGACCAGGCTAAATTTCTCGACGGTCATCCGCTAACTTTACCACATTTGTTATTGTTTACCAGTGTTTTGTGTACATAGTAATAAACCTCAAGGAACCATTAAGTGTAGTTCACTTCAGAAGGAATTGGAGGAGCAACGCGTCTGTGAAATTTTGTGTTAAACTTGGGAAAACTTTTACCGAGACACTTCAAATTCTTAAACAAGCATACGGGGATGACTGCATGAGCCGAAAACAGTGCTATGAATGGTTTTAAGCGCTTTAAGAAGGGCAGGAGTTCGGTTACCGACGATCCTAAATCTGGTCGACCCTCCACACCAACAGGCGACCACCATGTTGAGAGGGTTCGCACTGTGATTCTTGAAAATCACCGTTTGACTGTCCGTGAGGTTGCTGAAGAAGTAGGCTCTTGCAATCACATCCTGAGCGAAAAACTTGGAATGCATCGTGTCAGTGCAAAACTGGTGCCGCGCTTGTTGACGGACGAGCAGAAGGAGAATCGAGCTAGGATCTCTAAGGAGTTGCTTGAAAAAGCAAACGAGGACGAAAACTTCATCAAGAACATCATTAAAGGCGATGAAACATGGGTTTATGGGTACGATGTGGAAACGAAGAGGCAGTCTTCAGAATGGGTGGGGAAAGGATCTCCTCGACCAAAGAAAGCACGGATGAGTCAGTGATGATGGTCGTGTTTTTTGATTGCAAAGGATTTGTGCACCATGAATTTGTACCACGTGGTCAAGCTGTAAACAGGGAAGTCTACCAGAAAATTATGACACGACTGAGAAATGCTGTGCGTAGGAAAAGGCCTGAACTGTGGGAGAATCAGTCGTGGATGTTGCACCATGACAACGCACTCGCTCACGCATCGTTGTTTGTCACGAATTATCAGGCAAAACATCGCACTCCCGTTATGCCTCAGCCACCCTATTCTCCACACTTGGCTCCGGCAGACTTTTTTCTCTTAAACTGAAAAAACACTTTGAAAGGACGTCGTTTCCAGACCACAGAAGAAATTCAAGACACTGCGACGAGAGAACTGCGCGCCATCGGAGAAATTGCATTCCAGGAGGCGTTCCAAAACTTGAAAAAACGATGGAAACGGTGTATTGATAGTGAAGGACAGTACTTTGAAGGGGACAGTGTGTAAAAGTTAGTATGATGAGCAATAAAGCAATTACAGCAGAAGTTCGGTTTCTTTTTATACACACCTCGTACTCTGAAATTCACAAAATTGTGGGTGGCAGTGGGAGCTCAGCACCAAAGCTAATCTCTTTGTTGTGTATTCCAATCCCTAATGGTACGAGGGAAAAAAGGATTCATATAAGAATCAGCGCGGTACCTTATTTCTCTAATCTTATCTTTCCTGTCATTCCAACTCAAATAGGTTGGTGGACGAAGTATTTCATTCACTACACTCGTAAGTGAAAGTGGGAAGACACGTGTTTACCAACGAAATGTGCGTCGTCTATCTACCAGAGACCCCCAGCCCAGTCTACTAATCAGTTCTGTACCGCTTTTCATAAGGACTGTAGCAAGCGGTCACAAATCGAGCGGCTCTTTTCTGTACTTTCTCTATACTGTCAATCAACCCCTCACGAAACGGATCCCAAATGGCACAACAGTAGTCCAAATGTGGAGGTACAAGAGATTTGTACTCTACTAATACTACTGGTTCACTCTATTGACCGAGCTATAATCCTGCAATGTCTTAAAAAGGTTTAAAAAAAAAGCAAACGAAAACGACATTACAAGGATAATAATAAAAATCAGTAATTAAGATAATGAGACAGTACAGTTTACAATAGAATTCTTAAAATACTCAGCTTTTTTATTAAGTGGTTTCTTTTCTACAGAAAGTACAGTCTACACTGTGTAAACATATCGGTTTTATACGTCACCGAATAATATTACAATTCTTGTAGTATATTGCTCATGGAAAACGTGTCGTATACCTATATTTTGTGTTAACTATTAGCGTTAAGAAAGGTAGTTACCATCTTGAGCCGGGTCAGCTGACGCAAGCTAACGCTTGTGTGTGCACGCTAGACTTCACACTTCAAGGACAGGTCACAACCGCAGTTTTTTCAGAGAATCTCAACGCCAAAGTTAGCACACGCAGGAGCAAGCAAAGCCCTTGCTACGACCACCTGACAATTATGTGAATGTCCGTCTAAAGGCGCTTTCCCACGATCCCTTGTAACGAAGGCGAGACGGGATGGGACCTCATTAGCCGAAGTTTAGGGACGACCGCGGGCCGCAGGTTAGTCCTAGCTTACCTCGCCGCCACATCCGCACCACGTTGCCTAGTGTCGTTTGGCACAGAGCACTTTACAGCAACAGTAGGGGTGCGCACCGCCGCTGTAAACCGATGACAACAGCGCACCGCTACACACGCCTGTATTGTTTACCGACTCAGAGTGGGTAGCTGCGTCTCGTTTCCGCTAGCAGAGGCGGCCCTGTTCCCATGGCATGTGGTTGAGTATTCATCCCGTCCCATCTCGCCTTCGTTACAAGGGATCGTGGGAACGCGCCTTAATGGGAGGCGTCTTTTCCCCACCTCTAGGCTTCCGAGAAGCCAGTTTAAACAAAGCGTTAGCTTCAGTCGATGAAGGGTATTTTCGGATAGTAGTTCAACAGTCATGGTATAATCACCGTATCAGTCAATTCCACTCTTCGCTGGCTCAGAAAGGCAAATACCACTATTTTAGATCGAATAATCATCCATTTTCCCACTATCGGATTTACCTCTTATATGTGAACGTTTTTTTATAGCTTGGAAGTGTACCAACCTTGTACTATATCTTTTTTTCTCGTTTTTATACAACAGATTCAACTTAACTACATCTCTTGCACTCATTCCAAAGGCGTTATACACATACGAGCAGTTACGTTATAGCTAATCATCTCTTTTCATAACCAAAAGCTTAGAGATGCCGACTGAAATTCCTGCCACCTCAATCCACAGAAACCTGACCTATCCTGACCTAGTCGGACCCACTTTAGTTTAAGTTGTGTTATCTTGCTTAGTCAAACACGTGACAAAATAAAATGGTCAACCAAAGGGATAAGGGAATGCTGTGTCGGAATTCCTCTATGTGTCCGGCTACTTTCTTTAGACACTGCACCATTTTAAATATTCAGCGGTAAAGTTGTTCCCATTTCCATGGTAATATGTCAGAGTTTTTTTCTCTCACACTACATTAACACCCTTCTTTATCCTCCAAACTAGTGTGTGTGAAAAAAAAATGCGAATCAGTGTTTGCATGCGCAAGAAGTAAAACTTCTATGAGTGATACACACTTTTTTCTGTTGATTTTTGCTGTGGACAATTTCCCTTGTGTTTTATGGTACATTTGATGATACTTTCGCAGTCGAGACGACCATCGATACTATCTTTATTGCATTTGTTTAGTAAATAAGAACTTTGTCCACATTATTCTCGTAAGCAAATTAAAATTATCAAATACATTAAATGACGCTTCGCTAGATTAGAGTGTATTCCATCTAGCCTTAGTCTGTATTTTCTGTTTAGAGCTTTTATATCAGGAAACAACTTGGAAAAATTATCTGATAACCGTTTTTTCAAGAATGTGGGATATATCAGCAAAATAAAATTTATACTTAGAACAAATAAAAACTATTTTATTATGCAGATATTTACTGTATGTTGATGATGATTATTATTGTTAATATTATTTTATATTACCATTTATTACTATTATCATTATTCTACTTCCGTTGTATTTGTATCACATATTTTTGCTATCAAAAGTTTATGGTAACATTTAAAATGATCCGCAGTTTAACTAGAGCTTAAGTGATGGCGGACACTATCTTAGCTACCTGCATCAAATTATCGTCGAGTCCGTTTGCGCAGAAAACTGCGCGGGATACGCATTTAACGAGTAACGACACAAATGTTTCCCTATCGCGCCCAAAGACGTTTCACTCCAAAAAAACAATATTTGTCTTTCACGTTGAAGGCAACAGCATGATATTTCATATGCATTCCATGTTTCCAACTTGTCTGCAGGCAATTTCTTCCTTGGCTAAAGCTGCTCTACTCCCACCAGTAACGTCCGCCACTGTGCGTGGGTGCACGCAGTGGTGCCAACTGCAGCCGCTGCCAGATCGTTGCTCCCATCCAGATGCGTCTTGGCTTTGAGCGATGCCGCTCGCTACTTGCTGGCAAACCGGACCTACTCGGCTTGGCGCGCCTCAGCTTCTTTCAATTACTGGCGATGGCTATCGCTCTAGTTTATGCGCGAGCACCTGATTCTGGCGGCGAGCTTTCGCCGTTTTTCCGTAGAATGTTATTACCGTGCGACGCAGTGCCAGGCCTACAGTTGCGTCACCGAACGGGAAAGTGCAGGTGTAGTGGATACATTGTGTCGCTTGGTGGGGAATAGCATTCATGAGCTGGCGTTACACAGGCGCAGAAGTCAGCGAACTAACTTGACGAATGTAATTGACACATAAATTTCTGGAGAGTAGCCAAAGAAATACAAGGAAGACCTGCATAGGTATCGACTTCACCGACTGAGGCACTCCTAGTAGAGGCTCTATCAATCTCCCTTAGCCCTTAGGTTAAGGGATTCTTGTCAGAAGTACTTGCCCTCTTGGCATTGCCTTCTTTTATTTGCGTGTAAGTGCTTGTTTTAATTTTTCTATTTTTCATTTTTGTTGAGCCTTTTTATATTTTATTTATCTTTTTTTTAATTTAATTTAATTAAACAGTGTAAGTGCATCCGTTTCGCACTGTATTTGTGGTTTTCTCACTAGTTTTCTTCTTCCAGCAGCTGGAGTGGTCTTCTATGTGGACCCTCGTGTTTGTCATACTGTGCTAAAGAGCGAATAAGGTGGTTGTCGCTCCCCTCAGTTTTTTGGTAAAATTGTCTTGCTATTTTTTAATACCTATCCCGAAGTCTCGGGATCCCCGCTGTATCGTGGAGGATGTCTGTCGGGAATTTCATTGGCAGGTGGACTGCTCTCTTCAGCGCCTTGTTTTGCATTCTCTGCAGCTTCTCAATATGCGTTTTTGCGGCATATCCCCATACAGGGAATGTATATTCCATAATCGGACGCACCAGTGCTTGATATAATCTGAGGCCGCATCTGGGTGGTAGTGTGCTACTGTAATTCAACAGTGGATAAAGTTGCCCCAGTCGTTGAGGAACTCTGCGTCTGACGTCTTCGAAGTGCGGCTTCCATGTTAGTTTCGTATCTTGGGTCACCCCAAGATACTCTCCTATCGGCAAATTACGAAACTGGAAATATCCCGATTTTTTTTATTAGATGATACTACGAATTTTGTGCTTTTTCTTTATGATACTAAAAGCTCATTAGAAAATCCTTCAGTATGAAATCTCTAACACCCACCAGATAATATCTTAATGAAAATAGAAACGTGAGTAGATGTAAAGAAATCAATAATTAAAGTATAAATTCCACAATTAATTACAAAAAATAATGAATGGACAGATATAGTACGATTTATAACGAGCAAACAATCTATTAAACAGTCACAGGAGGTTCCTAGATGCATGCATTCAAAAGTTTCCTAAAAAAAAAAAAAAAAAAAGAAAAAAAAAAAAAAATTGTTCCTTACTTTTCTCACTAAGAAATTCAGCTATATCTTACAAAGAAACAATAATGTGGTATTTTTGGCATATTTTTCATTCCTTGCGCACTGTCAATTATGACATCTCTTCTTGGTAATTTTTTTTGCCAATGCCGAGGAGAATAAGACACAAACGTGCTTTACGATTAATTTTCTGAGTAATCCCATAAACATCTTTAAGACGTATAGTGAAATGTATCTTCAATGATAGTACAATTCATGTATCCCTTAAGTTTTTTTTCTAATAGAATATATTGTACACCTTTCCCCACATGATAGCACTAACAGAATTTATATTAGTCACAAATATAACACTAACAAAGATAAAATTATGCGATCCTCATCCAGACTAGCATGGTTTCACAAAATGATTTCAGGCGGCTGTGACGTCACCGGAAGAGACTCCATTTTTATAACATCTTTTTCCCACTATAACTGGGTTGGCTATGGAGTAATATGACCATTATTTCATACTATTTTTCTTGAAAGATATAAAAGTTTTACCTTTATAGGAAAAACAATTTACTTTACCGCTCCTTACGAATACGAAGTCAGCAGGAAACCTGAACTTGATCTGGATTTACATTTGACATTTCACCGACAAACCGTATGTATTAAGTTTTACAATATGGCATTGGCCACAGGCGGCTTACCAGTTTCCTTTTAGAGTAGCAAGGTCAGCATCATCTGTAGATAATTGATCTGCGCATACTTTATCATATGAAAATATCTAAGCCAGTATCAGAATGCATTTTATCCTTGCTGGAAGGCTTTAACGTTATGGAATTTCAATGAATTTTAAACCACTATTTCTGCGTAACTAGTAAACCAACAATTTTTTATTAAACGTCCTAAGACTAGGCTACTTGATTGAAGTATAGTAGGCATACTGTTCTTTCTATCCATGGGAATATAAATAGCATGGTTTACTAAATACTGGAAATAGTTCCATAACATAAAAACGAAGGAGTTAACGAATTATCAACTGCCAGCATTTAATGAGTACAGTTCAGTTCTGAGAAATTTAGATTATATCAATAACTATATGATTACCGAATGTCGGTGAGTCTTCCATAATTAAAACGTCACAGATTCGAGGTTGTGCCTATTTATCCATGGCATCGCTTTTAAACAATTTCCATACCAAGTTCTTTCTCACGGTGTTTTATCGTTAAAAGCCATTTTTTCCCTTCATACCTAACAGAAATTCATAAATGAGGTATCATTTTGAAGATTAAGGTCTTCAATTTGGTCACATCATATTTTAAGAAAGGAATTTTTTTGAATTCGACCCTTAAAGGGCAAAATTATCATTATTTCTAAAATGTGGTATTTTTTTAATTTTGCCACTTAGCTGAATCGATAAATGGGGTATCGTTTTAAAGACTAAGATCTCCAATTTGGTAACATCATATCTTAGAAAAGGAATTTTTCTGAATTCGACCCTTAAAGGAAAAACGAATCATTATTTCCATTATATGATTTTTTGTCATGAGCCATTTACTCGCTAAACACCAAACAGAATACGAAAAATGACGTATAATTTTAATGATTAAGGTCACTACTGAGACAACATCATAAATTAAGAAAGAATTCGATCCTCAAAGGGCAAAAGTAATAGCTATGAAGGTCGCGCGTATGATACAGTTCAAAACCAAGACGCTAGATAGCAACAGCACATAACACAGAGATATTAATAAGCTGCTTAACTGGCGTCGGTATGAACTGATTCGTACCGATAGATAGAAGCACCGCAAATCAAAAAGATATCAATAAACTTTTTTTCTTTTTTGGCTATACAATTCCAATGTTAACATTTTATTTTAAATGTTCACATGGTCTATAATCGCAGCAACACATATTCGAAGATATGGATATGTTATACGTGTTTTGTTCAGGTTTGTTACATTCCGTCAAGGTTTGTGAAATTTTGTCAAACTTACGTTTTACACTTCCAAAAGTTTTTCGTAATTGTTTCATAATACGTTTTAACTATTTTGTTACGTACCTTTTACACTAAACAAATAAACAATTGATACAAATGGGGCGGTTATTCTTTTATCCTATTATAAACCACAAGCCTCACTATTCATCGTAATTTATTCGCGGAATTTTTACACGCGTCACCTAGTAATTAATAGATAGTATTACATAATAATTCAGGAATTGAAAACATTAAAGCATGAATGCATATTTCTGTATAACGTAATAATATGTATCTAAATCTTTATCTAATCTATAATACTAAGATGAAAGTTACAATCCTTTTGATACTAAATGAAGTTGTATTTTTCTAATAATTCTGATAAAGAGATAGAAACACCTATACTCTTAGAGAAATTTCCCAAGGAAGCTCTTGGACAGTACAGGGCAATACAAAATCCCACAAAAATACGTTTAGTTGAATGTCTCGTGTCCTTTCGTTTTCTCCTATGGCGAGACTAGAGACAACAACAGTGTTGATGGCCTCCAAATGCTGTATTTTGGACCGAAAAGTGAACTAATTTTTCCACTGACCAGGAAATTGACACTTCCAAATATCGTTCTTTCCTTGATAGTCAGAGAATCCTCCCAGTTTTTTGAAATATGTATATTCGATATTGTAATCACAAGAAGTTACTATTGCTGCTGTTATCCACCGTGCCACAGCAGCTATTATTTGCACTATGGTAATGGTTACGACCAATATTCATGTCTTTTAAAGATAAGTAGCAGTCAACGTTGATACAACTTTCATTACATAGCCAAGCAAAGTGTTATTGAAAGAGAAGAAATATATATATATATATATATCTGTGTAATAAAGGCATCGTAGACGTTCGACATACAACGTACTCGGGAGAGCAGAAACAAAATGGGAGCAGACTCACATTCAGCCACACATGTGTCAGCTATTTTTGTTTTTAATTTAGCCCATTCTGCGTGATATTATATGCGTTAGCTGACGTGTTCCCTATTCGTGTCACACTCCACAAACATAACTAAACAACCATCTCGAATGTTTGAAATAGTACCATCGCTTACTACAAATGCTCATTATTGCCTACGTTAATAGATATGAATAATATATGCAATGGATAGCATCCATTTTATTGCTTAGTGAAGACATGGCAATAGGAGGAAAATTTTCTCAGTTTGTTTATTTCTCATTATTATACTTTCATTTTCTGTTATCTTGTCAAACTAAACGTCTGGTAGCCAACTGAACCTGCTGCGCACCTATTATAGAGTGCCTGAAGCGAGACGCAATCTGATAGACAAAGTGGTTGGCAGACGACTCTGGAACGTCTCTATGAAATGCAGCTTGGCGTGCGCAGCGCAACTTGTTGGCAGCTCGTAGTGAAATGTCACTTTACGGCTGGGTTACCCTGTCTCATTGCACCTGACTGTGTGTCTGTGTGTGTGTGAATGTGCACTCCCACAACTGCAACCACACTTTCTACGCTCAGTCGGCGCCAACGGAATACAGAGAATCTCTCCGGAAGTGTCGCTGTAGTGATCTCGCCTTCAAGATATTGTGCCGAGCATGGTGGCCTACACGATAGGAGGGAAACACACCTATTCCCGTTCTCTGGCAACACTGTTTATTTTGGTTAATACAGGTGCAGTGTGATACAAATTCCGGGAAACAAACAACTGTTGTGTATACATACATATGTGGCAAGAGGCTGTAGCCAACATAAAAGAGCTTGCATTTCCCAAAACTGATACGAAATTTTATATTTGTTTTCGGATATATTACGTACAGTTTACATCTTTGCACTGTGACATAATTTGTCCCTGTCCCTTTTCCTGTTTCTTTTATTGACTACAGTCAAAAGAAACCAGAAAATTTGCTTGGTTTGTAAGATACACTTAGGACAATATCAATAAATCTTTTTCTCCATTCGATAACACAGTAAGAATCAGTGTCTTCCTTTCTGCAATTAATTATTATAGATTCTATCAAAATAAAATAACACACAGTTGCTACAACTACCTCCTTCGTCCCCGCTACCTTATAGATACTCCTACACAACTCTGATCCAGGCCAGTTTCATCATGCCTACCAACCACTGAAATTTTCTACAACTTCACAAACACAAATATTATTTATTAATGCGTTAATTTTCTAATTTATTATGAAAGTAACTAACAAAATAATTTAATTTAAAAACAGTTCTCTACGTTTCACAGGGGTATTTTAGTCCGTTGGGGTTAAGGATGGGTGTTTCTCTATTCAGAGTAACTTTTAGATTCTGAAGGATTTAATGAAATTTTCTGAATAGGGTGGATTGCTGTAGTAAATCATGTGGAATTACTCACTTCAGCAATGGAAGATCATGAAATGAGTTAGACCTAATTATATCTCATTTTAGAATATGAGAAGATGGTGTTCTGTTGTACGTGAAGAAGTTTTATATGATTACTTTTCATCCACGCCAGTTCATCTATTTACTCGTAATACTTCAGTCAGTTAAGTCCAAACGCGAAGTATCATGGTGCCACGCTACTTACGGAGGATTTGGCTTCTAGTACCCAAATACTGAACTGTCGCTGGAGGCGATGACTGATGGATGATGTTTGGCGTAATGCCACACTGGGACATTTTGAATGCGATTGTATCGGCTAGAACTCTATCATATACGCTTACATTTCTCTTTCCCAGAGAATAATCCAGTGCGAAGTATTTTCACTCTTTATATAGTCGAGTGATTTTCATGAGGTAAGATGTATTTCATTAATTTTTTATCGCTTTATACACTATTCAGGTGTACTGCTCTTGTTAAAAATTAAATTAATTTTTGTTTCCAAAAATTATCAATAAAATATTATTAATTATTGAAATAGTTGAAATGTTGCTTTGGACAATAACAACACCGTTGTACCTACGTTTGATATTAATAAACGTTTGTTACCAAATTCTTTTTCATAAAATTTTATTAAAATATTATGACACTACTAAACAAACATCTTGAAATCCAACATTTTACATCAGTGCTCAGGGTTTTCTATGTGTCCTGTAATAAGCTCAGATGAACAGTGGGATTTTTTTCTAGGGCGGCTCTGGGTTTATTAATACGATAATGATTTACGATGATCACCATATCAGCGGGGTTACTATGTAGCATAAGCCGCCGAGTCTGTTGCCCTTACCATCGGAGATCCGCATCCACTCGAATAACGACTAGCAACACAAGAGCAAACACACATCTCACCGGCGTTAGTCGCCACACATCTCTTTCTGCAGGCTGGCCACGCACCCACCACACAACTTGCAATCCACTTTATCACCCCGTCGCCTCACCGTAGACGCACACTGCGTGTCTTCACTAGGGGCTACTCAGTTTAAGGTCACATTCCGGAACCCAGCCGGGCAGTTACCGTTACCTTTGTTCCCCCTATCTCTCCATGCAGGCCACGCTTCAAGTAAATATATTTCGACGTAGTGTGGCAATACAATATATTATTTATTTGGGCCCATCATTGTATATTACAGATAACTTAGTATATATGACACGGTATACATACGGCAAGTATTGTTTTGGCCACGACTGCATGAGTTAATGCGAACAATTTGTTCCAACTTTGGAATAGTTACGTAGTAAGTTACTAACTGAAAAATTGTTTTATTTATTTAATGTGTAGTTGCGTGGCTAATAATGAGTTGCTTAGTATAACTAAATCAAATAGATATGTAAAATTTTATAGCGACAACTCTTACTGCATATCTCATAAAAAACATTTCAGACAAATATAATTTGCATTCACCATGCGTGGTAGGTGAGTGGTAAAAGCTTTGGCCTCGCATTCGTAACAACGCCGGTTTGAATCCCAGTCCGGGCATCCATATTTGCGTTTTCCATGGTTTCCCCATATCACTCCAGGCGAATGCCGGGATGCTTCCTTCAAAAAGGCTGTTCCTTGTTCCTAGTCCCATCCCGCCTCTAATGACCTCGACGTCGACGAGACGTAAAGCCATAAGCAAAAAAAAAAAATGCATTTACAGGAAATTTAACGAAATGTTTAAGGTATGTACGAGAGCGAATCAAAAAGTAAGTTACACTTCGAAGTTATGGCCATTTACGATACCACCTAGACCTAGGCAGCACAACATAACACATAAGTTCACTTTTCCACATAGTCCCCAAGAGACTGTGAACACTTATCGGAGCGGTCAACCAACTTTTGGATTCCGGATGCGTAGAAATCACCTCTAACACTATGTAACCAACTGGATACAGCTGCTAACACCTCCTCATTGTTTGGGAATCGTGAGATCCTACTTCAGCTTACCGAACACATGATAATAGCATGACGCTAAAAGTAACGCAACACCTCACACGGCACGCCAAACGTCGGAACTGCTACAGCGATTCAAGTGGGAGGTATGGCAATTATCCCCCATACAGTCCATACTTTGTGCCATGCGATTATCATGTGTTTGGTAAGCTGAAAAAGGACCTAGGTGGACGATGATTCCGAAACGATGAGGGGGTGAAAGCAGTTGTCTCCAGGTGGTTACATAGCGCTGGAGTTGATTTGTACACATCCGGAATCGAAAAGTTGGTTGACCGTCCCGAGAAATGTTTACAATCTCTCGAGGCCCATTTGTAAAAGTAAACTCATATTGTATGTTGTCATAGCCATGTTGCCTATGTGTAGGTGATTTCCTAAATGGCCATAACTTGGAACTGTAACTTACTTTTTGGTAATATATTCGCCGTCACTGTAAAAAGTTCATAACATTTTAATGACATACTGATCTACCAAGAGCTTGGAGAAACATAGCTACATTCTGTTCTCCGACTTCAAAGGCTCAATTCCGTCTGAGTATGCTTGTGGGGGAGATGGAATGTGCTGCTATTGCTTAATGAACTGTTAAGCCTCGAGGCGTTTTGAAATTCCGTCGGCATGAGCTGAACAAAAAGCAACTCTGTCTGGTTGGCAATATATTGTATGCTGTATCTCGGGGAATTCCAGTCTGTTATAACGATCTTCACTCATAGTTAAAGGAAGGATTTTTTTTGGTGTGGAACAGTTTCAATTATAACAGCGTTATAAATTTCCGAGAGACCAGTTTTTTTTTGGCACGAGTTAGAAGAGCTCTTAATTTTCACCTGTCTTTCTCTTCTTTACGGTCGAAACACATATTTAACGAACATAAAACAGACACCACTGAAATAAAGATGTCCCAAAACATTTTCACAAGAAGATCTGTTTCTTCATAGTGATTGTTGCAACAGGAAGGAAAACATTTTCTCAAGGCAGTCTAGATTTGGCAATTAATGAAAACATTTGATATTATTTAGCATTTTCAGTGATCAGTTTATATGAATGCAAATTTCCTGATGTGACTCTTGGACTACGATTAATATAATCTTTAGTTGAATCTAACGTCTGCACTATTTTTAAGTTATGTTTGGTTTAAAATTGACTCATTCACATATTTCTACATATAACAACCACAAAATATCTAATAAAAATCGCAACCCACTATCGTAAGTATTAACGTTTCGTAGTAATAGTACCAATGTTAAAGATTTTTAGGTAGGAGTCAACTATTTTTTTTAAGTTTATCTTTCCTTTATCTAATATTAGCCGTGGAAAATGGAGTACCGTTTCGTTTTCTTCCTTTGTTAGTAAAAGTGGGTTAATGAGTTGAATTAATTAAGACTCTTTTTTCTCGCAACATAAAAATCTTCTAATGCTCATTGCTTTCTGCCCTACAATTGCACATTATTTTATATCGTAATGGGGAGAAGGTAACATATTGTTGCAGCAATGTTATCTTTACCTATAAAGAGTAATGCCGATCAAAAATTTTTGAAACTTCATGTCTTGCAAAACAAATGTACCAACATAGGAAATAGGCAGAGAACGCTTTAGATCATCTCCAAAGTTTCCTCAATTAAATTGATTTTTACCCTATGTTGTAGTCTCGGTAGTGGAATCCCTGAAGAGTATAACATGCCGCTTTTCATAACGTTCGTATCACTGAAGTTGATGGATTCCCCTTCGTGAAGCAAATTTTTTCTTCAATTGCAGGAAAATATTATCTGTATGCTCTGTACCATATGGTTAGCACGATATATTCTTATGATGTAAAGATAAGTCGTATCTGCTTTAAATACTGGCTCCCTTGATATCATAAGAAATCTGTAGCTTCCTTCGTTAGCTCTAGAACGACGGTTTCCGGATGCAGTTTCTAACATATCACACGCTCACAAGTCTTTACGAACATATTAAAAAACGAAATTTTGTGGTAATTGCAAATTTAATGTGATCATTACTTTGTATATAAAAAAATGGATAAATAGGAATAAAAAACAAACATAAATCAAAAACACGCACACACAAAACAGAGTGGGAATTACTCGCTTTGTGGTTATTGTTTTTCAATAACAATAAACGTCAAATTGTAGTGGTATGGGTCTAGAAGAAATGGCTGTTTAATTATTCTGGTAAAAAATGTGTCCGCGAGAACGAAGGGCAGCTAGGTGTTGGAAGGTAAGCAAGGAAACCTGTCAAGGCTTTTATGTCTCACGCATACCGGATGCTGTCACCATAAGGAATTTCTCCGCTACGTGAGCTATGCTGTTGTTGTACTCCAAACAATCCATTCATCTAATTGGTATCCTGGACGCAACAAACACCAATAAGTAACAAACACAATGTCCTACACGATTCCATCATAATGCACTGGAGAGAGAAATATTTTTTCATTTTTCTGATGATGCCGTATCCGATTTTTGGGGAAGGTGGGGAATGTTCTGCTTCCTGGGAACTCTCTTGGGAAAAGGAACTGGGACAATTTCCCATTGACTTCCCAGTTTGTGTGTATTTATAGGTGTGTATGACTGTGATAATGTGTATGTTCAGCGTATATTGCTGTTTGTGCTGTATGAAATAAGAATTGAAGAAAGGAAAGTGTGATAACCGGTACCGGCCCATTCAGGCCCACTCTTCCGAAAGACACCTGGGACCCTGTTCGACGGACGAGTCACTATAAACAGAATCGTGTGCTGTGACTTCATACACACTACATAGAGGTTTGGAACTTTATCCATTACTTCGGGGCACAATCTGGTGATTAGGAATTGTGCATCACCATCTCTGCTACCCTGCCGGCCAAGTTCTGATGATGAAAATTTCTTCAACCACCAGGAATCTAACCAGTTAATCCCGTGTCAGCGCTGAACACCATCACGGCACCGCAACCAACTGAACCAACTGGGCAGGCTGGAAAATAATAGAAACCATAAATACCAATTACGGGGTGTCTCTGAACAAGGAAAAAATTTTGATGTTTATTTCAAAAATTTCTGTTAATTAAGTTCGTTCTTAATACGATTACTAACAAATGGTTATGTGCATGATTAAAATAAGTCTAACAAAGAAATATTCAGATTGCTTGTGACGTGTTTAAAATGAAATAGAAATTTATGGAACCATTTATCGATACACCAAAAGTTTTTTTGTATTTACAAACAAATGATCAGGTATATTTTTATTCTTTTTATTTTTTTTTTTATATATACGTCCAGTAATGGTACTTTCTCTTACGTTTAATCATTGTCTAAGTTTCTTAGATCTTTAACTCTAATAAATCATATTTACCATCTAGGTAGAACTTGTTTACTTCATTTTCGTTATTCCTTAGAACATTTAAATATAGCCTTTCCACTTTATGTCCAGAAAGTATGGAAAAAATAGGAAACTTTTCTGTGCAACATATTGTCATTGTTGACTGTTACATCTTCTTTCTGTTTGGAATTATTATTACTAGCTGTTGACTTAGGTTCACTCACAGAGACTGCATGACTGGGCCGAGGTTAGAACGCGCCCAAACCTAAACTTCAATGTTGATATTCACATAAGAGGACATGAACCGTATGGTTTCAAAACAGATACAATGTTAATGAAGTTAACCATGAATCTTTTAACAATAGAAGAAATTTAAATTATTGAATGACTTTTGTAGCAGAGATAAATGTCTAAGGTGTAACCAATATTTTCAACCATAATACTAGCTGGCGCTATATAGAGACATATATAAAAACATGCAGGTCAAAATTTCTGTGCATTTTCTGTGTTTTTTATGTATATTACGATTTTTGGCTGGGGAACCACAATGCTACGAAATATCCAATAGTATTTATTTAAATGCTACGTTATCAATCAATCTGTATCACTTGTCCATGTTCAGTTATTATAAGTATTTCACATCGTAGTAAAGACAACACAAAATGCTCATAGACCTTAATTAAAGCCAAACAACTCCAAGGCACGTCTTTTCAGCGAACCTTGAACCACGAGTTTATCGAGCAAGCTTCATCGTTACTAGAGTTCGTGCGTTCTTCCGCCCAAATAAATGATGCAACTAAGAAACCATTTTAGAAATAATGCGCCCATTTAACGTCATGTAGAAGTGATAACATGTTCCATCATGGTTTCCTTTTTCATTGCTTATGGCTTAAGCCTCGTAGACGTCGAGGTCATTTGAGACGGGAAAGGACTGAGGACAAGGAACTGGAAGGAATTCGGTCATGACTTTTTGAAGGAAGCATCCTGGCATCCGCCTGGAGTGATTTGGGGAAACCATGGAAAACCCAAATCTGGATGCCCGGAGGGGGATTCGAACCGCCGTCCTCCTGAATGCGAGGCCAGAACGCTAACCGTTACACCACCACGCTCGGTCTCTTCATGGCATCCTATATGACATGGTGTGGTATTTATCTGATTCTGTCCCTTGCTGAACGTCTTCTGTCTATTGCTAGATTTATTTGCGGAAATTACCGCAGAATACAATCAGTGTCTGATGGGATGAAAGAGCTGGATTGGGAGTTATTTGAAGACAGAAGGCAGGTGAAGAGTGTGTTTAGATTGTTTAAGTCTTATAACCGCGACAATGCATGGATGGATATTAGTGAAGGATTACGAGTTGCGAATGGAAGAGAAGAGATAAACAGAATCATAAACTGAGAATGTCCGAGCTGATGTAATTACAATAGGCCTATATATTTAAAGGCGAGTATTGTTCTGAACTTGTTTCAGCAATTTATAAAATTTCATTCGAATAAACTCATTCATCTATTGACGTTTCATATAAAAGGTTATTGAATTAAAATGTGTATGCCTGCTCACGTGTCTCCAGCCCCAAAAACCTATATAAACTAGCAAAAAAAGGCAAGAAGAGAAATGTCGTATACAAAAAGTGTACATAAGTATAATAGCTACAAAATTGAATACAAAAACAATTTCATTTGACACAATGGGCAGCAGGGCTTAGTCAGAAAAGAAAGTGACAGTAGTCGGGAGATCCATATGAGATGCATTGATAAAACACCAAAAATTCGGCGAAGTTGGTCCCATTCAGCTAAAACTCAACAAACTTCTGGCTCGTTTGTACAAAGATTTAGAGAAACCTCAGTACGTCTCTTTAATCGTTGTTTGAGCTCTACACACAGATTATATATATATATATATATATATATATATATATATATATATATATATATATATATATATATATATATATATATATATATATATGTGTGTGTGTGTGTGTGTGTGTGTGTGTGTGCGCGTATAAAGTGACGAAAATTATCAAAAGTGTAGGCAAAAATACATCTAGAAAAGAAGTAGGGGGCCCAGAAATCAAACTTTGCAGGGGGCCCAAAAAATTCCTTAAGCTGGTCCTGTTTGTTGCTACCTGTCTATTGCTCACAGGTAGCTAATCTGTTGAATGGCCACCGTTCCCGCAGATCAGATCGGGGTTAGCGATACCGAGCCGGATATTTTAAATGGGTAATTTGCCCCACGAAGGAAATCAGTTAAAAGTAAAAGTTGTCGAGCTTATTGTCACAGCCAGCACTGAAAATTACTGGCGTGCTTTCTAACTGCCCAACCAAGGACGCGTTCAGTGCAATGCTCATGGTCACAGAGTGGCTGTCTTGATTGTGCCTGTTTCATTGGTAGCGACTAATTACTCGTATCACGCTTGTACCTCTCTAATCGATGACTCGACACCTCAGCCTTATTGTGTTGAGCGGCACAGCACTTTCCCATCCGCGGACAATGCTAACGGTAGTCGGTGACGGACCGAGGGATGAAAACGGGACTGCGAGATCCAGTTGATTCTATTGATAAAGTGTCTATCAGATTGTGTTAAACTATGAGACACGATTAATACAAGCAGAATCATAGTACAGTGACATGTTTTGTACCATTCCCCCCCAAAAACTGTATTTTAACAGATAAAACAATACTTTTTGAATTCGTGTAGAAGGGCGTATTATAATTCTAAATTTAGGCATACAGTCAAATATTAATACTGTAGCAAAAACCTAACGTTTCACTTGCCTAGAACCCTTCTTGATAAAACCAGGCCTTTAACTCGAACATATCTAACAACCCAAAATACGAGATTAGGGTGATATAGTATCTAAAAAATTTATAATTAGATTACAAATCATTCTCGATAAAATAATCCATCAAGATTAATCACATTTGTAACTTTCTTAGGAATAATTTCTGCTAGTTTAAACTCTACATGGATCATTTAACTCCAACAAAGAAATTAACAAGGCGATCAAACATTGCTATACATTTATTTGCGTTTCTTTTTTTCCCGCTATGATCTTTACAATCTTCTGACTAGTTCTCCAATTTTACTTGAATACACTCTTCGTACTTTAGGCACAGCTTCTCGTTAGTGTAGGTATGACTGATGCTTTATCTAACTCTTCTTTTTTTTTACTTATGGCTTTAAGTTTCGTCGACTTCGAGGACAATAGAGGCTGGATGGGGACTAGGAATGGGTAGGAATTCGGCCATGGCCTTTTGAAGGAAGCACCACGGCATTCACCTGGAGTGATTTGGAGAAACCATGGAAAACCCAAATCTGGCTGCCCGGACGGGGATTCGAACCGGCGTGCTCCCGAATGCGAGGCCATAGTGTTAACCGCTCACCCACTACGCTCGGTGATACTTTATCAAAATACGTGTTATTATCATACAACTTTCATGAGTTAACAAAGAAATTTGGGAAGGCATTGGTAACAAATTGGTGTGAGAGAAACGGACATTAAGTTAACTTTTCGAGACTTGCAAAGAACGTTTTCTCTTTCACCAAATTTTTGATAGTTTCTTCAATAATTGTAATTAAAATATTTGTAAAATCAGTATAACCATTTATTTAAAAAATCTTTCTGTTTTGTTTAAATAACAAGGGCCTACCATTCTTTTTTTTTCTAAGATAAAATCTAAAAATGTTCCAAGAGTAAAATTAATGTTTCTGACATTTATAACACTAATTCACACATGTAGATGCATTACCACTACGTTTTCATTAGGATTGTGCCAAAATTGTCTAATATTTTACGTTTGTGTCATTATTTACTCTACCGCTTTCATGTACTGTACTTCTCCTTAGTATTACAGAATAGTTCATTTATTTATTTCACATATTGCAATCTTTGTCATCTCCTACAATTCTCACAATCGACTTATCCCTACACAAAAAAATTTAATAATACTACATGTTTTAAAATGAAACCAAACGCACTAAAAAAACTGTGAGATTCTCCCATAAATTTCGTTACTCATTTGTCATTTCCAGAAAATGCTCTTTCCGGGCTTTGTCTGCTATCTTAATTTTCATCATAGCCGCAACTTTATTTTCTTCTTAAGTTCCCAAAGCTAGCGTGTCATATCGATATAGTACAGTGAACAACGTGTTCAGTTTTATTTGATTTCCTGTTGAGTTCTATCTCAATACTTGATAAGTAAAAAACTTTCCCCCCTCGCCGAAAAATTCTGACTTCGCTAGCACTGCTATGCTTTTGTTCTTGCTTCGATAATTATTTCTTCTACGAGATATGATTCCGTGTTTAGTCTAACGCCACTATTGTGATTTCACCTGCGCCTCGCGACCTTTGCCTTGCTTATCTATATGCGAACATTCAGACCAAATTCTTCTTCCACCATGTATTTATACTATGCCGGAAATACGTTACATAAATGAAGTGTTTCTGTAATAATTAAGTTAAAATTTCTATAAGGCTTACTTTCTTAACTCTCTGACCTTTCCTAGAAGAACTACGGTAAAAAGATAAAGTTCTGAGAGTGGAAAACTACACGCATTTTATGGCTCACAACTCCACGACAGCTGGGAGTAGTTTAAAATGAAGTGTGGAGAAAGTAACCCATCACAAAAGTAATAATAGGATGCGACGAGAACCTGTTAAACATTCAAGGGTGTTAAACATTCAAGGAGGCCTGCAGTGTCAAGGTTCCAGCGCTACGTGCACTCCCAGCCGCAAGGTGTTGGCGTCTTGCTCGTTTTCTTGCATCTTGTTTTCTCAACGGATGCAATGACCTTGCCACGCTTGTCCGCGCCTAGCACGAGACCAGATCGTGACTAAGGTGGTAAGGTGGGAACACTTCAACACCAGAGGACTGGCCGCTCACAGCTGTGCTTCTAAATCATTAAATAACTAAGACATTTCGAAATGACAAGTAAATTAGAATTCGGTTTCATCTTTCGAAAGTTTAGTTCCTTGCAGTGGCGTAGCTAGGACAACAATGGCCCCTATGCAAAAAAAAATAAATATTTTGGGGCCTCATGGGTGACTGCTGGTGAGGGCCCCCTGAGCTGACCAGGGGACCGCTAAGCTGAGCTTGGGGCTTGAGGGCCCCTGAGCTAAGCTTCAGGGTCCCTGGGCTGTGGTTGGGGCCCCCTAAGCAGTACCGTATCTAGGCTCGCAAGGCCCTCAGATTTAAAGAAAAAAGGTCGCTCATTTGCCCTGAGTGCCGGTGGGCCCTCTGAGCCGCGCTTGAGGGCCCCCTGGGCTGCGCTTGGGAGCCCCCTGAGTGTGGGGGCCCCGGTGAACTGCACTGCCTAGCCTTATGGTAGCTACGCCCCTGGTTCCTTGACTTTTCTGCCATTGACAGAATCATTTCCCAGCAGAGAGGTATAAATATGCACACTATCCTTTGTTGAACTTTAAATTATTTTTTACTTTGTAATTTAAGCAGTCTTGACTAAAATTATATTAAAATCATAAATTTCCCTGGTTAAAGCTTAATAATACAGGAATATTTAAAGACTGTAGCCAATATTTTCAGTACATAACTTAGAATTGGTATGTCCACAATGATTATTGGACTTATTATTGTAAAAATTCACATCTGGATGGAATAGGAACATTTATAGTTAGAATGTACATTTAGAATTTGGTAGGTGAAATATAAAAATTATTTCACTAACTGATCGAGCGTGTTGGGTGAGTTGTTAACGTTAGGGCCTCGCGTTCGGGAGAACGCCGGTTCGAATCCCCATCCGGGCATCCAGGTTTGAGTTTTCCATGGTTTCAACAACTCACTCCAGGCGAATGGCGGACTATTCCTTCAAAAGGCCATAGACTAATTCCTTCCAGTTTCTTGTCCACAGTCCTTTCCCGCCTCTAATGACCTTGACGTCGACGGGGCATAAAGCTTATTTGACTAACTGTGAATTCCATACAATTAATTAACAAGCAACAGAGCTCGTACAAAACAATTAACACAAATGCAGGTAATTATAATTCTCCTGACAGATTTTGGAGACTTTGAGATTCGTATAACCCTGACTTTTCTGGAGCAACGTGATCAACTTTATTCTACTACCGACGAAAGAATTTAGCTTTAAGCGACAGAATCATACTTAGGAAATATTGTAAATTAGTGGGAATTCCACCATAGTAGAAGTCAAAAACATTTCTACTTCTATAATGTCTTTCATCGAATCTTATCAGACTCAATGATTAGATGTGGAATAGTCTTGCTGGATAAAATTATTTGCTTAAGGGGCTCATATCGTTTTGCAGTGACATACATTGTGGTGTGCCACAGATCCGAAGTTATAATCCTCATACTAACATTTGGTGAGTAATCTGCTTTGAGCTGCCTATTCGTTTGTTTAAAGTTTTGGTTGAATGTATGAGATTTTTATCTTAAATCTCTTGAATTCTTTACAAATTACCCAAATGTAAAAATAAGTTTTCAGCAAGGAAAATCGAATGTCGCCAGTTTTTCATTTGTAGAAGCTTGATGGTCAATTAGTATGAATAACTCCAAAGAACATCTCTGATACATAGTGAACCATTGCAACTCTTATATTACTTAAAGTCATCCGTACTATAGCATTCTGCTAATTAAAAGATTCATCGCAGAACTAATGGTAGCCGTTCTGAAAGCAAACTATATGGGTAAACAGTTTTTTTTTATTGTTATAAAAACCGTAAAGAAGACACTAAAAGTTGGTAATTGTATTACCTTTCAATATACTACTTGTGAACGTGTTATTGTGAAGCCTATTGCTTAAAGATTAGTTTGTGGATTAAGAGCGGAGAAAAATGAATTTGTGAATGAAGGGAATAAAGTTTTCTGAGGATACCTATTACCACCCACTAGGGTAGTTTAGCTGACTCTAGAACCAGGCTTTGGCTGAATTGCCAACCGAAAATCCAAGATAGCAAGATATAGTTAGATTCAACGGTCACGTTAACCACGGTTAAGGAAATAATTAATGAAAGTGTTATTGTTATATCTATATTTGTTTTGTAATTTGATAGGAAATCATGTTTCATTTGTTTCAGTGTTAGCCAGACACACATTTCTTACTTGTTCTCCAGAAGTTGTCTCTCTATTCCAATAGCCTTGTTGTGATCGAGCCGTAAAACAATGATTGGAAAACAAATTTTTGACATCTTTCTTAATAAAGTATAAAGAGCCATTGTGAAATGGTATCAATTGTAGTTATTGCTGGTGAATCAGGACTAGTGTTGCAAACTGAAAAAAAAACTTTTTTTTTCAGCTTCGTGAAAAAAAAAACATGAAAAAAAAACATAGCACCCTTGATTTTATTCTAATTATTTTTTTTCTCAGAAAGCAATATATTTGATAAATTATAGTTTCATTTACGGAACTTACATTTTACAGGTGTGTTTTAAATCTTACTGAATCATATAATGTTTTACATAATGATTCATAAATGTATCTATAAAGGTAACATAATTTTATTCATCCTATATGTCAATACCACATTCACTAGTATCAGCACTACCAACACTAGTTTGGTCAGTGTCGGAATTTCTGTTTCTTTTTCTGTTTCCTCTAGATCCATAACATCAGAAATAGTTACATTTTCTTTTACTGGTTGTTCTTGTATTGTGCGAAAAAGATTTTTGAGATTGCAATTTTAAATTGTGAGCAAAGTACACACTATGCTTAAAGACTGCATCTATAGTTCTGCATTACGGTCTTTTAAGTTTGAATTTAAATCTATTATCATACAAAATAGGAGCTTTATTTCTTTTCAATCGTTGGTTTACGCCAACAGTTGGAAGTAAATGATTCATAATTACTGACAATTTAATGAATCAGTATCACTATAAGCTGAGAGTTTAACCAGTATACGAATATAAGGAAAGAACAATAAGTAATAAAAAGAGGCAAAAAACCGTAGATAAATTTTAAATTCCTATATTTTTAAAAAAAAGATCTGTAGTTCTGCAGATAAATTTGTAGGGCTGGCAGCACTAGTTCAAATAGAAGTATCAAACCAAACAACGGGGAACGGGGATTCCTTCTCGCCCAACCTAGCCTCTTCGGGAAGTCCCCGTTCATAAAAGAAAATTTCAGTCAATGTTGGCAATATTTTTGTAATTTTTTTTCTTTCTATTGAGCCAGAAAAATATGTTAGATTTAAAAATTAAGATAAGTACTTAGAATAAACTCTAAAACAGCCATATTAAACAATAAATGCCTTACAGATTTGAGATTTAGTAGTTATGAAAAAAACGTGTTCCAGAAAAAAACATGTTTTTTTCATAGTTTTTTTCATAGATTTTTTCGTGTTTTTTTTTTTCAAGCCAGAAAAAAAACTGTTTTTCACAACAATAATCAGGATCGATGTTACTCGGGGAAATAAGTTTGTTTATTTTTAAACATACTCAAATAAATAGAAAGTAGATAAAGACTCTTGTACGTGTGTTTTAAATAAATAATTAACGGTACTACCTCCCATTAACAAGATATAAAGATAAAGAACTGAAGCCTTCTCAGAAAGTGAAACCAGTATTCCAATCCCTTGCGACACATTTCGTGTGCACGTTTTGTAGTAATTTTCAATAAAATTCCGAAGGCGCGGGCGTATCCCAGCTGGACCCGTTGCTCAATGCAACTCTGGGCGTGACGGGCGTTGAAAATATCGAATCCACCATCTCTGCGCTCCACTTGGTGTGGCATGGTCGAGTGGGCGCGAAAGCGGTGACCCCCGTCCCTCCACCCCCAACACCCCCCACTCCACACACACCAACCTGCGTCACAGTATATGGTCCGAGCCATAGCGATGGATATGGTATGAGGGGGGCTATTTTATTTAATTAGAAATCATTATTAATTAGACCGAGCGGGGCGGTGTAACGGTTAGCGTTCTCGCCTCGCATTCGGTAGGACGGCGGTTCGAATCCCCGTCCGGGCATCCAGATTTGGGTTTTCCATGGTTTCCCCAAATCACTCCAGGCAAATGCCGGGATGCTTCCTTCAAAAGGCCATGGCCGAATTCCTTCCTATTCCTTGCCACCATCCTTTCCCGTCTCTAAAGACCTCGATGTTAAAAAGAGACGTAAAGCAGTTACCAAAAAAAAAAAAATTAATTAGAAAATCAGCTCCCGAAAAATCTTCGATAAATATAATATTTCAAAATTTCTACTTTAAATAAAATAGCAGCATGCGTTTACATTAGCTTTACCTCACTTGATAATAACCATTAATAAGAACAGAATTAGGCGTGGTTCCGGTCTTTACAATCATCACACATTCCTCTGTCAAAAACCTAAGATCTTAATATTACACACAGCTGCCCGTTTAGGCTACTCCAAACACTAAGCACACTACTGACTGTGGGTTCTTAGCATAGAAAAACTGAGAATACCTAGGCCACATAGAAACAGTATTTTATTAATATATACAGTTAATTAAAGTAAATAATATGACTGGTGGGGTTCAACAGATGAACCAGACTCATTGAATTTCACTATTAGTTCAGGAGAAAAGGAAATTTCCGAATGGATGTATGGTAGAATTAGCTGATACGAGTTTAAAATCTCATGAATAATTAATAAGGACCCAAGGGAATGTATTCTCTAATAATAAATGGAAATCATAGAAAAAAATTCTGAATCGATAGGCAAACCCTTTTATATTACCATGCTTTTACCATGTCGCTTTGGGCTTTGTCTGTCCGGGTAGAATTTTGTAATTGATTTTGAACTAACTTTTCGATGAGTTAGAGACTTGAAATTTTGACCATAGCTCAGAAATGGATCACAATGCATCAAAAAATGGGTAAAGTTGTTCGTAAAATTTGAAAATCCGGGAAAAAACTGAATATTTTCTATGGGCCGATTTGGCTATTTTTTTAAATGTTCGTAATAGTTCTAATAAGGTTTTTAGTTAATGAAAAATTGGAAAAGTTGTCAGGAAAACTGGAAATGTTGCCAGAAAAATTTGAAATTTCGGAGAAAACTGAAAGCCTTTTTATCTGTATACCAATTTGGCAGTTTTTTTTAAAAAATGTTCATAACATTCCGAATAAGGGTTTTAAAGAAAGAAAAACTGGAAAAGTTGCCTGAAACATTCGAAAAAACCTGAAAGTACTTTTTTCTATTACCAATTTAGGTATTTTTTAACGTCTTTAATAGTCAATATTCTGAATAAGGTTTATAGATAAAGAAAAATTGGAAATGCTGCATGAAAAAATTCTGGAATCTTTTTCTATTGAATTTTTGCTCGAATTCAAGACCAAAACATATGATTCAAACGGTGGATACGCATAATTCTTTTTTTGTTTTGTTTTTTTCCATATTTCCTCGGGATCGAAATAACTCAATTAAACTTTTTCTATTAAAAAGAAACTGGAAATTCTCGCATGTCTCTGTGATTATGTCATCAAAGTATTTAAAATAAATTCAAAATTTTCACTCATATAACCCTAAAAAGCATAAAATAATAATCAAAAAAAAAACATTTTAATATATCATGTTTTTATAATGGAGTAAAAAGTATATAATAATTTCTGTAATCCTTATGAAGAATAAAATTACATACAGATTTCTAACTTCTTCTAAATTGTACTGAAAACGTATGCTTGGAAATTTTTCATAGCTATTAAAATACTTGTAAGGTTGGCAAGACAAGTCTAAGTGTGGTGGGGTAGCGGTATCGCCTTGTCATCGTATTCTGGAGGATGCAGGTTCGAAGCCCCATCCGGCCATCTAAATTTCGGATTTTCACGGTTTCCACAAATCACTGCAGGAGAATGCTGGGATGATTCCTTCAATTCGATTGCCGAATTCCTTCCTGTTCCTTGTCACCCAATCCCTTTCCACCCCTGATGACCTCGACGTTTACGTCGACATGGCGTAACACCAGAAACAAAAATAAAAACAAAACTATTTTCATCTTAACCGGTTTTAGTGTCAACGTACTAACGAAAACTACATTGGGAGTAATGAGAAATAAATTACTTCTTATTAGCTATCGAGAAACCATAGGTGTGAACACCACATAAAGATATCAGAAAAAAAATTATTGCTTTAATTACATTCTTAGAAAAGTTATATCGATGACTAGCGGAGTTCCCGGCTTTGCCCGGTATAGTTGGCGTAGATTTAACCGTACCCTATTTTTATTCCCGCAAAACATTTGTATAAAGTTTCATAAAATACGCGCCAACTTTTTTCGGAATTAAAGCAAACTTACATTCACCCGCCCCCTACCAAGAAACTGGTGGGCTGAAGTTTATTTACACGTATACTATTTTCATTCGTCCGAAAAGATTCATGTATATCAAGCTTTCTACATTACTGAACAACTCTAGCTTATGTTAAAAACTCACATTTGATTCAATTGCGAAGTGAATGGATATACTTGTGGCTCGAAACTCCAGATCCTTTAACTCTGCCGATAAATATCAAAAGTGAATCCGGAATAATATTATCGTAAACAGAAGACTAATCTCTGAACATCTCTGTTGTTTTTACTGCTATCTATGTCGTTTAAAAATTGATATCCCGAATTAAAGGAAAAATTTAATATATCGAATTAAAAGAAAGAATACTTAAAGTTTTTGTTTAGTGTGCAAAATAGTTATTACTGTAAGTTATCTTATTGCTTTCATTAAAGGCTATGATCAGAGACATTGTGTTGTGTGTTTAGTGCGGAGTATGCGGCATCTAGTAATTCTTCCTGTGGAATTTCTCACCAAACGTTCAGAATTTCATTTAATGCTCCTACATTATTTAACATTGATACATAAGACATGCCAGACAAGCGAATTAAGATTCTAAGCTTTAAAACGGTGAAAACTCCATCGAAATCCGCTCCGTAGTTTCCGAGTTTTTATATGACCAATATTTCCGGTTTTCGTTTTATAGATATAGATAGATTAACAGTAATTATTGAACCAGAAAATTTGTTCCAGTATCCCACAAAAAAGCATGAAAACTGCCTTTTTTAAAATAATCTTTTTGCTATTGACCGTGAAGTTTTTAAAGTCATCTTACTATTGTGCTAGATAGATCATCTATCGAATACACCTACTGTCGTAATCAGGCCTTTTACTAAATTTTCTCAGCAACGGAGCACAGTCAGTTTAGAAACTAAGCAACCTTAAAACCACTATCTACTATCTGATTCAGCTAGTTACCATGGGATCGGAAAAAGTTAGTTCATGACAAAATTTTCAGTTCGGTACGCATTTCAAATAGTCGAAAAAATGTATCTTCCTTACCCGAGCAAGTACAATATACCATTATTTAGAAATATACGCGTGATTTACGTTTTGGCGTAAGCATCTTATTGAAACCTGGATGTAAAGGATAATTGGCGGTAAGATAGGATACCAAACTTTATATATGTAATTGTATTACAACCAAATAGTACGCGCCAATGGCAACTACTACCATCTGCATTTAGACCGAAATTTGAAATTGGTAATATTACTTTAATTTATCTGTAGACGTTTATTTGTGAAATTTAATAATAATAATTAAAAAATACAGTTATTGGGGATGAATGTTACAGGTTTAAATGTCGACTATAAATAGAACGGCTTCTCGTCACTGAAATGCTAGAAACAGTAGAAGTACTAAACAAATCAAAATTTTAATAGATTATTGAAAATAGATAAACATGAATTCAAGATCAAAATAAATAAAAGTAGGTACTTCAGTTAAAATGGTTGTAATACTTTTTTAAAACTAGGTCTATAACGAACTGAGAAACAAATGAAATATCGTGAGAAATTTTGGAAATTTTTTTTAATCTGCATACAAAGTAGGTAACAGAAAAACATCACTTAAAAACTTCAGTCTCAATTTCGATTACTCACAACTAAAAATTTCATCAAATAAGAAAACAACATTTATGTGAGAAAATCAAACATACATGGAAGATTTGTTGGGTTCCTCAAACAAAAATATTGTTCTAAAGAATTTTTTAGCAATTTAATCTAGACTGTAAATTTCACTAATAGGCTTCTTCAGATGATGCAGATTGTGAAGTGTTCACCTCAAAATAGCAACACCAAAATAATAACAGCAAGAAGAAAATCAAGTAAACTAATCAAAACTTGGTGTAGCTATACCATAAGACGTAGTAAAGGTTTGGTTATCAAACACAAATAAGAATAGCGCTCATCCAGGAAATATCGTCACCTGATAAATAATAACATTTACGTTACTGTGATTGTTACTAGGGAAATTTAAAATCACTGATTGAAAAATTATCATGCAGACCTTCACCATGAGGAACTCAAGAGAAATTGCAATATAGGCCTCCATGAATGTACTTGTTACTTCCTATGTGTTTTCAATAGATATGTTAGAGAAAAATTATTATTACACTGTTCCAAAATTAGGATAAATTCGTTCTAACTATTGTCATATTTATTGGGTTAAGAATGATTAATAACAACAATATTACTCTCCATACTAAGTATATAATTAGAAGAAAGGTTCATAAAATATGTTACTCCTGGATTATCGTAGCAATAAAACATTGCAATGATTTTGTGAGACGAAGTTGATACTATGTAAAATCACGATATTATCTATCACAAAGAAACTGTTGTACTGCATCTGGAAGGCAGTCGCTAGTATTTCTGGAATTAAAGTAAGTCCTCTCTATGACATGTAAATGCAATCCCACAAAAATAGGTCAAGTCTCGTGCTTGTGCAGTGGAAAAAAGTTGAGATCTTTTTCTGACCCAAGCATACACTTATATACAGTATGTATTCACTTCACTTTCTGAAACTAAATGGTTTCTCTCGGTGAGATACATCGTTTATTTACAATAAAACAAAATCTAAAAAATAAAAACATGGGACTTGTCCATTATGCAGGTGATAACTGTTACTGAAATGAAAGGAACGGTATGATTTATGCTCAAACCCTAAAGACGTGCGAGGGAAATTTTTGCTTATGTGTATTTGTAAGTTTTTATAAAGAAAAACATTCAAGGAATACATATAAGTTTACTAAAATGGGGCATGCATAATGGCCAAGTTACCAGACTTTTATTATTCTAAATAAACCATCTATAACATCAAGATAATCAAACTAAACCGCCTAAGAACAGGTCACGCCAAACGCAATACCGTGCTCCATAAGTGGGGACCCGTGATTCTCCTGTCTGTGGAGTTCCTTTCCAGAGTGTGGAGCACATCATCAAAGCATGCCCTCTTTGGAAGTACGACGGACCATTTCAAAATGTTTTCAATGCTACAACTTCCTTCATAGCATGACTGCAACAACTGGACGTCAATTTTTGTATGCTACTAACGTTCTTGTCGTTGTATATATTTATATGTATTACATTAGTTGCTTGGCCATACGACAAATAAATAATCGAGAAGAGAGTGAATACACATTGTAAAGTGTTGACTTGGTTCAGAACAAGAGCTCACAACTTTTTGTCACTGCATAAACACGATAATTTGCCTATTTTTACAAAAATTGTTTTTGTTGGATGTAGGATTTTATTAAATATAGCTTGCATATTGGTCAAGACACCAGAAATTATTTTGTTATTATAAATAAACGGTCTATGACACCAGAGAGAAAACATACTGTTTTAGAAAGTGAAGTGAATATACACTGCGAAGTGCATATTTGTTTCAGAACAAGGTCGCATAAGTTTTTCTCACTATACAAGCACAAGACTTGGCTCATTTTTACAAGAATGTTTTTTGTGGGATCTCATTTCTTTGATAAGATTCTCGCTTATTCTGAGTCGTCACTCAAATGTAGACTACCAACTTCATTTGGAATTCGATGAATAAAGACATTTCAGAGTCGAGGACAACGATGTCAACGCTTCTGTAAACAATGGGTGTGCGCCATGGACGAGCAATGCCGATTGTCACAGATTAACTACCAAAATAAGTAAATAACAAGTAACTTCCAAACTAAGCATAGGAACAAGGAAAAATTTACGATATAAGTTAAACTTGCTGGGCTCTATGCATAAAAGAAACTTCAGACATACAGCTTCCTCCACAGCAAAGCAATTGACCAGAAAATATGCACCAAAATTTTTATATTTGGGATTGCCAGAGAATAACTACGGGTAAAATCACCAATATTAGACTTTTCTTACGATTTCTAAATGAAACCATATATGTGTACCAAATTAGCTGTCTCTAGGCCCACGGGAAGAACATTGGAACTTTAATGTCATGGTGTAGTAGTCAAAAATAGTTTTTTAAGATTCTCTGACAAAACAAAATTTAGCGCAATGGTTAAACTAAGTAAGCACCGTCTATAATGAAAAGCTGAGTCGTATAAACTTATTGGGGTAGAAAAATATTTTACGTTTGGGATAGATATATGGATATTAACGAGTTTTAGATTTTTCTTATAATCGTGGGTTGAAACTTTATCCGTGTAGCAAATTTCAGTATTCCACGATTACAGGAAGTATCTTAGAGTTTTGATGATCAGCAGTCAATCAGTCGGTGAGTGAGTGTATAGAAAAAAATGGTGAAAATGGTATATTAATAACATCCAAACTAAGAACAGGAACAAAACAAAATTTATAACGTTTGCCAAGATTGCTGATATCTATGTATAATAGAAATTTATGGCAGGTATCATAAATAAGACCGAAGAAATTAAGGTACAAAAATGGATTCATGAAAATGGTAGGCAGTGCCGCTGTTGATTCGACTTGACGTGTGCACTGCCATGCACCCAGATCTTTATTTCTTTCTTATGTTTACAGTACAACACCAGTAAAGCATCAGGTGAAAATAAGTTAATTAATTCAGAACTATCTTCCACGTGACTCGCGTTTTTGTTGAGACTGCAGTAGTAGAATAAGCTTTTTGTGGGAAACATTCGAAGCTATCTAAAGTAAGGAGTACAATCGATGTATAGAAAGTATAAAAATTTTCAGGACATTATGCCCCCGCGAACATTCAAAGTTAGATACGGCTTTCGTTTGCTTGTTTTTACACATGGTTATATGAATGAATGCTGAGGTCGACTGTAGTCCTTTTAACAACAATAAAAATGAATTACATTCACATCGAAAAACGTAAAACAGTGTGCTATGCTTTTCAACTATGTTATTCACAACGGTTTTACTACTTCTGAGACATTTATGCCAACCGTTCGTTGTTTTTAATATCGCCTTAAGGTTTACGTAGTTCTAGTTGCTGGAGATAACTTCCTTATACCATGCACACGAAAAGTAGGCTACGTACTCGTATATAATACATTTCGCTTTAGATACGACCTGAATGCATCTTCAGAAAAATAGTTGCATTGTAAGATTACAGCCATATTGTAACTGGAGGGGGGTGATTGCCGTTACTTTAAGTTTTAATGTTAAAGTGGTTCTTGATTTTAATAAGAAATTAATATTTAGATAGCAAGGATCTTGATTGCTGTTGATAAAACTTATATAATGCTGAATTTATTATTTTCCTATGGCTTGTACATAACCGGATACATTTAACGTTACGTTAGACATTATCTGCAAGCAAAAGCACTATCCGGCTTTACAATCTGCCTGAAGATAGCAAACATAAACTAAATGTTAAATATTTCATTCATAAATTTAAATACATGATAACATCGTGGCCACAAGCCAACAATAATATGTTATATGTATTGTGGATAAAATCCCTTGGGCGCCTTTTGAATTAAAATATGAACAAGAATAAGGCACAACTGAATTTACAAGGAGATTTAAAGTTCACGAGGTTATTTGCCAGCTAGCTTTTAAAATGGAATTGAGCAGAGATTCTGTCAAATAGGTCGATTACGGATTCTTCAAAGTCTTTCCAAACCATGAAACGATGATGGGCGATGGAACACGTTACCATAATCATCAGCAACAGCAGCGGCGGCGTGTGGCGGAGACCAGTAAATTCCACCAGTGCATGGACAGCATCAAACGACCAGCCTGTGGTCGAAGCCAGAACCCTCCAGCATAGTGCCACTCTGCGCTATGACGTCTGGACACGGCGACTGCTGACTACAGAATGCCAGTATGGCCGCTTCTGCTCCTCTTCCCAAAAACTCCTTCCGAAGTTTTGTTACATGAAAAAGGAAGCCATGAATTAACATCGGTAGACCCCGTATATGATATGGCATTGGATGTCTAACTTCTTCCCAAAACCACGTGAGGTTTGAAGTCACCCCATTCGCTCTGGCCTTTCCCGCGTGTCTGTCACCCCTTGTGCTGTTCAGGTAACCTTGCGCAGGGTCAATGCACTGACCTTGGGGTTGGTCGTTGTATCCGGGGGGACAAAGGCTCGGAGCACCCCACGCCATCGGTAGAATCTACCTTTGCCAGCTTCAAAATCCCTTCTGCCCCTCCAAGTAGCAACCTCTTTACTCAGATAAATTTTAAGAAAATATGGCAGCCTGGGATATCCATTACGTGGATTGGAGAATTAAATTACTAAATATTCATTAAATATTAGTATAATTCGAATATAAAAATAACTAAATACAAATATTTACATATTTTGTAGTACGCCATAATCCTACGTGCTACAATATGAAGTTCTTGATCAAGCTAAAACAATATTTAGATCCCAAATCCTTTTTTCTTAACTCTTGCGTTATATTCTGCGCTCAAATAACACGCGTTGATAGGGACGGAATGTAAATAGAAGCGGGTAAAATATTTCTTAGTGTATGTAGTATTGACATTATCCACTAAACTACACAAAAAGATAATCGCGAACGGAAGCTTGTGTTAACCTTAATGTACGATATTGTAAGTGTACAATCATGCGATATTCTTTCTCGTGTGCAAAAGCTAAGTCTAGCATTGGTTCTATGTGGATCACGCAGTAATAGTTCCCCAGACGATAAGTCGCATGGAGCTTCCTATGAGTTCTCAGATAGAACTGCAGTACCATTGAACTTACAGACTCGTTGGACGAGTATTGCTCTCGAAGGTCGCAGCATCAGCTCAGCTGACTGAGCCGACCTTCGCTTCACAGAGGTCGTCGCGCTGCCAGACAACAGATGATCATCCCAGTCAAGAACGTTTCCCATGTATATTCACACAGTGACCGGATACTTCAGTGATACAAGTCAGTTCAAATTTGTAGGGTAAGGTATCTTTTTTGTTCACAAAATAAAAAATCATCAGCTGTCACGTTATAATAACTCATATATTAGAAGGAGTAATTAATGTCATTACCATGAGGCCCAGAAGGGCAGTACGGCGGCATCTGAAAGCTGTCACCCATTTAGCACCACGCCGGTAACTCGGTTTCTGTGCTTATTTTGAAACAAGGTTGTTCAATGATTACAGTATAATTGTTGTTGAATTTTGTTATGTCATATAGCATCATACGCAAAATAAAAAACAAGCCGTCTACCAAAAGTCGAAGTTTTTTCTAAAATAAAAACGACTTTTTAAAAAAATATTTTCGGTGGTATCTGTGGGGGAGCGAGTATGATAAAAAGTTAGTTGTTAAACGGGCTACTACTCGTATTCAGGTCTCCAGTTTTTTTTTTTTTTTTGCCTGTCGATGTCCATGTAATTTGGGACGTACTTCATCACGGCTTATCACATTGTGTGTCAATTTGTAGCCTTCTCTTATTCGGAAGCTGTTACAGTGTAATTATTAATAATTTCGTCACAGAATGAGAGACATTCCTTACCACCTTACAAACATAAATTGATTTTACGTTTAGCTCGCTGCTGACAGTTGCAATATCGACTATCTTACGACCATCTTTCTTACTTTATCGGAAAAAAAGCATACTCCATCTTGCTCTGTTCTTCACGAGTAAAAGCAATTAAATGATCACTACTAAACATTCCATGTTTAATTTGAATATCATTTTATTCCGCAGATCTCCAGTATAACATATTACTGAACACACTAAAAAACACCCCAGTCCGTTGGTTAAATGTCATTAGTAACATACCACATCCAGAGGTAATGCGTCAAGAAGCCATGGCACGAGGGTGCAGAAAGTTACATCACCCCGACCACTCACAGGCACCCCAATCCACGAGGTCCATAATGACGTAATTTCTCTCCACCCCTCCCCCCCCTCCCCCCCCCCAACTATTCGCCCTAAATCGAGGAACCTATTATGGCATGATTTATCTGACTTCAATGTCGAGAAAAAATGATAACAATGCTGGAACTCTAGCGCCTATGAAATATCGAGATTTTGAAGATCCTACAACTGGACTTCCGAGATTCCATCTGTAGAGGGACCAGTGAGTTATAATAAATTGCCTAAGAACAGTCCACGCCAAATGCAACGCCATGCTTTATAAACAGGGACTTCGGGATTCTCCTGTCTGTGACTGCGGAGCTCCTTCCCAGCACATCATTAACTATTTTCTATAATTATCTCTGTACTTATCTTTTTAAGGATTTATCCCGTCATTTACCTGAAGTGATTTAGCGAAATCAATGAAAAAAGAAATGTGGACCGGCAGATCGGAAATCGAGCATACGTCATCCCGCAAGAAAGGCCTGAACTCTAAATACTCATCTACCAGTCTCGATACAAACCCACTTTTCGATGGTGGTATTAAAAGTGATTCTGGAAAAGGGCATTCAGAAGTTCAACTGTATGAAAACTATAACAGTTATATTCATCGTTAACATGTTTTGCGGAAGTTCAGCTCTATGTAAAATACGTAGAACAATTATTTTCATCAGTAACATGTTTTTTAAATAATTTCAAATCTGGCCTTCACACTCTATAAGTAAAACCAGACAAGATTCCGGTTAGTGATAGAATGATCTACCCAGCAGATTTGTTCCGTGCGCAGTTATACTAAAACTGCGATATTACTTTAAACCCCATCATTTTCTTTAATAAGGTTTATTCTTCAATATAACAACATAGAAGCCAATGCGTCATAATAGAGAACTACGTAGATCGTATAGACCAGTGTTTCCCAACCTTTTTTGGGTCATGTCCCACTTTTAACATTTTTATTTTTTTTGACCCATACATAATTTTTAATAAAAAATTATTTGTTATTAAAGGAACTCATATAGGATGGTTTTTGAAAGAAAACACTTTTATTTTATCATAAAACACAGTAAGTAAAATTAAAAAAAAAACATATAATGAACTACTAAAATTCAAATTCAAAAGATTTTTAATAAAGATTTATTATTGAAATTTAGTGTGATCCTTTTAAGAATTTGCTTTTTTGCTATATTTTGTACCTATATCTAGCATTGCATTTAAATAACCCGAAGAGAAAGCGGTAAAGTCGTATCAAGTCAATTAATAAATTGCCCCCTAAAAAAACCAAATTGCCCCCCTGTGGGGCGTGGGCCCCACGTTGGGAAACACTGGTATAGACAGTGTTCCACAATTTCATCCATCGCTCAAAAGTCAGTCTTTTCATTATCGTCAAGAGGAAAGAATTCCATGACTAAGGAGTTAACATTTCCAATCGTCACCTTTGTTAAATCAACTGTCTGAAAATCATACTAATTGGATAAATAACTTCTTCCTTGTATATCCATACACAAGGGCCATGGTGAATGCTTAATATTTTCAGAAATGAAACGCTTCTTACTTAGTTCGTATGAGATAGGCCGATACTTCGCGACAGAATCCATAGTTGTATCTACCGGGATGTGTACATTTCAACCATCTCACAAATTAAAGCGGTTTAATATTGGCTTATGCCTCCCCTCACTCTGTTGAATATGTTCACAGCTCCTGTAAAGTTACTGACATTTAAAGGAGGGCATCAAGCGGCGGAACCCCTCATTTCAGACTACGGGTACTATTAGTATGTTTGATGTAAATAGGGGGCAGTGTTCCGCTGGCTATGGAAACGGTTCAGTAAACACAAATCCTCAAGCAACGTCTATTATAAGCAATGAAGAGAGATTCATGATCTTGGTACACGAGTGTTAAATTTCATCCAATTGGAATCGTAATCTGTACCTAATCTGATTACATCAGTACTGAACTCTAGAAATGGTTGCTCTTAATATCAATAGTCCGTTCAATTAACAGAGGCGGCAATATTCCCACTCCGCTGCTCTTGCCACTGCATTCGAAGGGGAAATTTATAGTTCACCTCCCTGGATACAGAGTTCAGCTAGGATAGGTAGGAACGGGAGGGAATAGTGAAGTGAGGAGTGAGGTCAGGGGAACATGACCTTGATCGCCTGTACGGACTGAACAGGGTATAACTTGAACGCACTTAAATAATTCAAATTGGACGAAAAACTCTCACTGCATAATATATGATTTTATTTAAAAATCAAAAAGATTTCAGTCATACGTTGTTCAAATTGTGCTGAAATACTGTTAATAAAATATCCCTAAAAATCTAGAAGATCTAATTTTCCCCTACGCCTAAACCGGCTAAAAACAGAATTAAAAAAAATCACATATCTTCAGTTCACTAAGCAAGTTAACAATTTTTAGCAACTTAACATCGATGATTGATTTTCAAAAACTAACTTATTTATTCCATCAGATAAATTTTTAATAAGAACTTCCAATGTTATCCTCACGAAGGATAAATTTTTCATCTAGACGCGTAAAGTCAATATATTTAATTGAATCGCTAAATGCAGAAAGGGAACATGTCCAGTTTGATAAGTTTTAGGGACATGACAAAAAACTGTATTACGTTCGTAAGGTAGACTACTCAGTATTACATTTTGTGTTTGTTTGGGATGAAAAGCATATTATTTAAATGTTTTTTTAAGTGACTTTCTGCAGAGAACGAAAGGGCTAAGTTGAAAGATGCCTTTTCCGGAAACAAAGTTTTTTTTACTAAATGGACATGTTCCCTTTCTGCAATTAGCGATTCAATTGTATTTCACATTTTTTTCCATTACTCGCATCATAACTAGCTTATGGAAGATTCGGATGAAACCATTATTGCTTCAAGTATTACATATGACAAATATTCATACACTTATTTTATGCTGCAAATTGCGATCACATCCCGGAATACCATTTTTATTTTACTAAATTAAGACTAATGGGACACAGTCAATGTTTTCTAGTTTATGTTTTATGGGTCACCTTTCCCGAGTCTCTGAAAAGAAGTTATGACTGATCGCTAGTGTTTGTCGCTCACTTTGTAGCAAACTAGACCATTCTTTATAAATATTTACAAGATACTTTTAACAGAAAGCAAATACATTTCGATTGTACCGCATGTTCTTAATCTCCAGATTCAAAGTCAACCGCAACATTACGAAAATACTGCATCCGTTTACGGCATATAAGAGCATCCTGACAGATGTAGCCAAATTTTTGTAGTTTTTCTTTTCGTCTTAACATCATTGCCCAGTTTTTAATTTATGTGCTTGGCACAAGTTATTTCTGCAATTATACGTCAGAATTTTAAATTAGCGACAATCTGAGTATTTTCACAGCTTCATCAAAAGAGTGTTTCGTGAATTTTTTACTTTTTCCCCTTATACTCATGACTTTGAATTGTTACCATATAGAAATCAGGTAAGAAGTAGTCTTTAACTTTATAAGCACTTATTTAATGTAATAACAAAAATGTGAAATAGAATATTTGTTCCTGCATTATATGATATACAGTAAATACTTCGACTGCAGGAAACAACTTACGCTCCGTCAAAAGTGATTCCATTCACGGGCAAACTCCCACTCTAAATTTGAAATGGTTCACACAATAGTTCGGAGGGCGGGGGGGGGGGGGGGAGGGGGTAAAAGAGTCTTCTTTCATTTTAATATAAAGTAGGATAGCTGAGAAATTTTAGGTATAAGTTTCCACAAATTAGAATAAATTTTTCGTTGAAAGCGATTCAAATAAGAAATTCTAGTCGGATTTAGTTACTTTTGGCAGTAGAAATGTTTACCGTGGCTTCAATGTGCGAGAAAAATCTTCTTATCTTTTTTTTTTCTGCTGTCGTTTAATTTTAAGTGTTGCAAGTGATACATATGTGATTTCTGGAGATGGTATAAAGGAGAGTTTCGCTAAAAATATGATTCACTTTCGGTAGCTCATTTGTAAATTTAAAATACTTCCCCACGTTTGAACTTATCACTGTATTCAATTCGTTTAAGCAAAGAATTGGCGCAACATACTTTGTGCCCCAGTTTAAAGAGTTGTGTTCATCGAAAACGAAATCGCTTTCTGACTCGTTACCTGACCTGCAGCAATTGCACAAGTTGAAATACAGCGCACTGCCTTACCGGATCTGTCTGCTGACCTCAGCTACTAGCTGTATGTCCATTCATCACCGGGAACCACTGTTTCTGTTGTTCCCGACACACATAGAATAGACGCTTGGAACTGGAATCTCCATTCATAGACGTTTTCAATCGATTGAACTAAGCGGAAAGTGGAAGCTTTTTACCTCATGATCGTCATTTTCATCGTGCTTTGTGTTCTAATAATTCATTTTAATGGTTTGTGATGTATCATTTCGAAAAAATGGATCATCTAAACTTAATAGGAAAATATTTGTTACAGGAAATATATTCCAAACAAATTGTTATTTACAGAGTTATTGAAAAGCAAAATTCAAAACACAAAACTTAGAGAAACTTTGTTACTCAATACACCTGGAAAGTTCCTTGGGTCAGCACTTTTAAATAATGAGGGTTCCTATTATTTAATAACTAGTTTCTAATCCAGTCAAAAATGATGGGTGGAAGGGAGTGTTCTGAAAAATTATTTTTTTCGCAGTTGCCTTGCTAAACGGAACTCTTATAACACTCATTGAAACTCCTCGTGCCACAGTAGCCTCGTGTGGATAGAAGACCAGTGGTGCCCTCGACGTGTGAAAGAGGCAGCAGAAATCTTAAGGAATTCAAACAGCATCAACGAAGATAGCGGCCTTTTCCTCTGCGATGCTTGGCGACTGTTGCTATGTGAACATAAATAAAAACTGTATCTCTGAAGAAGGTTGGAGTATAACAGCCAAAAGCTTAGGTAATACAATAAACGACGCGGCATTGCCCGTAAAGCTATAAATCATGTACAAAGGCGGCCGCCGAACACTTAAGAATCAAACAACTAATTCTGGCTTTAAGATTAATACTCGAAGAAAAACAAAGAAACTTTTATGGCATTTGTTCATTTAGAAAAATCTTTTGATAATATTAGTTGTGATACGATGTGCAAAATTTTAAATAACTTACGGCTAAAATATCGAGATGGCAGAATAGTTTATAATCTATATAGGCATCAAGTAGCTGTAAAAAAAGTAGAGAATCATTAGAGATATGCATGAGTTAAAAGGGTGTCAATCCCCATTGATATTCAATTTTTATTTAGATGAAGCAATGAAAGAAGTAAAAAGGAGATAAATTAGAATGTGGCATAAGTGTTCAAGGAGAAAAAATCTGTTTGCTATTTTTTGCTGATGACATTGTCCTGTTAGCAGAACACACTGATGATTTTAAGAAGTTACTGAATGGTGTGCACAAAATGCTGAAGGAAGATAATGGACTAAATATAAACCAAAGGCGTTTTTTTATACTTATGGCTTGTCGACGTCGAGGTCATTAGGGGCGGGAAAGGACTGTGGACAAGGAGCGGGAAGGAATTCGGCCGTGACCTTTTAAAGGAAGCTTCCCGGCAAAAGTTATACCGCGCGTGGTTGGAGAGCGGTATCGAAATGGCCTCGCAATCGGGACGACGCACTTAGAAACCCCGTTAGGGCATCGAGATTTGGGTTTTCCATGGTTTTCCCAAATCAACCCAGGCAAATGCCGGGATGCTGGCTTCAAAAGATCAGGGCCGAATTCCGTCCCGTTCCTTGCCCCTGGCCCTTTCCCTTCTCTAATGACCTCGACGTCGACGAGGCGTAAAGCCATAAGTAAAAACGGAAAAAGTGATGAAATGTAGCAGAAATTATATCAGTAATAGTAGATGAAATACAAAGACAGAATTTGATGCAATAGGAGAAGTAATTGAATTCTGCCACTTAGGAAGTAAAATTAAAATGGATGGCCGAAGCCGTAACGATTTTAATAACAGAGCCTTCTCGTAAAGAGAAATCATTTAGTGTCAAATACTGATCTAGGACTCAGAAAGAATTGTGGAGCATAGTAGTTTTGACTAGAGAAGTATGGACTTCAAGAATAACGTAAAGAAGGAAATTTGATCCATTTGAAATGTGGTGCTATTGTAGGATACTGAAAATTAATTGGATAGATAAAGTACGATTTGAAGCAGATAACTGAAGACGTGAGTTTGTCATGGGTATTTTGAGCTAAAGTGGTTAGATAGGATGGGATGGAGGATTGCATCAAACAAGCCAAAAGACTAATGAAAGCAAAAAAAATAAAATAAAAATGAATTTCTACTCGAAATTCCATAGTCTCCCTATTTTTCCACATTTTAGCATTAGTAAGTAAGAGAAAATTTATTACATATATTTGCTATACGAAAACAATCCAAAGTACTTCTCCGAGTTACGAAAGATTTGACCCGGGATCGGGAATATTCAATATTATACTAGACATTTGTAATTTGGAGTTGTTTAAATTTGATAACCAATATGGAAAGGCAATATGAAATGCGATCAATAATTGATCAAAAATTATTATTAGATTTTTTCTTTTAAAAAAGTGATAAATTGTATAGCAGTGATGGTTTTGGTTGTGAAGTCGCTTCAGCCGCGGATTGATCTGTCATAAGATGCCGCGACGACACGCAGTTGCGCATGCATATAAACAATGCGTCATTCGACTGGATATACGAGTACGCAAAAGCACAAGCGCAATCGCATGTGAAATTCGTCAGACGGTTTTAGTACACTTGTTTATCTTAATGGCCGTTGCTATATTAATATTACAGGGAGATTTATCGGTTTTGAGGCAAACTACCAAATTATTATACACAAGGACTATAAAATTCATTACGATAGCGTCAGACTTTGGTGAAACGTAATGTAATTAGCTCGCCACGTTTCCCAAAAACTGGTGCCAATAAAAAAAATAAAAATAAAAAAAATAAAAAAAAAAAAAATCTGAAAATGTATTTCTAAAGCGATCTTCTTTGAGCTCGGTTAGGAGAAATTTGCTAGCGTTATACGTTGCGATTTACATGTTAAGTGTTCATACTTTAATGCAAGCATCTTCGATATTAGACAGCTAAGTATCGCGGCAACACAGCTACGATATTGCCCGCTGTTAGTTAAGCTCATGTTGAACAGTGAGCACTCGCTACAACGTTTAGAGTTCGCGGTAAGCGTTGCGTTTTCTATGCATACTCGTATAGTTGTAAATATTTTGTTTATTAGTTGCTTTTTGTTTATTTATAGTCGTTCGATTATATGGTTTCATTCTATTCTATGATTGCTGTTTCAGTAACAAAAGAAATATGGACTCGCGTTTATGCAATATAATGAAGGTATTAATAGTTGTGAGTCAAAAGCTTTCATTTGTCTGCAGAAAAGTTACAGCAGTGGGTATGAGTTATTCTAGCTTGTAAAAATTCTGTTAGTTATGAGCTATAAACCTGTGTTCAACCCGTTATTTCTGACGCGGCTAGAAGCTAGTTTAGTTACAAAAATTGATTTTAAGAATGGTTTATTTGATAATTTTGTACCAATTTTTCTCCGGTATAAAAGTTCTAAATAAAAAATATAGACCATGACTCGATGTATCACTGTATAATCTAGCGAAGCGTTCTTTAACTTTTTAATAATTTTTGTTTAAGAGGATAACTGAGACGAAGTTCATACTCACTCTATAAATGCAATAAGGATAGTAGGCCTATCATTCGTCCATTGTAGTGCAAAAGGAACATCGATAACGTCAAGAAATACACAGGAAAAAAAAAAAAAACACAGTAAAATGCATAATAGTTTCACTCTTTGCTCATGTATACATTGATATACGCACCTGTGTATTTTTTTTTTTTATGTTGTTATTGTGTGCCGTTTTGAAAATTTAGCTAACTGAAAGAATTAATTTTGCTGTCACTTTTTTTAATGTTGACAGCTTAACATTACATTCACGAAAAACCGTTCCACTAGATGCATTAACACACCAGTTGAGCATCAAGAGCATGCTAGTGGCAGATACTTATTAGAAAGTGGCTTACACATAAATTCAATCGAAGCATCCCTGAAACAGTAAGAGACGAGATGTTCTAACTTTCATCATGCGTCCTACAACACACTTACTATAGGATCTTAAATACTGTAAAGGAAATGACACATTATTTCACAAAGAAGTGTCTAATTCTATTTTCAGTTGAATAATCCGATTCCTGCAATAAACAAACTGCAGAAACATATCTTGTGTTTCATACGTACTCGTTGCTCTCAGAGCTTCAGTTCACTTTTCATTTTTCACAGTTTAATTAGGAAACCAACAAAATGAAAAAAAGGCTATCCTGAAGTGATTATTCAGTTCTAATAACGACGAAAAGCGATAGTCATTGTGAAAAGAAACACAGTAATCCATGACTGCATCGTATGCGGATGGACACAATGGACACATGCATGTGGCAGTTTAATGGTTCCATTCATACTTTGTATACCAGCGATTGCAATTAACTACTGATTACAGCTTGCGATATCTGTAATTGATTTCAGGCTCTGTGTAAAAAAAGACAAAAAGCAATTTAAGGTGTCCAAATGTTTGGCATCACGATACAACAACCAATCACACGAGACGAAATAAAAACATAAAATCAGAACCGATGGCAATTTTGCGTTTTAGCTATTGTTTATCTGCATCAGAAACAGATCTAACTGAATCTGGCGGTATTTGTGAAGGGCACCGCGCATTTTGGTATATATATATATATATATATATATATATATATATATATATATATGATATCTAAAAGTGATTTTTTTTAAATGAGCCATCTTTCTCCGTTCTTACTTAACTAAAATAAATAAATGATGTTTCATTTTAAATATTAAGTAACGTCAATAATTAAGAAAGGAATTTTTCGAAATTTAAGCCGTAAATGGTAAAATTATGACGGGTATGCAATAGTTCAGAGTCGATATGCCAGGCCTCACTGTAATCGATAAGATGCATTACTACTGGATAGCAACACCACATATCACGAAGATATTTATAACCTGTGTGTGTTTTCTGGAGTAAGGAAATTTCCGGATGTTTTTGTTTCTGTTAGGGAAACTTTTCGTCATTTCTAATTGTTTCATAAGACGTGGTAACCTTTTTCAGTTGGCGAATAAACAATTGTTACAAATGAGCTGGTCATTCTTTCATCCCAGTGCGCTATTCATTATACATCACTCGAGGTATTTTCTCACGGGCCGCCTTGTATTGTTTAATCTGTTGGGTGTGTAACTTTCGAGAAAATATTCAGAAAACATTATAGTATAATGTGATAAAATATGTAGAGCACATTGACATAAGTGTACAAAATGATGGGTTTAAAATGATTGCACAAATTGGTTCAGAGTGGTTATATGTTGTCTCTGGTAGAGCGACCATTTTGACTGAATTTTACCCAGAGGAATTATGGGATCAACTCTGTTCAATCCATGAAAAAAGTAGCAAGTTAAATACAGAGGCATTTGTACAAATTTTACCAGTTTTGTAGACATACAGCGAGACTCGCCACTTACCCTTCAGTTATTATTAAGTTAAGGTTTTGTTTGATTATTTGGAGGGATGAGAATTGCGTGTTGTAGGAAAGTATTGGCATACAGTTTGATATTAAACTCAAGTGAGCAGAGTTGGTAAGGACAGGTTTTTACCTGCATATACTGGAAGTGTTAATGAAGATACGTGCCGGGAAGGTGATACAGAACCTAGGTCTGACCATTGCTAGAGTGTGGCAGCATTGACAAAAGTTCTGGAAATCTAATAGAGGAGTACAAAGGTGGGAAGCTAGATCTCGAATCAGAGAAAACAGTCAATAATGTATACTATTATAAATCTGTAAGTAAGGAAAGTGTTTTTAGGTATGTTACGGTATCACGCAAAAATACCGCATCAATTTTGATGGCGTTTTCAAATATTTAGAGCTAATGGTCCGGATCAAAATCTGCGTATACGGCTAATGACTTATAAGGACCGAGGGACAGAAAATAATTGAAATAATTTCTAAACGGAAAAATTATTGGCCACGGATCGAACATAAAAGACTGTTAAAAATACTCACTACCTTGTTTTATTATTTTTATTTTCTTGACTTCGGCTATTTAACTAATCAATTCTCCGAAATTTAAAACGTTAAAACTGACGGAATATGTGAATCAAACGAAATAAGTGTGAGTAATATATAATTTAGTGTAAACACAATCATCCAGGTTATTAATATCTTTGACAGTTACACAATTGGTATCTGGTACGAAACGTTTTGCTGTCCTCGCTGAATGCTGTACGGTGTTAATTAAAAACGTTAATGTCATACTGATGCACAATTGAGTTCTTTCTCAAAGAAAGTGATCTACATTAAACATCTGCAAGTAAAAATACGTAATTTTTATGTGCAAATATTATGTAATAATATCGCCCAACTGAAGTGAACTACTCTTAATGGTTCCTTGAGGTTTATTACTATGTACACAAAACACTGGTAAACAATAACAAATGTGGTACAGTTAGCGGATGACCGTCGAGAAATTTAGCCTGGTCCTGATCCGGGGTAGAGACGGCTTCTACTTCTCGCGAACTTCCGGTGGTCTTCTGTAGTTGAAGCTGGTTCCGCGGTCAGGCCGGAACTGGCGGTGGAGCGGCTGGCTACGCTTATATAGGCGGCCTGGCGCAGGAATTCCGTTGTGTGGTAGTACGGCGACCTCTGTAAGAAATAGTCCCACTTAGCTTCTAGATGATTCTATTTGTTTTCCTGGTTTGTTTTGATGTCTCTGCGCCTGTTTGGAGTCGTATATGTATCCCGGCATGCAGGCGCGTTGTGTGTGAGGTCTGCCTGGCAGGGGCCTTTACTGGCAGACTGAACATTCCTCCCTCCCGGGGGGGGGAGGGGGGAAGCGATGTCTGCGACGTCTGCGAGGTCGTCTGCCGCGGCGCCCTGGAGCAGACTATGAAGGCTACCTCCAGGGGAGTACGGAGCTGTTCCCCTGGCGATGCGTGCCGACCTGCGTCGTGGTGCAGGTTGTGGTGGAGGTACTTGTGGAGCTAACGGCATCGGTTCGTCGGCGTCGATGGCCGGGGGCTGTACGGGAGGCGCTGAAGATGGTCCCCGCAGGTGGTCGAGAGGCTGCGGCTGAAGGGTGTCGGAGCGACCGACAGGTTGTGGCGTCGTTGGTGGCGCTGTAACTGTCCCTGAGCAACGGTTAGACGGCAGGAGTGGTGGAGGTGGCAGGGAAGGAGAGGAAGAAGTGGATGGCCGTGCCGTGGTGGAAGAGGACGGTGCCGTGGGGTAGCGGGGACGTAGTTGGTTTCGATGGCGTCGCACTATCCGGCCATCCAGGCTGACGTCGAACAGTTGGCGGCCCCGGGGCCGCTGGATGACCCCCGAAGCCAACCGGCCCGGGAGCCAAACCCGCGGGCCCAGACTAGGGAGCCCGGGGTGAAACGGAATGGGCCCGAAGGTACCTGTACTTTGGGCGGGGGTAAGAGGAGATGGAGGAGAGTGCGAGGTTGGCGGCCATGTAGCAATTCCGCCGGGCTTTTGGCCCCCACTGGAGTGGTTCGATAGGAACTGAGGAAGAGTGTCAATGCCTCTTCGAGTTTGTGACTTGTGGTGTATTTGGTCATTTGGGTTTTGAATGTTCTGACTAGCCGTTCCGCCTCCCCGTTAGATTGGGGGTGGAAGGGCGGGGTGAGGAGGTGTTGGATATTGTTGGCGGTACAGAAGGATAGGAATTCCCGACTTCGAAATTGCGGTCCGTTATCTGTGACGATAGCGTATGGTAATCCTTCGATGGAGAAGATCTTCGTGAGGGCTGAAATGGTGACCTCTGTGGTGATTGTGGAGCAACGGACGACATATGGGAAGTGGGAAAAGGCATCCGTCACTAGGAGCCACTGGTGGCCTAGGAATGGGCCAGCGAAGTCGAGGTGAATGCGTTCCCAGGGTCCGGACGGTGCCGGCCAGGAAAGGAACTTTTGAGGGGGGCGGGGCAGTTGTTGGGCACAGATGGTACAGCGCCGCACCATCTTCGTGACATCCGTGGTAAGGCCGATCCAGAATACATGGCGTCTGGCAAGGGATTTGGTGCGGGCAATTCCCCAGTGTCCTTGGTGGAGAGTTTGGAGGATTGTCGGTTGTAGGGATCTCGGAACGACGACCCTCGGGGTGGAATTTGGTTCTGTGCGGAGGAGCACTCCCTCTACTACTGAGAGCTGGTGGCGGATGGAGTAGTAGAACTTGAGGTCTTGATGATGGCGTGGAGGGGAACGTGTTTGCCACCCGTGTTGGATGTGGTGTCGGATGACACGGAGGAGGGGGTCCTCCCCTGTGGCTGCCGCGACTTTTGAGGCCGTGACTGGAAATGTCTTCAGTGCTTCTTGTATGTCATCGTCGATCTGGAACACCAGAAGTTCCGACTTGTCGAAGGCAAGGTCTGGTCCCTGCGGTAGTCTGGATAAGGCGTCTGCATTGGCATGCCTGGAGGTGGTACGGAAATGCATGGTATATCTGAACTGGGACAGGAATAGTGCCCAACGCTGGATGCGGTGGGATGTTTTGGTAGGCAGACGTGTGGACGGATCAAATAGTGATAGGAGTGGCTTGTGGTCGGTAATGAGATGAAAAGAAATCCCATATAAAAGGGAATAGAATTTGGAGCAGGCAAAAACAATAGCTAGCGCCTCTTTCTCGATTTGAGAATATTTAAGCTGAGCAGCCGATAGGGCTTTGGAGATGTAGGCTACGGGGCGTTCCGTGCCATCTGGTAATTTATGAGACATAACTGCCCCCACACCGTAATCGGATGCATCTGTGGCAAGTATCAAGGGGAGGTTTGGAGTGTATGGCATGAGGCATGCTGCGGACTTGAGCTGCTGTTTAAGGGTGTGGAATGCGGTCTTGCAAGCTGGGGTCCAACGGAACGGGACATTCTTGCGACAGAGGTGGTACAGGGGTGCTGCCACTTGTGCTGCTGAGGGTATAAATTTTCTGTAGTATGAAATCTTGCCTAAAAAAGATTTCAACTGATGTAGATCCTGAGGCCGAGGTAAGTTGGAAATAGCGTCCACATAGGAAAATGCTGGGGAGATGCCTTCCTGAGCGATGATGTGACCCAGGTAGGAAATGGATTGTTGAAAAAATTGACACTTGCAAAGGTTGCATTTTAATCCTGCTGCACGGAGGCGGAGGAAGAGTAGGCGGAGGTTGGTCATGTGTTCGGCAGCGGAGGGTCCCGTGACGACTATGTCGTCGAGATAGTTGATGCATCCCGGAATATCCTGGAGAAGTTGTTCGAGATACCGTTGAAAAATCGCTGGAGCACTGGCCAAGCCGAACATGAGCCGGTTGAGTTGGAAGAGGCCAGAGGGAGTGTTGATGACTGTGTATTGTCGGGACTGGATATCCAAAGGGATTTGAAGGTATGCTTCTGCCAGGTCAATTTTTGTAAAGTAGGTACCTCCTGCTAGTTTACGGAAGAGGTCGTCCGGTCTCGGAAGTGGATAGTCGTCTACCAGCAGATGCGGGTTGACGGTGGTCTTAAAGTCACCACAGAGACGTAAGCGGCGTCCTGGCTTCTGAACTATGACCAACGGCGTGGCCCAGGGGCTGAACCGCACCGGCTGGAGGATCCCTTCGTCTTGGAGACGTTGAAGTTCTTCCTGAAGTGGTTGTTGAAGCGCTACGGGTACCTGGCGTGCCCGGAAGTATCGAGGCCGTACGTCCGGCCGGAGTTGGAGTGATGCTTCGAAGTCCTTTGCACAGCCGACGCCTGGTGAGAACAGGTCCTGAAACTCGGTGCAAAGGGCGTCCACTTCAGGAAAAGGAACATGCTGAGATACGAGGTGTATGTTATCCTCAATTGAAAATCCGAATAAGCGGAAAGCCTCCAGTCCAAATAAGTCTGCTGTGAGAGAACTGTTAACTACTAAAAAGGGGACTGAACGATGTACAGACTTATACATGACGTTTGCTGTGAATTGTCCCAGGAGTGCTATTTCCTGTTTGTTGTATGTCAGGAGGCGCTTGGGGGCCGGCGAGAGGGGGGGGCGAGCCAATTTGCACATAAGTAGTATAATTAAGCAATGAGACTGCTGCTCCTGTGTCGACTTGTAGGCGCAGGGGCTTGCCATTGACCGTAACGTTAATAAAAAGTTTGGATGCTGTGGAAGTGTCTACCTGATTGATATCCATAGGTGCGCCGCTCAACCTGTCTTCGTAAGACCCTGGGCGGCGAGAGCCGGGATTGGCATTGGTGGTGTTGGTGCGGCAGACGGACGCCAGGTGTCCTTCCTTGCCGCAACGTGAGCATTCAGCCCAACGATCCGGACAATTTTCCCTCTCATGTGCTGAATAACAGGCGGGGCAGGAGGGTAGGCGGAGTGGGCTGCGGCGTCGGCGCTGCGGGATCCGCTGCTGCTGCCGAGACTTGGTGCCCCTGCCGGAACGGGCCGGTTCGATGTCCTTCTGAGGAAGCTGTCCCCGGTTGTGGTGTCGGGAGGAGCGCGACTGGGAGCTCTGGATGGCGGCGACGTCCTGTGTGTCCTCTACGTCGGTTCGGATTGCGGCCACATCCGCCCAGGACTCCAGGCGGCGATCTGCGGCCGTAGATATTTCGAATTTGTAGGCAAGTTCGATGACCTGCTCCAGGGATGGGTCCTCTAACTTGAGGGCGTCATGCCGGAGTGCGGCATCTGGTGCAGCCTGTATGATGTGATCACGCACCATGTCGTCGGCGTAGGATTCGTGGGAACAACGAGTTTGAAACTTACATTTTCTGCTAAGGCCTTGGAGTTCGGCCGCCCACTGGCGATACGTCTGATCAGGCTTCTTCCGGCATTGATAGAATTCGACGCGGGCCGCGACGACATGGTACCGGCGTCTGTAGTATGCATTCAGTGTCGTACAGATGGTCGTGAAGGTGAGGGTGTCGGGGTCTTGTGGCTGAAGTTTGGTGAGCAAGACATACATCTTCGATTGGTTCCAGTAAAGGAAATATGCACGCTGGTCTTCTTCTTTGGATATGTGATGAATTGCGAAGTGTTGTTTTATGCGCTTCTCGTAGGTCTCCCATTCTTCGACGTCGTCGTTGAATGCTGGGAACGGAGGCGGGGCCGTGGGTTGGCGGAGATTCCTGACTTCCGCAATCAGTTGTCTCTGAGATTCGAAGAACTGATGTAGAAGTCCTTGGAGGAACTGTTGCCATTCCGTAGGTGCTGCTGGCGTAGCCATGATGGTCGAGAGTTCTTATCCCAACCTTGTCGCCACTGAAGTGAACTACTCTTAATGGTTCCTTGAGGTTTATTACTATGTACACAAAACACTGGTAAACAATAACAAATGTGGTACAGTTAGCGGATGACCGTCGAGAAATTTAGCCTGGTCCTGATCCGGGGTAGAGAGAGACGGCTTCTACTTCTCGCGAACTTCCGGTGGTCTTCTGTAGTTGAAGCTGGTTCCGCGGTCAGGCCGGAACTGGCGGTCGAGCGGCCGGCTACGCTTATATAGGCGGCCTGGCGCAGGAATTCCGTTGTGTGGTAGTACGGCGACCTCTGTAAGAAATAGTCCCACTTAGCTTCTAGATGATTCTATTTGTTTTCCTGGTTTGTTTTGATGTCTCTGCGCCTGTTTGGAGTCGTATATGTATCCCGGCGTGCAGGCGCGTTGTGTATGAGGTCTGCCTGGCAGGGGCCTTTACTGGCAGACTGAACACCAACGAACGTGTGTACAAAATACTGCTGTTGTTCAAATAAACTGTTCTTTTTATTAACTAATAATGATAACTCTAATTCTGTCATACTGCTTGCGGTTATAGGTTTTATCGCCATAAAACTGGAACTTCTCACGTGCTATTGATTCATTCAACGAATGGAATTAAAAATTAACTAGAAATGCTAAAGCATTATGCTACCCCGCATAAATTATAAAACTAATTCACGTGTCTAATGCTTTAACAAAATGTATTAGGTGTCATTCTGGTCCAGGCTGCTTTTAAACATAACCACAAACTTCGTTTTCGAAAACCATAGTTTCTGTCACATGCGTATTAATACATTCATTTAACCGCGTTCGAATCGTGACACTTTGGAAATACTACATGCTGCTAAAACAATGACGTTAGTAAAATGGCGTCATTGAAAGCAATGGAAATTATAAAATCATTCTTGTCTGGATTTTAAACTAATCACAAACTTCGCAAAGGTTGCCGTTCGAAAATCATAGCTTCTGTCACATGTTCATTAAAACTTTCACCATTTCTCAATCGAAACTAAGCCACTGGAAATACTTATATGAAATTGAAATAATTACATTCAAGCCACTCCATGTTAATATTTTTAACAGAATAAAATCAGTAAAGAATTTATACACAAACCAAAGAACACGCGCGCGATGAAGCGGGGAAATGCCAGTTAATAAAATAAAGTAGCTGAGTTTCAGTGAAAAAACTGCGGGGGTTGGAGATGTAAAATAACAGTATGCTAGACGTACGCAAAGAAGTAGTTTCTAAAATATTTTCTAAAATTTCTGGTTATTTTGAAGTGATTAGTTTCAATTGTAGTTATAAGGCATTCAGTTTCGTGGATTCTGGTTTTGTTTTGATTACTATTTAGAAGGCTGAAGTACATGTTTTGGTGCGTAACTGGTAATGAACAGATCTTATCGGCCAAGCACAGATTGTTCGGGTAGGATTAGAGAGTAAAGGGATCGCCTCGGTATAGGTTAGTTAATCATTGGAGGAAGTCTTCATTACATCGCTAGAGGGTCAATTAGAAATGAAACGGATAGCTGTTTGGCCGGATACCGGATACCGGTTATCCGGCCATCCTACAAGCCGGATAGCCGAATATTCGGCAGCCGATTATCCGGCTGAACATTTCAGGTTAGGAAAAATAAAAATATCTTCAGTAAAGAAAGAATACCCTATATGGGAATATTTTGATATAAATAATGACAATAAGTTTTCAATTTTGAATTACTTTTCGTGAGGCACGTTTTGACGTGAAATTTGAATCATTTCCTTTTTATCAAGTGGACTTAAAGAAACCGATATGCTGTATTTTTCGAACAGATACCTCTGCCATGACAAACCATTGAAAAGGAAACATCCGAAATTACATTGGAATGTAAACGACGCAAAAACAAAAATAAATAAATAAATCATTAACTATACAACAATTTCACAGCTCATGGTATCTTTGAAGTGAAACTAGAACATGGTTCTCACCCTGGAGAAAATATAGGAAGGGAGCTTAATAGTAACGTAAATCACTGGGCTATTGGCCAAAACAAAATACATTTACTTATTCGTGACAGTGGCACCAACATGATGAAGGGTGTATGCGTGGCTGAGTATGCTTCTGCTATATGTTTCATCAATTTGCTTCAGAGAATTTTAACTGAGCCTTTGAAGGTCCGGCCTGAAGAGGCAGAAGTGATTGTTACTGGTAGGTGTCTCGGTATGCACTTTAATCGTTCGGGCTTATTTCAAGAAAAATTGCTGGCGAATCAAAAAGAAAAATTTACCCGACCGTCAGCTGGTGTCAAATATCAGCTCGAGATGGAATTATACCTTTTATATTACAGAGTTCCTGTTGGAACAAAAAAGGGCTGGGTCGCTATAGGTGCCTGATCGCGGAATGCACACCAGATTGACCCTTCGACAATGGTGTTTGATGGTAAAGTGCGTTTACGCTATTGAAGTCCTTAGAAGAAATAAAACGTTCTGGTCTCTACTGCAATTCCGAAGTAATATCACAAGTTTCTGCAATAAAATAATATTTAGGTAACGATGAGAAAGCGCAAAGAACTCCTGACAAATCATTCATTGGAGCCTCGTAGAAAACTGAATTAAAAAGTCGTTTCGGCTCTTTAAGTAAAGATTCAAACTACTAGATTGCGACCTTCCTAAAGACTTAAAGAAAACTATCTGGGGTTTGCTGAAGCTCGTCAGAAGAATCCATAGAGATGTCTTGCGAGGAATCTTCCACCAGCAGCAGTTCATCCTCAATGGCTGTTAAAAAGAATAGAAGGGACAAGACAGAATCAACTACGACTCACGAAGCTCTCGACACGTTTTGGATCTGTTTTACGAGATAGACAATATAACGCTCATGAAAAAAAAAGGGTTGCTAGCGAGATTGACTTTTATTTAAAGTCATCTCGAATTTATGGAAAGCGTGAACCGTATATTTGGTGGTCAGATAATACGACACAGCATCCGAATTTGACAAAATTTGCTAATTTTTTTTTCAGTGCCTTGCAGTAGTGTATATAACGAAAGACTTTTCTTTGAACCTGGCCTTGTTTACAAGGACAATCGTAATTGACTATTATCTCCTATTAATCTGAAGTTGGTGTTCATTCGGTACAAAAACTATTTTTTATGTTAAAAACTGTAATAAACGGTATTTTGATTTTAAGACATATTGTTTGCTTTAATTTGTGTTTAGACTTATTATGTACTTGGCATTTGTAAATTTAAAGAAAATGTTATGAATTTTCTGTAATTTATTGAGATTTCGATACCCGCCGGATATTGACCTACTATCCGGTATCTGGCCGGATAGTAAATTTTGGCCGGATAGGCCGGATACCGGATAGTTGCCGGATATCCGTTTCATCTCTAGGGCCACCATCGCCTTACTAGATCTTAAATAAAAAGTTTTATTTTACCCATGAAAAATATGTGAAGGTATTCCGTCCAGTCAAGAAGTAATTAAATATCACACCTGAAGTTAATAGTAAAAGGAAGATGCGAAAAGATCGTGTGGAACTTATGGAAATCGTGTATTAATTTGGCCGCTAAGTAAAGATTCGAAAATACTTGAAGTGTGAAGTAACAATTGAAATAGGACGGAAAATCATTAGAACTCACGTATAATGTAATGTTAAGTTACAAGTGATCAAGAAGTGTTTAATGAACATATTTCAATAGAAGGAGAATTGTGGATAATGTTAAATGTTTTCGTGTAATAATTTTCCTTAAATGACTTTTTCGTCCTATTCTTAACAGGAATAACAGATGGTGGTAATATTAACATACACAGAAATCAGTTATATGAAGGGCATACGTACAAATTACACAATTATTAGCACTGTATTGGTGGTTTGATCATAGCATTATTCAAGAGAAATTACTTGTTATCGTATTAGTTTAAATTGCGATTGGCGGTTCAGTTAAACATTGTATGGTTTTCAGAGTTTAATTCAGTGGGAGACTGAGTGGTTACCGATATAAGAACTTCCAATCTTCATTGTTTTATTTGACCGAAATTTGTATCAAAAACATTAACCAAACATTTAATACTTGTTTAGCCACTGATATAAGCGTACCACAAATCTACAGTAATTTTTTTTTTTTAATGGCATTTGGCAATGGAGGCCATACAGCCAGCTCAAGGTAATTATAATTGCTTTCAGTGTATAGACGCCACAGGACGGACAAGACATTCACACACACACACAACACTTAACATCCATGCCCGCGGCCGGATTCGAACCGGCGGCCTTCGGCACGCAGAGCTAGCACTCTAGCCCCTACGCTACCGAGGCCGGCACATCTACAGTAAGTAGTGTGCTGGTTGTATGTAGACCTCTAATAATTAGGAATGTGGAAGGGAAGAGTTGATCATATTTATAATCTGCTCCTCTATTTCAGTCATAACGGAGCGGGATTTGTAGGTAAGGAAATTAAGCAATTCATTACCAAGAGAAAATTTAACTCAAACAACGAAAAAATTTAGAATGAAAAAGTAGTGTAATGCAATAATTGGCGTGTTACGAAATTCACCAATTATACTCCGTCACTAATAATAATATATATAGTTCTCCTCGAACTATAAATGCCTAGTAGCTGCATGGTACATCGGAAAATGGAACCTAACAACCGTGATAGTATCGTCTGATGCAGCATTATTTTGGTTTTATAGAAATGTGTCTGACCTTATAGACACGGAAAGAGACCAAATATTATTACTTATTTTTATCCAATGTCAAGAAATATCCACTAACATAACGAACTATCTGAAGCGTGGTAATGAAGTCTGCTTAATGTTCTTTCTTTTATGGCTTTACGCCTCATCGACGTCGATGTCATTAGAGGCGGGAAAGTACTGGGGACAAGGAAAGAGTAAGAAATTCGGCCATGGCCTTTTGAAGGAAGCATCCCGGCGTTCGTCTGTAGTGATCTGGGGTAACCACAGAAAACACAAATGTGGATGCCCGGACGGAGGTTCGAACCGGCGTCCTCCCAAATGCGAGGCCAAAACGTTAACCGTTCACCCACCACGTTCAGTGCCTGTTTACATAAAGAACCAGGTGTTGAGTAGAAACCTCTTAACGGCACTTGGTAAGCGGACATCAGTGAGAGTAGAAGGGTAAGCACTCTCCCCATGTTTGTTTCAGACTCGAATCCCAGATGTGTAACGTCTCTCAGGATACTTGTTAAAAAAGCGGTGCTCATGAACAGTTAGTGCAAACACAGTGGAACAGGTTTGTGTTCAGGAAGTTCAAGTCACACTGAAGACTTATAGAATTTACACAAAATTTCAGAAAAAAAGGGGGTATCATCTTCTGGAACTCGGGCTGTAGAACATATGATAGGATAATCGTCACTAATCGCTTGATACATAGCGGAGAAGCTTCTTAAAGTAAAGAAAAATGATTTCGAGAAAAGCCACTGATGGATTGATTCAATATTTACAATGATATATATATGTGGGGGGGGGGGGGGGGGTCCGGTGAAACCTCACCAAGGGGGTGGTGGGATCAACTGAAATCTCACGTGAGCCTTAAACTACGACACTTGACTTAAATTTAATTTGTAAATTTTGCTTATATTTAATACACTTGATAAGGCAAGAAGAAATGAATTGTGCGCAATACTTACAAAAATGCGCTCTATGACATTTGATAATATTCATAGAAAGTTACGTCAACTTCATGGTCCACAAAAACCGACCAGAGTAAGAAGGTTAAAATAAAACGACCCTGCAATTTTTTTCAACTTTCAGTTTAAATGTATTGTATGCGTAGTGCAGCACCTTGTTGGATCTTTCCGTCCAAGACAGAGTCAGTGGGCATTTATAAGCCGAATATGGTGCTTCTAGAAGGGCGAGGCCTGCCTCACTTCTCGAAGGTTTCAAACAATGGGGATTTACCAAATTAATAACGGCGGCATTCCGCGTAAGGTGACAGTAGCACCAGGAAGTAAAACGAGAGACGTCATGACGCCATTCTACTGGAAAAGTCATCTCTGTCATTTCAAGCAAACTAATCCCAACCCTGAAATTGAGCTTCGAGCTTACAGGAGGGTGATTGGCGAGCTATACCTGTCTCTTAGTAATCCCACCCATTCGAACCTCGTCTATCCTACTCACGAAGCTGGAATAGACGGAGAAGATGATATAGCGCGGGCCAAGAAGATTCCTCTGCCATGTGTTTTCCCTGATACCTTCAAATGTGAAAAAATATCGAGAAGAGCTGCAACACAGGCTTCGGCCAGCACCAGGGAAGAAACCTAGCCAAGCTCGGCCCCTGAGTCACCTCGTAATCCGGAAAGAAACATTGAGGAAGGGCTATACCTACCAATTGCCATTCATGATGCCGACAAGTGGGTCGCTTTGTATATACGGTTGTTGGTTATGCCAGCTGCCATCAGAATACTCCAACATAAACAGCAAGAGAAACTACGACCGCAGGCTAGTCAACCACTCTCGTAAAGGTCTCCGTCGACAGCAACAAGGGTCACCGAGACGCCCATATTTTTTTAAATAGCACGAAGAAACTGGCAACCGCAACCATGCCTAAATGTTTTAGATGGTAAAAACGTGGACTCTTTGCATGTAAATACAAGAACCAGATGCGACGTTTATGATGGAGTATGAAAATCAGGTAACAGACTGAACGAGACATCGAAATTCTGTTGCAATTGCTGCGGTCCACATGCGGTGAGCTACGGAGGATGCCCTGCACGAAGACAACACGGGATTACCAGAATCACCAAAGACCAACGGACGAGCAACACGAAGAAAGAGGCCGCCAAGCAAATCGGACTAGGACGTGAAATCAAGATGTCTCGATAGAAGGTTAGGAGCCAATCGTGAGGGATGCACAAACCACTTCTGCCTTAATTTTCAGGCCGGTAACGGCACAAATTAAGATAATCTCATCTTAATTCAGCTATTCACGCAATTAATTACAACCACGATACGAAAAACACCATAACAAATGAATTAATTAAATCCTTGAACACAATTTAAACATTTTGCAAGATGTATCAAATAAATAAAGAAATAATTAAATTAAAACCCTTTGGCTGAAAAAAGCTCAATCTCTACAGCGGCCCGCCCATAACCTTCTGCCGTAGGAATAAAATATTTTGAAAAATGTAATAGCCAGTATGGGGCACAACAGAGGAGTACTTGTTAAACCGTGAACTGTCACAATGGACAGTCAGCTGTTGTAGACCGTAGGGAGAGAACTTGTTATACTGAATTGCGACGGTGTGGAGGCCGATATACGACAAGTTGGGCTGTTAATTGACCGTTAAGAATGCCATAGCATAAAGACGCAGTGCGGGGCAATGCAAAGGAACCGGGAATTGTCGACAGAATACAATACTTATTAAATAACAAGCCTCGAGAGTAAAGAGACCGAATCGAGCCAATCTAGGCAGACAGTTGAAATATTAAAACCGAGCAAGGTGGGTGAATCTCTGGACTCGCATTCGGGATGACGCTGGTTTGAATCCCCGTCCGAGCATCCAGATTTGGGTATTCAATGGTTTCCCCGAATCACTCCAGGCGAATGCCTGGATGCTTCCTTCAAAAGACCATGACAAAATTCCTTCCTGTTCCTTGTCCCAATCACTTCCCACCTCTAATGACCTCGACGTCGACGAGACGTAAAGCCATAAGTAAAAAAAATAAATAAATATAATGTAATATAATTGAAGAGCTAGGAGATGTACGTATAAGCGTAAAAATATGATGGAATAAATGCGACATACGATATTAACCTCAAAAAGTAATCCTTTTTTTTTAATGATATTCAGCCTTACAGGCGTTCAGTGAGCTCTTAATGGTTTTTGTTATTTATCTTAACTGTAGTCGTAAGCTTTTCCAGTCTAACTTGTAGCAAGAGACGAAAGACCAACATTAGGTGGACAGTTGGACATACTATAATTACAGTCACGAATGCCCCAGACCAGTCTTCAACCGTGACCAGTGTGTAGGAATAATAATATCAAATTAAACGTTGGTACCTCTGAATCCATGCAAAAAAAATAACAATTAAAAAGGTGTATATTTTTTTTAAGTTAAAGTGAAATGTTGAACTACTGTAAGGTTAAATAGTATAACGTGACGGCTCGGTTGCCTACTTTATTCATGATTTATTTGTCTCAGGTAAAAGTTTACTAAAATTTATTTGTAATTAGAATGGTTTCATCTATACCAATAATATAAATGCGAAAGTAACTCTGTCACTCTGTCTGTCTGTTTGTTACGTTTATTGGGCTAATCCGGTGGTGAAGAAATTTGACAAGGAGATGTGATTTGGCCTTCGGATGGACATAGGATACTTTTTCTGTATAAATAGTACAAATTGTCGTGTAATTTGGAAAAAATACCGAAACGACCATAGACAGACGCTTAAGATGTATAAGATTCTGTAGTAGTTTTACATATTGTTGGCTGGTGGCTCAGTGTTTAACGCGCTTGCTTACAAATGTTTTGACCGTGATAACTGGTTCAAATCCCAATGGAGGCAAAGATTTTTAAGAGGATTTTTTTTTTTTTTTTTTTTTTTTTTTTTTTTTTTTTTTTTTGAGATCATATGAACCACGCATGCGCGATCATTTTTAAGATTCTACGTTAAACTTTAGATATCTCAAATTTAGGGGTCCAATCCTTGGCAAATCGTACGCGGTCTAACAATGCTGTAGGTGTTCACTTTTTTAACGCTATATTGATCACTCAGCCGTTGTTTCTCTCGCAGTCAGTTGGCGTGATCTGCACTGATAATATTTTATATGCGAAAGTAAGTCTCGGTCTTTTGTTCGGTTTTGTCGACTAAATGGCTATACCGATATTGATGGAATTTGACAAGTATATACTTTATATCTGTAGGATGGACACAGGACATTTTTTTTCGGTATGAATAGCAGTTTTAGATACGAAGTATTCAAAACTTATCAAATGATGACAGACAGACGTATGATTGTTTTAGTCTGTAAGGTTACGTCGGTTGCTCAAGCTATGCTTCTCGCGCAGTCTGTTAGTGTAAGATTTGTTAACAGATTTCGTTTAGAGACCAACTTACTATTTAGTATAGATGTCGATTTGTTCTGCACGGTACTATTACTTTGTGTCTACCTAAAAGTATCTGGTACCAGTTTATTTGGTCTTCTTTTCTGACATGCCTTGGGGGCGTTAACCTGGCTTAAGGTGTAGCTCTAGAAGAGCACGAGCAGCTAAAGTTGTTAGAACCCAAAAATCTTCTGCTCATGCTGAAGAAAGAAGAAAACGCCAAACTGAAATAAAGCTGCCCTCAGTTAAACATCACCCACATCCGCGCACCTTCGTTTATTTCTCTGTTTTTTAAATATTTTGGAAATTGATTTTCTTCATCAGACAGGATCAATGGTAGAAAGATATAGTGATGGATTTCCTGTCATTTTATGCCGATATTATATGGTCTGGACAAATGTTGCGTTACTAACAGCTTTCTGTATTCAATTTCGGAAATAAAATTCTAAGTCCACGCGTACGAACACACGGGTAACAGCTAGTAAATTATAAATATTGAAAAATCATAAGAGCACTTGAAAACATCACTATTATCCTGAATATAAGATTATTTATCAAAAGAAATATATTAGACAGAAAAGTATCACTTGTGCAAGCAATATGACATTTGCAATTTACAAACAAAATTAATGAAATAAAAAACCCACTAAAGACAAGGTGTTCATTTTATAAATAAATAGTTATTTGAAAACGTGTTCCGGGTAGAGCTCATGATTGTTCGGCAGATTGAAACTTTATATGCGAGTTTCATCGCCAGGGCCGATATATAGGAAAGAGTGCTTGTTCAAATTTTAGTGCAGTCCAAAAGATGCGCGTTTACCGTAAGTCAGCGCGAGGGTGGGCACACAAACACCAAGATATCCATTCAAACCACATCAAGTGACACTTGTGACAGTGTGAACATAAACTGAAGTGAACTACACTTAATGGTTCCTTGAGGTTTATTACTATGTATACAAAACACTGGTAAACAATAACAAATGTGGTACAGTTAGCGGATGACCGTCGAGAAATTTAGCCTGGTCCTGATCCGGGGTAGAGAGAGACGGCTTCTACTTCTCGCGAACTTCCGGTGGTCTTCTGTAGTTGAAGCTGGTTCCGCGGTCAGGCCGGAACTGGCGGTGGAGCGGCCGGCTACGCTTATATAGGCGGCCTGGCGCAGGAATTCCGTTGTGTGGTAGTACGGCGACCTCTGTAAGAAATAGTCCCACTTAGCCTCTAGATGATTCTATTTGTTTTGATGCCTCTGCGCCTGTTTGGAGTCGTATATGTATCCCGGCGTGCAGGCGCGTTGTGTGTGAGGTCTGCCTGGCAGGGGCCTTTACTGGCAGACTGAACATACCTCCCTCCCGGGGGGGGGGGGAAGCGATGTCTGCGACGTCTGCGAGGTCGTCTGCCGCGGCGCCCTGGAGCAGACTATGAAGGCTACCTCCGGGGGAGTACGGAGCTGTTCCCCTGGCGATGCGTGCCGACCTGCGTCGTGGTGCAGGTTGTGGTGGAGGTACTTGTGGAGCTAACGGCATCGGTTCGTCGGCGTCGATGGCCGGGGGCTGTACGGGGGGCGCTGAAGATGGTCCCCGCAGGTGGTCGAGAGGCTGCGGCTGAAGGGTGTCGGAGCGACCGACAGGTTGTGGCGTCGGTGGTGGCGCTGTAACTGTCCTTGAGTAACGGTTAGACGGCAGGAGTGGTGGAGGGGGCGGGGAAGGAGAGGAAGAAGTGGATGGCCGTGGCGTGGTGGAAGAGGACGGTGCCGTGGGGTAGCGGAGACGTAGTTGGTTTCGATGGCGTCGCACTATCCGGCCATCCAGGCTGACGTCGAACAGTTGGCGGCCCCGGGGCCGCTGGATGACCCCCGGAAGCCAACGGCCCGGGAGCCAAACCCGCGGGCCCAGACTAGGGAGCCCGGGGTGAAACGGAATGGGCCCGAAGGTACCTGTACTTTGGGCGGGGGTAAGAGGAGATGGAGGAGAGTGCGAGGTTGGCGGCCATGCAGCAATTCCGCCGGGCTTTTGGCCCCCACTGGAGTGGTTCGATAGGAACTGAGGAAGAGTGTCAATGCCTCTTCGAGTTTGTGACTTGTGGTGTATTTGGTCATTTGGGTTTTGAATGTTCTGACTAGCCGTTCCGCCTCCCCGATAGATTGGGGGTGGAAGGGCGGGGTGAGGAGGTGTTGGATATTGTTGGCGGTACAGAAGGATAGGAATTCCCGACTTCGAAATTGCGGTCCGTTATCTGTGACGATGGCGTATGGTAATCCTTCGATGGAAAAGATCATCGTGAGGGCTGAAATGGTGACCTCTGTGGTGATTGTGGAGCAACGGACGACATATGGGAAGTGGGAAAAGGCATCCCGTCACTAGGAGCCACTGGTAGCCTAGGAATGGGCCAGCGAAGTCGAGGTGAATGCGTTCCAGGGTCCGGACGGTGCCGGCCAGGAAAGGAACTTTTGAGGGGGGTGGGGCAGTTGTCGGGCACAGATGGTACAGCGCCGCACCATCTCCGTGACATTCGTGGTAAGGCCGATCCAGAATACATGACGTCTGGCAAGGGATTTGGTGCGGGCAATTCCCCAGTGTCCTTGGTGAAGAG